>OX276371.1:13321002-13921002 GCA_946251885.1 Cosmia pyralina | reverse complement strand
TGGTTGCCCAAATACTCATCCACAAACCGACCGCGGCGAGCGTAACTTAACCTTCAATTAACACGTGTGATTGTTATTATTTAGCCTTGAGCCCCTCAGGAACGTCAGTACCATGTTAATCAAAATATTTAAAAAGATGTCTTAGATATTTTGCCCTTTTCGGATTGACATGTTACCTAAAAACAAAAAAAACATTGAGTAAACAAAGAATCGAAATCCTCGCTCAAATCCTACCAAGCTTTCAGTAAGCTCAAACATAATTGTAGGTTACTTTTAAAACCCGCCCACAAGACATTTCAACCGCCCCCTGTTAGTTGCTTAACAATCATTCAATTAGTACCGTTTTTTTTGTATTTTAAGAAGCTGTTAAAACCACTTTTTGTTGAGATATGTTGTTAATACCGACACGGGATATCTTTGTTATTAATAAAAATCTATATTCATTGAGTTTTTGTAGTGTGAAAGGTATTATTAAGCAGATTGACGTACTAGGTTCAACCATGCCATTTTATACGACTGATAAAGTCCTGCAGCGGTGTACCACATTTCGCCAGTTATGTTTTGCCTTTTTATCTCGCTCGCACTATTACTGCTCGCGGACTGAGTGAGAGCGAGGCTGAGTGCGGTGCTCGGCGCTGATAGTTTAGGTAATTGCTTTTTACGGTGAAAATAATGATAAATTGAAAAAAATAAAAAAAACATAAGACCTGCTTTATAGTTAGTTCAATTAGTATGCAAAGTTTCATGATCTAATTTGAAGTATTTTTTGAATACCAGCGGTTTATTTTTTCTATCGAGAAAATTTTATGGAATTGCGTTTTCGTCAAACATAGTACTTAACATTAATCCTCAACTTTACCATATATTTACTTCAAAATTAATGCTGCAGTATTTTCGACATAACGGAGGATCATCATGCGATCGTAGTATAGGCTCTTAGTCCCATGTGAAAGGGGGCGAGCCTATTGCCATCAACCGGGCACAAGGCAGGAGCCTTGTGCCCGGTTGATGGCAATAGGCTCGCAGCTTAGCAGCTTAGCAGTGTTATTGCAACCAGGAGGTTGCAATAACACTGCTCGACCTGGAAATCAAACCCACCATCAAACCACTAGACCATCAAGGCTGTCTTGTCATAGCTTCAATCAATATTAAAAATATTCATTTTCAAAATCGTCTACCATTTTTCATGTCAAATTATAGCATACAATATTCCAACCCAAAAATAGACTACTAGATAAAACTGCATTCCGAAATCAGCAGGAACCAATACACTTAATATATACATACATAAATACACTTAATATACATACAGCTTAACAAGACCTTTTTTGTGACCAGCGACCAACCTCGGCGACCATTTTTTTTTGCCTTTTTTTCGACCGGTCGGAATTAGGGATCGTTCGGAATTACAGTGGCTTGATTAAATTGGTTACACCTTGTTTGAATGGAGAGTTTTTTTTAATGTTTGATTACAATAAGGGGAGGGTCGAGCGATCTTATTTGATGTTACGAAAAAGGTTTTTTTTTTTTTGTATTTCTACAAATGTTTTTGTGAATTCGTACCGACTTACTGAGTCGAATGGAAAAGGTGTTTGTCAATGAACGGTTTTTTTTTTTTGCTACATCTTTAGCGGGGTAAAAGTAATTAGAATTCCTCTAGGATTTTTTTTAAATATTCAGTTGAACGGATAACTGAAGATTTATTTCCATTAAGAATGGGTGTATACCCATTTTTAAAGGATTCTTAATTAGATTAAATTAAATCTTGATAATGCAATGATGTGTGTTTTTATTTTTTTTTCTATTCAATTTAAAATTCAACTTATAATTTTCCTTGATTTAAATTACAATTACTAACAAACAAGCATTTAGCATAACATCTTTCGAACCACATTACAAAAAAAAAAAAAAAAAATATCCAATACAATCTTTAAAAAAAACAGTACAGAACCCTTTGCCTTAATTGCGACCACACTTGACAGACTGCATACCTTTTTTTCCTTTGCCAGTTTGTAAAGAATTTTGTTAAACACATCGCTGGGACAACACACGGACCTTTAAAAAAAAAACTTTAAATAATTTGTAACTATACCGATTTGGAACTAAACAACTGTTTTAGTGCCTAATTTGATTTACAAGTTTGACATTATTCTTACAAATATTATAAATGTAGGTTGCGAAGATGTCGAAAACAGCTGAACGGATTTTGGACAAAAAGAGACTTTTTATTTTTATATTGGACTTTGCCATTAACATGTAAGTACCTACTCTATGGATGGACTGTGTGAAAGATGACATGGCTAGAAAGGAAGTGACTACCGAGATGACGACTAATAGAGAAGTATGGAGGAAAAGACATGTTGCGCCGACCACTAATAAATTGGGATAAGGACGAGGGCGAGGGGGAGGGGGACGATGATGATAATGTATGAGTACACCTCAGATAAACCCAGCCATAGTCATCACTCTTGGGCATGTGATGTGCAGGGCAGGTCAAGGTGAGGTGACTGTAACTATGCGTTTGCACTAGAAAACATTCAACATGAGATGTTTCGATACTTGTCATGTCAAACAAAACTCACAATTTGTTTTGATGAATTTGCTTGCACTGCACAAAACAAATGTCAAGATTTGTTGTAAAAATGTGGTGGAAACATGTCCTGATATGAAACGTCAAACATGTTTCACGTCAAACAAGTTGTGTGACAATGCGAACGCGTGTTGATACTTTGACAGGAAACCATGGAAACGGAGATTTCAACATGTTTTTTTGTGAATGTTTCGCCAGTGCAAACGCACAGTTAACAGTTAGGTACACTACATATGCTAAAACATCGCGTGACACTTCACTTTACGTCTATTATTGACCTGCTAGAATGATATGAAGAATTCTAGCCAAATACTAGGTATACGTACCTACTATTTAGCTAGAATTCTTCATAATACTTCTTCTAATTCCATGGAAGTGGTACCACTAGGCATGGAATTAGTATGTACTATCCACTAGGATAGGTAATACTGAAATCAAAGACAAAGCTAACATTATTATAAGAGGTGTCCCAAAATTTACGCAAGATTTGAATTAAATAGAAAACACAGTTTATTTTTCTTTTATTATAATTCTTTAATGAATCATAAAGTACGGCTGTGGTTATGTATTGAATAGCACATCGGGCAAATGGCCTCCACGGCTTAGCTGTTAAACAATTCGATTACTGCATGAGGCATTTCCTGGTCGTGTACTCTGTCGTTTTAGTGATCAGAAGCGTTTTATATGATTAAACATATGTGATTTAACACCTTTGGATTTCTTTGTATGGAGGAGCTCGTGGCTACGTAATAACAGCCGCACGGGTCGATCCATCAGGTTAAGCTACGCTTGCCGGGGTTGGTCCGTGGATAGGTGACCATCTTTACATACCGAGACTCCTCCGTGCCTCGGAAAGCACGTTAAGCCGTTGGTCCCAGCTGTCATTCGTGGATCTTTGACAGTCGTTATTACGGGTCGTCAGAAGCCCGAAAGTCTTACAACCAGCCTTACCAAGGGGTATCGTATTACCCAGTTAATGGGTTGTGGAGGTCAGATAGGCAGTCGCTCCATGTAAAATACTGATATTCAGCTGCATCTGGTTAGACTGGAAGCCGACCCCAACATAATTGAAAAAAGGCTAGGCAGATTGATTGGATTTCTTTGTATGGGGTTAAGTATTTGGAATTCAGCCACATTTATGCAAAGTCATGGAATATTTTGACAAATTTGCGTGATAAGCTATATAAATTTTAATTTAGAATTCCATACATAACCACTTTATTATTCAATAAAGAAATTGTAATAAAAGAAAAAGAAACTGTGTTTTCTATTAAATTCAAATCTTGCATAAATTATGGGACACCCTTTAATAATCAAATTATTTTTCCCACTTCGCTTTTAGCTGTTCAAGCTTGACAACCGGTAGCCCAACTGATTATGCTGATATTTTTAGTAATAATTCTTAATGTCATAAAAATATTGATCGGCCGCCATTTTGTATGCAAAAAGAGACCCAGGTTACCTGTCACTGTCACTCATTCTTATCGAAACATCTAATGAACGGGTTTTTTCACATAATAAGGGCCTCATCACACGAACCACAACAACAACGCGTGGATGTGCGCTAATTTGTATTAAAAGTAATAGTTTATTCACACGGACCTCATTTACTGTTAAAGATAATTATTTTCTCAAAAGAATAAACAAATTCACTTAGAGAGAAAAATATAAATCATTTTAAACAAAATGTGGCGTCAAGTGTTGCTTAAAATAAAATATTGCTACACATAGTTCGTAATAAACAAATCAGAAGTAGGTAGTTCTGCGCAGAGAACAGCAGAATGTAAAGCGATGCGGGTAGGGTGCATTTTAACAGTTGTAGCGTGTTTAGTATGGGCTCCACCACTGTGCAGTACAAAAAACAAGAAGCGATAAGAAACTAACGTTGAGCATAGATGTATGTAGATATTAGTGTAATTATAATAAGAATTTGTATATTTTAATAGTTATCATGTTTATTTTACTGTACTATGATTTTGGTTTTTATCGCTGTTTTTTCTTTTTGGCTGTCAAAATCAACCGTGTGGGAATACCGACCACATCAAGTCCACGTCGCAAACACAACAACCTGTCTGTCTGCAAAAACTAGCCACAACGTAACCACATCGCAACTGCAAGAAGTTGCAGTGACAATATTCACAAACTCAAACTCAAAGCATTTATTTCAAATAAACCAATTACAGGCACTCTTGAATTGTAAAAGGGTCGGTCAGTCAGAAAGATGAAGCTAGTTGCCCATTTCAAAGCGTAGTAGGTCCCTTTGGAGAAGAACGGGCAAGAAACTCCACGGACACTTTTTTAAATCAAAATATGTTTACAAAATACTAGTTACATCGTTCATGTTGAAAATATGCATGTGAGAACAATGTAGAAAGACGTGCACGTTAAAAACGTCGTAATAAAAAGGTAAAAACAACTAATTAAAAATAAGCCATGGCAGCTAAGAGACGACCAGTCCCAACTGACGGCGCCCGTTCACGAACATGACGCATGGATCAGCACACGTAATCACTGCCACATATATTGTCGCTACGATGTGATGTGATTGTGGTTTATGTGAATGCGTCCTAAACGTTTGGTAGGTATAGTGGTATGGGCTATAAGAGTAGAGGAAGACCAAATAAACGATGGGTGGACTGTGTTAAAGATAATATGGCTGGAAAATGAGTGACTACTGAGATGACGACTGATAGAGAAGTATGGAAGAAACAGACATGTTGAGCCGACCCCAAGTGAATTGGGATAAGGGCAGGAGAATGGTGATGATGATGATGATGACGTAGGTAGGTATGTACGGTCAATCGTACATCAGAGGTAACCTAAAATGAAAAAACTGGCCAAGTGCGTGTTAGAACACGCACAATGAAGGGTTCCGTAGTTGAAAAGAATTTATCCTAAAAACAAACTTAATTTTGTAATCCCAAAAAAAAAAAATTTTTATGGGATAAAATTACAGATTAACAATTTTTGGACTTTTTCCTTTACTTGTGCTGTGAGACCTTGCTTCTTGCCAAATTTTACGATTCTAGGACAACAGGAAGCACCCCAAAGGTTTTGATTTAGGTACTTGCGAGTATCAAATTATGACGCATAAATGGCCGATTTTTTTTATTGCGTTCAGAATAAGAATCAGAATGCTTTATTTGCAAACATAGGTCAAATTACAATAGTGTGCGAGATGTTACAGATCCTCTATGTTTTGCCTAGAGGCGTACAAATATATTTAATTAACATTGTCGAATTTTTACTTTTAACACTTCATAGTAGTAATAAAATCATCGTTGATTTAGAAGCTTGATTTTTTGAGAACTCCAAGGGATCATAGACCTACGTATTTGATATTAATTTCAACTTGATACCTTCACGCGTTCCTGAGAAAAAGGGTCTTGACAGACTGACAGATAGACAGACGGACAACCAAGTGATCCTATAAGGGTTTCCATTTTTTCCTTTTGACGTACGGAACCCCAAAAATGGTAAATAGTAGACAAGCCATGTGCCATAAAGGACTTCCCCTCTGCAAAAATGACGAATTTCCATAAAAAACTGTTTGATATGGCAGTTATAGGTGGGTATGGTACGGACAACAGTCAAACACGCTAGTCAATGACACACTGACTTTAATAACTCAAGTAGGTATTACTTAGCCGGGACGCAGCCGCGGTACGTTACACACACATACATAACAAAAACTTATTGCCATATAACGATGTAACCTTTTTTAAAACTCCTTCCCTGCTTCCTGGCCTGTTTGGAAGCTTGGTGCAAAGGTTTAAGGGATAGTCTGGTGATAGTTGATAGGCCGATACCATTCAGAGAATTTTGAGCCATACAACATGTCTTAGACGACGTAGGTTTTTTATTTTTAAATAACCCAATTTCTGACAGTTAATTGTCAACAGTGCCCCAGTTAAAGTTGTTATGTTAAATCTGGATACTTTTGAGGTTGCAGTTAACATAAAATAAAAAAAAATAAAAAATTGGGATATTAAAAAAAACTGAAAGTTAGCATTTAAAAAAAATAAAAAAAAACATAATTAGTCTATGACGTCATGTTTATGTCAAAATGCCCTAAATGGTGTCAACTATTACCCCCAGCTGCTTTGCACCCAGCTTGCAAAAAGCCTGTATGAGGAACTTTTGTGCAAAATTTCATGCTTTTAGATCCATTGGCTTAGGCAACGCGTTGTCTACCAGTGAATTTAAGATTTTTCTATAAGATTCCTATCAAAATCTGAGTCGTTTCATCAAATAAAGATTAGAGTTGCAGACAAACTAGCTCGACACAGCGGATCACAATACTGATCTATTGATTACAACGACTCGATACATCTCGGGTAGATTCACAATCGATACTAAGTGACACTCTATCGGGTAAAGCAGAAAACCAACTCTCTCTAAACTCGCTCGAGCTCAAGTTTGAGTTTCTTTGTAAACCTACACGTGTTTTTGACAAATAAATATATCTTATCATATTGAATTGACTTAGTACTGAAAACCGTTCTGCTTAGTGGTTGAGTTAAAAAAATACACTCTAACTTTGCAAATTACTAAGTCCGTTTGTCCACCGGCACCGTCAACGGGATGTCAACGAGAACCGAGATGACGGCGCCGAAATAGCGATACATATATTTAATATGGCTGCGTGTCCACTATATCCCACCACCACGTCACGTTAGGTTCGATTAAGAGAGCTGGCTGGCTGGCGTGGGGTCCCCTGTGAGTGAGAGTAAAATTCGCATTTTATCACGCCTCTCACTCACAGGGGACCAAATTTTTAAGATTGTTAAATTCAACGATGCTTTTTGAAAAATGTAACCAATTAGCGACCTAGTAAATAATATTAATTTAATAGGTACCTAATCAATACAAACTCATTTCTATTGTGATAGCAATAAACTCACCTCAAAAAATATTATCTGTTTTTGTGATGAGATAGATGAATGCTACAATAAAAATGTGTTTTTAATAATTACCTATTAAATTATTATCATTTACTAGTCCGCTAATTGATTACATTTTTCAAAAAAGCATCTTCTCATTTAACATTCTTAAAAATTTGGTCCCATTTGAGCAAATGTAACAAAATGTGACAGTACTTAAACTAGTTTCTCGTTGACGTCCCGTTGACGTTGTGCGGTAGACAAACACTGTAAATAGGAATAATGTTAATCTGTTCAATCTTGATCCTAATTTTTGAGTACTGAGTTTTTTTATCGATCTCCTATCCGCGTGACAATGACATACTAATACCCAAAGTCAAAATAAAACAAATACCGTATTACCACAAAACTGTTTATCAGTTGTTTAGGATCACAGAACAAATAATCTGTTCTGTGATTAGGATAATGGAGTTTGACGTAAAACTGACATTAGACACGCGTTGAACATAAGTGTCTAAGTTTTTGTGATAAGACCCACAAGGTAAATGATAAATGATTTTATTTCTGTAAGTAGGTTTGTACAAATACTTTTACACGTCAAACATATTATTTTTAACTAGCTTTTGCCAGCGGCTTCGCCCGTGTGGATGTCGGGAAATATCCCACGGGAACGTACTACCGGGAATTTCTTCCTTATTCCTTGTCTACATTATAAAGGGAACCTCTGTGCAAAATTTCAGCTTTCTAGGTTGGTTTGGGCTGGGCGTTGATGAGTCAGTCAGTCAGACAGGACTTTTCTTTTTTTATTTATATAGATAAAAACTAGATGAGGTCGGCGTTTTTTATCTGACTACTTTGAGAAGAAAGGCCGATACAAACTCAAAGGTCTCTTTTAAAGTCAGTCTCTTTTAAAGTCCAGACATAATCTTGAATCAGAAATGGTCTTTTGAGGAATGAACCTCACAGATTAAATGGACCTGTACAGTCAGTGCACGCATTTGACAGTAATCGTGCAGCTCAACTCAGAACTTAAGGAGCTCAACGATTCGACAACAATACCATTGATTGATTGGTTTTGATTGACACACGCTAACTGTGATTTTCTAACAGAGCTGTGATCCGGGCTCCAATGTCAACAATTTGTCAAATATTGAATGCATGCTAACTGATAACTGGCAAAAAGTGAAGTATCAAGCGATTTTGAACCATGTGTAGTGCCTGGAACGACTAAATATCACATCACATTGGCCTGGCCTGCACTTAATCCACCCCACTAATGAGCCCAGGATTGATTTTTGTTGGTTTCAGGTGTAACTGAATCTTCTGTACTTATTCACACAATGAAGCTATGAATAAGATAGGTACTCCACGACTGCTTTGAACGTGCGCTCAAAATCGTATTGTTTGCTTTAAAACTAATATCCGGGTACCAAAGGTCAGTCAGGTAAAGCGACAGTCGGCAAGGCTTTGATTTTCATTGGTGACCGTTTTCCGAAATTTAATTATTGTAGACGACATTTTGAGACATTTTATGAGAATTGGTAAACGGTGGATTGTTATACATTATAATAGGGGTTCGTGGCTAAGAAATAACAGCCGCATCTTCAAGGTTAAGCAACACTAGCCGAGGTCAGTCCGTGGATGTGGACCATCCATCACATATCGAGGTCCCTCCGTGCCTCGGAAAGCACATTAAAACATTAGTCCCGGCTGTCATTTCTAGATCTTTGATAGCCGTTACGGGTAGTCAGAAGCCCTAAAGTCTGACAACTAGCCTTACCAAGGGATGTCGGGTTACCCAGTAACTGGGTTGTGGAGGTCAGATAGGCAGTCGCTCCATGTAAAATACTGGTATTCAGCTGCATCCGGTTAGACAGGAAGGCGACCCCAACATAGTTGGGAAACGGCTAGGCAGATGATGATTATACAGCCATTACTTTCTCTATGCTCGTGGCTGCTGCACATGAGTTCCTGAGTTTGATCCCCAAGTCATACAAAGTGAATTTCTAAGTAAAAGCCCGGAGTCTGGATTTGTTTCCAGACATGGAACTTAATCATAACTTGCGATACTATACAACGTATCGTTTTGCATCCTCGTAAAATTTCAGGGTGTGATACAGAACATCAAACCGAACAACTTTCTCCATGGGACTAACATCGTAAATCAATCAATCTGCCTAACCTTTTCCCAACTATGTTGGGGTCGGCTTCCAGTCTAACCGGATGCAGCTGAATACCAGTATTTTACATGGAGCGACTGCCTATCTGACCTCCACAACCCAGTTACTGGGTAATACGATACCCCTTGGTAAGACTGGTTGTCAGAATTTCGGGCTTCTGACGACCCGTAACGACTGTCAAAGATCCACGAATGACAGCCGGGACCAACGGCTTAACGTGCTTTCCGAGGCACGGAGGAGTCTCGGTATGTAAAGAATGGTCACCCATCCACTGACCAACCCCGGCAAGCGTAGCATTAACAGACATCGTAATCGCGAAAAAAATTTCAACTGTCCCATAGAAAACTTCAATACCTTACTCGACGCAAATGTATGGGATAACTGATTATTTTTTCGCGATTACGATGTTGGTGCCATGGAAAAAGTTGCTGATCCAAAATGACACGTTGTGTACCCATCTGCCTGCCCCTGCATACAGGAATGTAGCCGCCATGCCGTCTTCTGTGTGCACTGACCCTTATTCCAAAATCCATGTCAAGTACTTTAGATTAAACCATCTCCGTCAAAAAGAAGTGTTTCGTGTTTGTCAATAAAATTGTCTCGTCATTGCAATTAATAAGGTGAAGGTATGAGTCAAAATAATATACTCTTTCATTAATTTTTATTAAAACCGATAATTCTATTAATTAATTTAATTAGATACTGCATTCGAGATCTTCTGTGTTTCCGGGTAAAAAAAAATGTGTATTGAATACTTGAATTTGAAAACAGCAATTAAGGAATTGAGAAAATTTACGCTTTTTCGCATAACATTATCACGTCTGTTCACCAGAGAGGATAGACAGTGCTGGTACATTGATACCCTGCGTCAACTTGCCATGTTAAAGACAGTACCTGGGCGACCGAGCTCTGGTGAAAATAGAGAAAATGAATTTTCCCAGAAATGAGACCTAGCTAGGTGTATTTGAATATTGTCGCCGTTTGAGGTTGTCCGCACCTGCAGCAACCGCTCCAGCACAGCCCATTGTGCTAGGAAGGTGGGATGGTGCAAGGGTATAGACACATGTTGCATCCCATACCAAAGGCCGATCTAACTTCCAAGGCATTATGGTCATTCCGTCAAGTCTCTTTCCATCGTCGCGTGCCAAGCCGTTGAGTGCTAAAACAGCTGGCACCCCGGCGGTGACAAGAGCACGACGGATGATGTCATTAATGCTAGCGTGCCGTGCTATCCGGCCTGCGCTCTTACTGCAAGATAGGCCATGGTGTGCGAACCGAGGCAGTCCATATCTTCGCCGCACTGGCAGCAATGCGCAGCCCCGCAAAACAAAATATTTTATTTCACATAAACCTACATGGGCACTTATGAAACGTTAGAAGCTAGGGGCACAGTTCCAAATTGGTCGTTGCCTATGGAGAAGAGCCGTCAAGAAACTCCATGGTTACTCTTTTCAAATTGGCTTTTAAAATATTTTCTATTAACAGTTTAATAGGCTTGGAAGGACAATGTAGGCCTTGCAACGACGACATCCGTTCAGCCACGAGCCACCGACGACGGCAGCAAAATTCGACATTAGATTTAGTTAATTTCATACGTATTTTTTGTCATTCCATATTCTAAGCATCAAATAGGTTTCACCAATTTAAATTGTACTTAATAATTTTCTTTAAATTATTTTTTTTTACTTTCTTTTTAACATTCATTTTCTTTATTCAAAATAATAATGGGCAAAATCCAACGCCATCCCATCTTCCTGGCTCGTCGTACTGCTACGGCTGCAGAAAGCCTCAGCAGCGGCGGAATTATATAACCTTATTGATAACTACATTTTCGAGCCGTTTGGGGTTGAAACCCTCGGGGGGCCGTGGGATCCGAGTGCTCATTGTCTCTTTAAGGATATCTCGAAACGGCTGGTTGACACTTCCCGTGACCCAAGGGCTGGCTTTTACCTTGGCCAAAGGCTAAGCATTGCCATACAACGTGGCAATGCCGCCAGTCTCTTGGGTATATTACTAGTCGACAGCGATGCGGAGGAATTTTTCTACGCCATATTTTCGTTTGTGAATAGTTTTAGTTAGGTTAGGATATTATATACAGGAGGAGCTTGTGGCTAAGTAATAACAGCCGCACGGGTCGATCCACCAGGTTAAGCTACGCTTGCCGGGGTCGGTCCGTGGATGGGTGACCATCTTTACATACCGAGACTCCTCCGTGCCTCGGAAAGCACGTTAAGCCGTTGGTCCCGGCTGTCATTCGTGGATCTTTAACAGTCGTTACGGGTCGTCAGAAGCCCGAAAGTCTGACAACCAATCTTACCAAGGGATATCGTATTACCCAGTTACTGGGTTGTGGAGGTCAGATAGGCAGTCGCTTCATGTAACATACTGGTATTCAGCTGCATCCGGTTAGACTGGAAGCCGGCCCCAACATATTTGGGAAAAGGAGGATTGAGTTAGATTAGGATATTATATTTTCAATTTTATTATACTCTTTATCCAGGTTTAAAATTAAATTAATTTTAAAATAACTTTAACTTTTTTTCGGTCCGCCGGCCGGCCGTCTGCAGATTACGTAATGTCATTCAAAATACCAATCATACACCAATATAGCATAACAAACAATGAAATTTCGTAAAGGCGGAAGCTTACCCGATACTTCCCATATATTTACGACTAAGCAGAGAGAGTGGGTGGACAGTGTAGTTACCTGAACACAATATTAAATTGAGTAAGTAACCGTTTTGTCTAAATTATTGGCTGGAGTTGCGTTAAGTCTGGGTAAAAGATAATGTACTATTGTTTAAAGTTTAGTCTAGCGATCGGGGTGGGCTTATTTCTGAGGGGCTCGTGGCTAAGTGAAAGGGGCTCGTGGCTAAGTGAAAGCCGCACGGATCAAGAGGGTCTAAACAAAGTGTCATTCCAGCAGTGATAACAATCGATGATGGAAAACTAAAGCTTTGTTGACAGTCATTGTAGAAAAACGAAACGCTTTGAATGCGATTGTCATTTGTCTCGTGGCCAAGTAATCAATCGATCAAGTTAAGCAACACTTGCCAAAATCAGTCCGTGGATGGCGACTATCCAATGCATACCGAGACCCCTCCGTGCATCGGAAAGCACGTTAAGAGGATATATCGAAGCGTGGATTAGCTCGGTGTGTAAGTGAATTGGCATTATGGCTGTCTAGTTTGAAGCGCGAGCTAGAAGACTCACGCGCACCGGAATTTAAACGCGCTTCGTTTAAATATAGATTTACGACAAAATGCTATACTTAAATAAATTTTAAGTTTAGTAAATCAAACTCAAACTCAAAGCATTTATTTCAAATAAACCAATTACAGGCACTTTTGAATTGTCAATGGGTCGGTCAGTCAGAAAGATGAAGCTAGTTGCCCATTCCAAAGCGTAGTAGATCTCTATGGAGAAGAACGGGCAAGAAACTCCACGGACACTCTTTTAAATCATAATATTTTTACAAAATATTGGTTACATCGTTCATGTTGAGAATATATATGTGAGAACAATGTAGAAAGACGTGCACGTTAAAAAGCGTCCGTAATAAAAATATAAAAACTAAAACAACTAAATGAAATATTAAAATTAAAAATAAGCCATGGCAGCTAAGAGACGACCAGTCCCAACTGACGGCACCCGTTCACGAACAATTCAAACAATTCTTAATATATTTAAATATCTTTAATTTAAAGCCAATTTTACTGCAAAATAAGGAACTGTTTACGTATAATCGTATAAAACAGAAAATAGACGGTGCTACTTTGGATTTTTTTTTCTATCGAAAAAATTTTAAGTAAGTTATCGTGTTTTGGTTTTAGTACAGCAGTAGACAATAGTCAAATAGCACATTATGGAAAATCCAATTGATTTAACCATAGATATATCTATGGATTTAACCTGTTTTTTTTTTATATTTCTATGGATTTAACCATATCCATACATTTGGTTTTATAGTAATTTTAAAAACACAAAATTATCGATGTATCGCCTTAAATCGTTGGCCCCAGCTGTCAAACGTAGATCTTTGACAGTCGTTATGGGTAGTCAAAAGCCCGAAATTCTGTAAATAAACTTAAATATCTATCATTCATCCAAACACACATAATTATATAAACTCGGTAAGGGACTGCACAAAAAAAGATGGATTCCAACATGAAGGTAGAACGAACAATGATATTATCTATGGTACGGCGATCCCCGATCATTGACATTGTTGGCAATGATTAATGGTAACAGATGTGGCATTTGGTAGGAAACGTATTCTTCTATTTAATCCATTGTTATATTTAATTAATTATTATTAACTTTGACATTATTTATTTATTACTGACATTATTTTTTAGACATTAATTATTACATATTTAATTAGTTTTTATTTTGAATTGTGTTTTTGTATTTAATATGGGTCAATGACCTGAAATAAATGAATTTTAATTTTAATTTTTAATTTTTTTTTTTATACATATTATAAATTAAAGTCGCTTTTCGTGTATGTCTGTGTGTCCGCGTTGTTCTTCTAAACTACGCAACGGTTTTCACCTTTATATAGAGAATTTATTCCTGAAGGTTTATGTGTATAATTCAGTAGCATTAAAGTCGTAAAAACCGAGCGAAGCAGGAGCTGTTCGCTAGTTCTTTTATATTGTTTATATTTAGATTGAAATATATTCCTAACTTTCCTAGAATTACTTTATTTTATGGTATAGTCAGCAACAAAAGTCGATTAACACTTGCAGTTTTTTAATCTTAATTATTAAGGAGATATTTAATCCAAATCGTAACAGAAGTACTTAAAATTTTAAGAATGTTTAAACGAAAAAAAAGCAGTTTATCGAAGTATATTGTGGTAATTTAGATGATAGCAAAAAGTAGCAGTGTAAAGCGACTTCTGTTGCTGACCGTACGTACATGTTGAGGTTTAGGGGTTTATGGCTTCTATAAAGGGGGCCAAATTTTCATTATTTTTGCGATAGGACTCACCGTTTTCGAGATATAAGCAAAAAAAAAAAGATCCAGTATTGTTTTTGGACTTGAAGTCGAGGTGTTGGTGTGAATTTTAGTTCATGACATCTAATTTTAAGTCACACCTTTTTTTTAATCGCGACTTTGTTTTTTGGAAACTAAATTGACAAAACAATAGCTTTTACTGAATTTTTAGGTTATGATTGTAATTTCTCAGTATTTCCATTAGACGTAGTATAATTATTACGGCCACTGTAATCTAGAGATCATAAGAAACAAATCAACAGATGTTTCATTAATATACACCACAATTTTTGGTGGGCCTAATCCCCGAAGAAACAAAACTATCTCCTTACGAACGCAGAATAACTATTTTTTAAATTATTGGATGCCGTTGGTCCCGGTTGTATCTAATAATCTTTAATAGTTGTTACGGGTAGCCAGAACCCCGAAAGTCTTACCAAGGGTAAGGTGGTAAAGGAACAAAAGCCCCGATGCAAGGTGGGTTGGTATCAGAATACTAGGAAACGACAAACTGTCAAAACAACATAAATATATATGTCGTGGATTCTGAACGGAACGTCAAGTTGTACCGACTTGGGTGTGTTCGGAAATGGGGTTGGCATCACTGTGCCAGCTGTCAATGTCATTTTGAGTTTGCGGGGTAAAATAACAGTGACAGATGACGGCTATCATTAAAGGTTCCTGCACTTGACGAGGACTTCGTGATTAGACACCGAACTGAACGGACATGCGCTACCAACCTCGCCCCGACCTCGCCGCGTTCCGATACGAATCCAGTTCCATCCGATTCGTGTGTGCTACTTTTTAACCGATTGTTTGTTAAATATATCTAATTACAACTGTAGAGTGCATATCGAGTCTTATTTTCGGTTACAACAATGGACGACGAGCAGTCCGGCAACGAACCCTGACATTCTCATCCGACATATATTTATAAAAATATAGCCTAACCTAAATTAGGTAGGTGACAATAACAGTACCTAACATAAAGTATGCCAGCCAGCTTAAACTCCAGTTGGTAAGAACTAGAGTCGTTGGGGTTGGTGATAAACCGAGTACTGTTCCGTGTAAAAAGTTAAATTAAATATTGAGATTAAATTTGAATTATAATAAGGTACCAGGTAAGGTAATAATTATAATAAGGTATTATAATAAGGTATTATAATAAGGTACTCATTAACCTTCCAGTTAATGAGTGTTATTATTTAATAAATGGGCGACAGGGACCTTGGGGGTCCCGGATCCCGGAGCCGACGAAGATGATCGTATTACCCAGTAAATGGGTTGTAGAAGTTAGATAGGTCGTTGCTCCATGTAAAATAGCTTAGCTGCATCCAGTTAGACCGGAAGCCGACCTCGACATAGTTGTGAATAGGCAGGGAGATGATCGATGCCCAAAAATACGAAATCAAAATCAAATCTTCATAATTTCACAAAATAAGAACCCCGACCTATTTAAAAATTAGCTCACTACAACGGCACGTATGCTGCTACCATACATTGCATGCTACAACATGGTATATGGATGTATATTAGCGCCTGTGCCTTCAGGCGGTCGGCAGGAAAATAAAAAAGTAGAACACAGGTATAAAGGTACGCATCAATGATATGGCTTGCTTGACGTTTTTTTGGTAGGGATAGGAGAAAAAGCGGATGCCGTTTTCATGAACAGTATTTTTTCTGGGAATTTAATTTAACTGTTTAATCTAATCTACATAAAAACTATACACATTTAATAAAAACAATAAAATATTAATATATCCTAACACTGAACCTAACAACGAACTAAAAGGGGAGGAGAGGGAGGGGAGGTAAATAATTTGATAATTTTTAGTCACACCTCACGAAATGTATGAATGAATGAAATGCACGGACCCCAGCGTGGTTTCACCAGACTCGATCACTCGAATGAACCCAAAGATTCACACTAGACCCTGTTGCCTCATGTTACATGGTGCAACAGAGACCATTGCATATCAAGGAGTAGACCGGGGGGCGCGGTAATGGTAGGGAAGACATGCCCTTAGGATATGGAAGGGTTATTAGAACCGTACAGGATATGCATCCTAAAGTAAGCAATGGAATGGTGGAGAGACGGGTGATATTTATCTATGGCTCATAGCTAAGTAATAACAGCCGCACGGGTCGATCCATCCGTCGCGTCCGTGGATCCGTGTCCGTGGCTGGGTGACCATCTTTACATACCGAGACTCCTCCGTGCCTCGGAAAGCATGTTAAGCCGTTGGTCCCGGCTGTCATTCGTGGATCTTTGACAGTCGTAACGGGACGTCAGAAGCTCGAAAGTCTGACAACCAGTCTTACCAAGAGGTATCATATTACCCAATAACTGGGTTTTGGAGGTCAGATAGGCAGTCACTCCATGTAAAATACTGGTATTCAGCTGCATCCGATTAGACTGGAAGTCGACCCCAACATGGTTGGGAAAAAGCAGGGAGATGATGATGGGTGATATTTATCTAAGGGTGGTGGCATCTTTTAACGACGTAGCTGACATGTAGGTTCAGGTCCAGCTTTACCGATGAATCTTTTCTCGACTCTTTTCTATGTCACTACTATGCTGTACTACGATTGTGATTACGATGTTAGAGAAAGTTGAACATTTGATGGTCTGTATCACACCCATAAATTTGATGGTTTATTCCCGTTGTCCCGGTATGCCATATCCCCTTCACGGGGACAGCGGGACGGGATTAAATGTATTTCCCGCTGTCCCCATAACGTACATTCACCTAACGGGGACAACGGGAAGCAAACTTTTCACGAGTCGTTGTCCTCTAACTAACTAGTTCGGTTCTTGATAGCCTGTTAAAAATAATCCCTTTTTTTTCACATTTTTTTTTTCTGTAAAATCTAGTCGTTTCTGGCACTCGCCGGCCGCTATCGCGGCACCGCTCGCTTCGCTCGCTCGGCTCGTGCGTAGAAGGTCACAGTTTTAACCTAACCTAACCTATATATTTTTTGTCATAACAAATCATTTGACCAAAAAGACCAAATGTTTATTGTCTAAAGATTGTTTGCTGTAATAAATCATTTGATTAAATACCAAATAAAAAACTTTGTTTGATGGGTAAAAGATGCCGACTCACACATAATACTACACAAAAAAGAAAAAAACGGGGACTGTGGGCAATAATTTTTACTTATTTTATTCAACTATATTAACGGGGACAGTGTACGGGGACAACGGGAAGTATTTTTAAATATTTAATTGAAGTACCGCTGTCCCCGCAGGACGGGGACACTGCGTACGGGGACAACGGGAACTACCGAATTTGATCACACCTTTCTTCACCTTTTTTTTTTCTTTTTTCTTTCCTTTCTTTCTTTTTTTCCTTTCTTTTTCTTTTTTAATTTTTTATTTTTTATTTTTATAATTATATAGGTTCAAACCTTATTAAATGGAACGTCTAAACCTTCGAGCAATCTTTAATTATGTTAACATAAAATATAATATAAAAATAAAATCCTTGCCTTCTATACTGACCCTACTCGGTATCTCAGTCAGAAATTTTTCGAATAACTCGCCGGGCGCGATGTTATCAGCACGTAACGTACCAGGTTCGATTCCCGACCGGTCTGTTAGATGTCTCTATAATACAGTCTGTGACCAACCGAAATATTCAATTTTGATTTTTGTTGAATATTCAAGTTGGTAAAGATATACATAATGTGTAAAAATACCCCTTTACGATCCAAAAGGGACACAAGACATATAATAATATATGTATGTATTGCTACTAAAAATTTATAAAAGATATTATTATTGAAAATAAAAAAGTTACTGCAATTTAAAATTCACGTTTTTAGTACTAAAATTACATAGCAAGATCCACCCTTCCCTGCCTCGGAAAGCATGTTAAGCCGTTGGTCATGGCTATCATTTGTGGAGAAGCCCGAAAGTCTGACAACCAGTCTTACCAAGGGGTATCGTATTACCCAGTAACTGGGTTGTGGAGGTCAGATAGGCAGTCGCTCCAAGTAAAATACTGGTATTCAGCTGCATCCGGTTAGACTGGAAGTCAACCCTAACATGGTTGGGAAAAGGCAGGGAGTTGATGATGAGTAGGTACTAAAATTACCCTAATTTCATTAAAAATTAGAAAATTTTCATCAGAAGTCATAAACTTTTACTTGTAGACCGCTACACAACGGCCGCTCCCCATTTATAATTGGGTAAAATTCTCCATGAAATTGTGGATTTTTCATTTTTCAAAAAAATTACCCTTTAATTTGGGTGACCGGGAAGACCGGGGGGCGCGATAATGTCTATTATCGCCCCAAGAGTGGAGAGGCTAGTGTGAATCTTTGGGTTTATTCATGTAATCGAGTCTGATCAAAACTTCCGGGGTTGGTGTATTTCATTCATTCAATCATATATTGGTACCAAATAGAAAATTCATACTTTTTTGCATCATTGCCATGCTCGATGTGTCTCCAGGGGTAAAAATTTATGATCATTCTTGGGCAGGCGATGTGCAGGGCAGGTCAAGGTGACAGTTAACAGTAGCACCGCACATGGTACAACGTCGTGTGACACTTCACTTTTCGGCTAATATTGACCTGCTATTAGCCGACGTTCGCACGGAAGTAAAAATATCGCGGTGGGATTTTATCGCGCACTGGATTTTCAATTCTCGTTGTTGAGCTGAGCATTGAGAATCCAACTTAACAACAACAAAGTGAATTCTAGCGCGTCGAAAAAACACTGTTGGATTTCCAGCGCGCGAAAAAAAATCGCCGCGATATTTTTACGTCCATGCGAACGCTGACTTAAAGTAACTCCCCAGTAGCTTTGAACAAGAGTATAAAACATAAAAATATAAAATTAACATATTGCTTAAGTCGTAAAAAACTTCATTTTATATCATTACGGACATACTCGTAAATTATATTGCTTGTATAACTTTTCCACAGGGGGTAGGCACAGTGACAAATGACATTACATTTTTACAGTATTTTAATCTCACGATGCGACGCACGCGCTTTACACGTAAGTACTTGTGTTTACCAAATGTACAAACTCGGTGTGAATGTGTGCGTAAGCGCAGGAGATCTCGGTCGGTACCGTCCGAAACAAGGTGTGTGTGTGCGTATTCTATGTGTGTTATGTGCTGACGCTACTCGTCTTCACGCACACATTCACAGCGTGTTTGTAACACAAGTAAACCGCGTGCCGCTTCGAAGATAAAAATACTTTACATAAATGTCAAATATTGTATGTTGATGCCAAAAATATTATCTTAATTGTATGACTTGCACCCTAAGCCGACGTGCGCACAATCTTAAAAATATCGCGACGGGATTTTATCGCGCACTGGATTTTTAATTCTCGCTGTTGAGCCAAGCTTCGAGAATCCAACCTAACAACAACAGAGTGCATCCCAGCGCGCCGAAAAACATACTGTTGGATTTTAACTCTCGGCGCTAAGCAGTGTTGAAAATACAGTGAGCGAAAAAAAATCGCCGCGATATTTTTATGTCCGTGCGGACGTCGGCTAATTGCATAATACACTATCGATCCAAAACGGTTCCATTTTGACAGTTCAACAACATTCATTGCGTTATTTACGTTGTTGAGCAGACAATTTTTTTGAATATAATGAAGTAGTGGGTTAACAATTTGATTCAAAATGATGCAAAGTCCGATTGATAGTGGGTTACGCAATAAGGGCGTAGAAGGACAATTCTCGTACCTAAAAACGTTCAAATTCGAGTCGCAATCTCATGCCAGCGACAATCAAATGTCAAAAATTTAGGTAAACGCTAAGTATGCAATTTTTGACATATTGAGACTGAGATGAGATTGTGAACGTTATTAAAAATACGGGAATTGGCCCTCAGGGTTACCATGCCTTAACCTCAGGGTTCGCACGGACGTAAAAATATCGCGGCGGGATTTTATCGCGCACTGGATTTTCAACTCTCGCTGTTGAGCCGAAGAATTGCGTTGAGAATCTAACATTCTAGCGCGTCGAAAAAACACACTGTTGGATTTTCAACTCTCGGCGCTCAGCAGAGCGTGGAACATCCAGAGCGCAAAAAAAAATCGCCGCGATATTTTTACGTCCGTGTTCCCGTATTTTAAAGAACGTTCACATTCTGATTCTATCAAAAATACCTCTGATTTACCTACATTTTTGACAAGATGAGATTGCGATTAGATTACAAACGTTTTTAATTACGGGAGTTGGTGGAGGAGCTCGTGGCTAAGTAATAACAGCCGCACGGGTCGATCCATCAGGTTAAGCTACGCTTGCCGGAGTCGATGCGTGGATGGGTGACCACTTTTACATACCGAGACTCCTCCGTGCCTCGGAAAGCACGTTAAGCCGTTGGTCCCGGCTGTATTTTTGACAGTCGTTACGGGTCGTCAGAAGCCCGAAAGTCTGACAACCAGTCTTACCAAGGGGTATCGTATTACCCACTTAATGGGTGTGGAGGTCAGATAGGCAGTCGCTCCATGTAAACTACTGGTATTCAGCTGCATCTGGTTAGACTGGAAGCCGACCCCAACATAGTTGGGAAAAAACTAGGCAGATTGATTTAATTACGGGAGTTGGTCTTCAGATCAATAACAGATGTTAACTGTCACCGTGACCGATATGATATGATAGCAATCCTGAACTATGAACGTTGATGAAGTAAACGAAGACATACCCTTCTTCCGAAAGGTAATTAAGATCATAATTATACAGTGTATCTGTATACGGACTGGCGAAAATTAAGGGTGTGGACAGACCATCAAACTGAACAACTTTCTCCATGGGACCAACATCGTAATCGTGAAAAAAAATCAGTTATCCCATACAAAACTTCAGTACCTACTCGACCAAATTTATGAAAATTGAACAGAATTTGTATGAAATTATGTGCCAAGTAACTTAATACGAACTTAATCGTAGATGGTGAAACAGGCGCAAAGACAAGAACTCCCAAGTATCTAGTTCGTCTCAACCCTCGCATGCCAATATGTGCTCACGACAAAAACAACGGCTGCCCCTAATGACTCCGGAATCTCTTTGTGTCCTTCGTTCTCGGAAACCGATCGGCAACAATTATGCGTTTTGTTCATCCTGACCACGACTCTTGGACTGCGCAAAATTTTCATTGTTAGTTTTTAATTGTTCGGAATTGTTCGTTTTTCGTGGCAGACGGTTTTTTCTGATTTTCTGTGCGGCTTTTGATGGATTAAGTCTATGATTCGGATTGGTAATCAAAATCAAAAGTCATTTATTCAAATTATCGATTTGAAGCAACACTTTTCGAACGTCAAATTTACATAAGACAGTCCCTCAAAACGCCCACTCAGACTTAATAAAAAGCCAAGACATATAGCGCTGCGAACAATACAGTGAAACATGCGCAAAACTACACCTCGCTCTGTGCACACCACTCACACGCACACATTTATACCAAACTACAACTAAACTACATCTCGCTTAGGGTGGGTTGCACCAAGGGCTAGGTTATAGTTTCCGTCAAAGTTAAAATGACCATAGAATGACCTGCTGTTGCATTGTCGTCCTCATGTCAAATATAAAAGATAAAGTTCGGAGCAAGGACATGAGATTCGACGCGTCTGACAGAAGTGACAGATATTTAACAATAACTTTAACCAGCGAAGCGTGGGTGGTTAAGGTAACAGTTAAAGTTATGACGTCAGCTAACAAATTGTCAAATGCAACAACCCATTTTTTGTCTAACTGGAACTTTAACCCACCCTGGGTTGCACCATCTTACTTTAACTACACCCTAAGTGCACACATGTTTACGAAACCGGCCTCACGTCACTGTTGACAGTGCTACAAACAAACAAAAAAAAAGTAAAAAGTTAATTTGGCACAAATGAGACCATTCACAAGAATTAGGTACATACATACATTATTCAATTATTTTGGCTTTAGGTACTGAAACTGATACCGAAACCAAGCCCGGGCTTGTATTTTGGAAATCAGTCTTCAAACATGAGCATTACAGGGAGATTGTGCCAACGTGAATGTCGTGACATAAACTATTGTTATTAGGTACAGCATATTAGTTTGTTACTGGTGAGTACGGGTGCGAGTGCGCGTTTACGTGTGTTTGTGTGTGTATGTATGCTTTAACTTGGTTTTTTATTTAGTCTGAGAACGGCCGCCCTTCCTACTAAGAAGCCGTGGCGCAACAACGTTTCAGCTGTCTGTATCTAGTTGTCGCATTCAGCAAGTTAGTCATCTAAAAATAAATCTAATAAGAAAAAAAAATACAGTCGCTGCATTATTTAGGTACCTACTAAATTAGTAACTGAATTCATCCAAGAAAAATAACTCCTTAAGGTTGCTCGCTATTTTCACATTCATGATTTCATCACTTCAACTTCAATAAATGGCCTTTGTCGAGAGACCACAATTTTGCCAATATGGCGTAGATACAGTCAAAAAAGAGATATCTAGGCAGGGTCATCATCTGCCTAGCCTTTTCCCAACTATGTTGGGGTCGGCTTCCAGTCTAACCGGATGCAGCTGAATACCAGTATTTTACATGGAGCGACTGCCTATCCACAACCCAGTTACTGGGCAATACGATACCCCTTAGTAAGATTGGTTGTCAGACTTTCGGGCTTCTGACGACCCGTAACGACTGTCAAAGATCCACGAATGACAGCCGGGACCAACGGCTTAACGTGCTTTCCGAGTCTCGGTATGTAATGATGGTCACCCATCCACGGACCAACCCCGGCAAGCGTTGCTTAACCTGATGGATCGACCCGTGCGGCTGTTATTACTTAGCCACGATACTAACATATTTGTATGTGAATTGCTTCATGTTACATTGTAACGGTTGCTTAGAAAATCATAACTTTCCTGAACAAATTTCAAAAGAACAACGTACAAATCAACAAAGTTTAAAATAACGATGGTCATTTGATCAAAGTTCAGCTGACCAAAGTCTGGAATATCAATGTTTAAATTATTTATTACACTATTGACCAAATCGTTTAAAGGTCAAAATTGATTACTGGATAAATTATTATTTTTACTGGATAACCCTAACCCTGGACGGTCGACGTCAAGGGCAGTCCGAGGTTCGGTTGGTTAGGTTCCTTTAAACCCTGCAGGCAGAAATAGGAGCCCCGCTGTGCGGGGCTCCGTCGTCCTGCTGACGGAAACCCTAACCCTAGACGTTCGACATCACGGGGAGTTAGGTTCGAAATGTATTGCTATTTTAAAATTACATCTAGCAACTTTTGATTAGTCGTTCATTTGATGTCACATACATTGGCATTTTAATTTTTTTCTAAATAAAACATTTGGTCATTTAAATTTTGTTATTTCGTTTATTGTTCTTTAGAAATTTGCTCGAGAAATTTTTGATTTTCTAACAACCATTGTAACACACCAACATAAAATTGTATATTGTCACGAAATTGAACATGAAGAAATTTACATAAAAATATGTTAGTATACCCTGCCTAGATATCTCTTTTGTTGAATGTAATACTATGATGGACCCAAAGATTTAATATACTACTAGCGTCAAGTAGGCATACTAAATCTATGGATAGACCATCAAACGCTGGAGATTGATCAGTGATCAGCGACTGTTTTTTTCGTAGATCTAAAGCCTGTTTCACCACCTACGATTAACTTCCTATTAACTTATTTGGCAGTTAATTTCATACAAATTATGTTCCATTTTGAATTTATTCGGTGAGCAGTGGCTATTCGGACATCGTGATTAGGCCCTCAGTATAAAACCTAAAGTTTTCAGATATACGGTCAACCGCTGTCAATGTCAAATTGTTACTTTGACATCATTTGACATTGACAGCGCGTTTATTTCGTACTAGTTTACTACTGACGTATAATAAGTATACATTTTAGTCTGTTGTCTACACACGCAAGATACTACATCAAGCTATGGCCTACTCTAAAAGTATCACTTGATAGAGTTAACAAACTCTGTTTAGGTTAAATTCTTGAGTGATTACTCAGTAAAGGGACTTAGTAACTCATTCATCTGGATTTTGAAGGTTTCATCTTTGTGTCTCACCACTTTTTCCGATAATCATTGTTTAAATAACATTAACAATCGCATTGATGTATAAATTAGAAAGATAAGGTTCGCGCTCCTTGACGTGGACCGCATAAAATGCGAACTGGCGGCGTTTGTGTAGCACGTTAAGTAAAATTACCTTAATTGTCTAAATAAGCAGCAACAATGCCTTCCTGTCTTTTCAAAATGTGCACAAATAGTTCAAAAATGAAAAACAAGTTCCACACGATTACTTTTCACTCGTAAGTGCAGCTAAAAATGTTAATTTGTTGAAAATTATAATCATATTTAATGTTTGCTTCATTCATAATCCTAGAGTTTCAAGCTGAAACTAATGTTAAACACGTAGGCCTATGGTCCCTTGGAGTACTAAAAAAATCAAGCTTCTAAGTCAATGCATTAAAATACGGCAATTTTTGATACTCGCAAGTAAATCAAAATCTATAGGGTACTTACCGTTGACCTAGAATCATGAAATTTGGCAAGAAACAAGGTCTCATAGCACAAGTGAAGGAAAAAGTCCGAAAATAATACATTTTTAATTTAATCACATAAAACAAATTTTTGGAATTACTAACTTTTTGCAGTTGGAGAATAGACTGTGACGTATGGGAGAACATGTTTTTCAACTACAATGGTGCCGATTCTCTTGTCACAAATGCCTCTAAACTAGACAAAAAATCACTAAAATTTAGTTTATTCCTGTCAAACGACGATTTTCCATTCTGAAATTGACTAAAGTGACACAATAGTTTAACAGCACTAATACCCGAGTTATTAATTTAGTGAAAATGGCAATTTTGCTATTCTGAATTTCACTGTTTTCACCTAAAATTTTAATTGTGAAACTAAATTAAAGTATTTTTAATCGCGATTAAAAAGGTGTAGAAAAAAACTAGTTATCATGAACTAGAATTCACACCAACACCTTGACTTTTAAGTGCAAAAACAGTACTGTATTTTTTTTTTCTTTTGCTTATATCTCGAAAACGGTGTAAGATCACAGACTTTTTATAGGTTTTCCTGTAATCTACAGGTAAAGATCTATTTTCTGTCTCTGTGCCACATGGTGTAGTTTGCAAAACTTTTTTTTTTTATTTTCTTATTTGCCCCCCAAAAGTGACCTCTATATTCAAAATTCATTTATTTACTTTACCCGTCCGTGTTTGGGTCACAGAAATACATATGTGTACCAAATTTCAACTTAATCGGTCCATTAGATTCGGAGCAAATTGGCTGTGACAGACGGACAGACAGACAGATAGACGGACGGACAGACAGACAGACAGACAGACACAAGAGTGATCCTATAAGGGTTCCGTTTTTTCCTTTTGAGGTACGGAACCCTAAAAATTCCATAAAAAACACGTTGAGCTACCCCCTCCCTGCTCGTTGAACAAAATATGACAAGCCTTCTCACTTTTCATAGTGATTTCGTTAGTTCCAATTAAAGCCACCGGATCAAATATACTACAAGCACTATACCACGCGGAGTCACGATTGTCAAACTCGATTTTAGTTGTGTCAAAATTGTTTCTAAATTTAGAGGTTTTTTTTGCAGAATAGCTCTAAGATTCTCATAGCCAAAAGTAAGGAATTTTAGTGATAGTTTAGTTAGTTTAGTTCGGTGTACAAGAGAATCGGCACCAAATGTTAACTTTATTTTTGGGAAACTACGGAACCCATCATTGCACGTGGTCCGACACGCACTTGGCCGGTTTTTTCGAAGTCTGCAATACTTATAAAGTAGTTGCAAGTTGGCTGCATCTATACTTGTTCGTCTGTCTGTGTCATCTAACATCTAACTAAAGTACATAGCTTTTACGATGCAGTACCTGTAACTACGGGTCGAAGGCCACAGCAGGACATACCTGGGACAAACGACGAGAATTGCCGTAAACAAGACACCATTTTGTTGTTTAAAATTAGTACTAACTAACAGTATATCACACTTTACAGAGCGTTCCATGCGAATATGAACCTTATTCACATAGCATAACCAGGGTTAAGAGAGTCTCTCGAAGGGGTTAGCCGTTTATGAGGTTACCTTTATCCTGTGTAACTCCATGAATGGGTTTTAGGCTTGAGACCCATTAAAAGGGTTATCCCTTCAATATGGATATCCCATTGAATGGGTTCTATACTTGAAAGAAACCCAGTGAAAGGGTTACCCCTTCATTAAGATAACCTATAAAATATAAGAATTTTGTTCGGCTTACCATATTAGCAATTTGCAACGTATGCCCATCATCGAGAGATCATATTACATTGCTCCGAGTTGAAATGTTATGCTGTTATCGTTTTTAAGTGTGAAGCCAGAAGAGCGTAATTTTTTGAGTTGTGAGTCGCGTAATTTCGGTCGTGTGCGGCGCGTGTGTGGGGCGCGTGAGTCGGCAGACAACTCATTTTGCGTCGCCGTGTGAACGAAACATGATTTTTGTATGAAACCGAATGTAGCAGAAATTACGCAACTGAAATAACGCGACTCACTTCTTAAAAAAATACGCTCGTCTGGCTTTACCCTAAGAGAGATGAAGTGTAACCCTTTTGAACAGCTTAATTTTATTTGGGGATGAAACTTTGCATTTAAGTTCGACGGAAAATCCCGTTAGGCATACGGTTTTTGTTAAATAAATTTCAAACATATTCACTTCAAAAATTTATATCTGTATTAAACCAGTTTGTTAACCACGGTATTATCTATGATCAATAAAAAAAGATATATTGTGGTACACCGACGCCACAGAATGAGTATTAAAATAAATAAGGCCTCAGCCACATAATGCGACTCTTTATCGCGACAACGCGTCGCAATTACAACCATCATTAATATTTATAGTCTTATTTAAATAATTGTTTATTTCTTATTAATATATTACGGTGGTTTTATATATTTAATTTTAAGTATGGTGTTACAAGATAATCTATGGTTTGAGGAAACTATTTGAGTTTTGGATTTAAACTTGTTTTTGGTTGGCTGGTGTTGTCCAATTCGTTTAACATAAATTGAAAGAATAAGGTCATTATTTTTTTTGACAACATTACTTACTTAATCCGTAGTGTTATTTATAACTTTAAAACTTATACTTAGAACGTACTTTATAATTCGTTGTAAAACGTTGCTAAATTGAAGAGTACAACTGTGTCGTAGCATGACAACTGAAGTGACAGGTATTACGTTTAGTCGATTAACCAGACAAGTGTTTGTTTACCTTTATTTAATTACCTAAACCGATGGATTATAAAGACGTGTTTATCAATACCCTACCTTCGCAAAACTCGATACTTTACTTGAAAAACATATTTTAAATGCTACGTTTTTCTTCCAATGGGCTAGAACAAGGTGCTGTTAAGGTAAGTCGTTTTAGGCGTTAACTGCTATAGATAACTTCAAACCATAAAGGCTTAGTGTTGATTTTTTTTAATCAAAAAATTCTACCTCATCTGACTAAAAATGTGAGCATAGGAAACTAAATGCTCCATATCTCCAGACTTATTAATTTTTCAATACCTACCCACTCTATTTTTATATACTCTATATGCTTTAATTTGAGGAATGATAGCGTGAAGGTTGACAGGGGAGAATGGAAGAAGAAAACGTGGTGCGCCACCCCCACGTGCCATGGGACAAGGGCGGGAAGGTGTTGATATTGATACAGGATACTTGGTCATCTCTCGTAAATTAGTATGAAAAAGTCCTTATATCAAAGTATACTTAAGATATATTTTTTTTTATAATTTATGTTAATAAAAACATAAAAAACGTGTCGATCCGTGTAATCGTATTATGAAAACGATTAGTTTTTTGTGCGAATCTTGATTTCTTAAATGGCGATATTTATTATATTTGAATGTAATTTTCAATAATTTTTATGTTAGTATTTTTATTGAAAAAGTTTCTTAATGTTTTTATTTAACATACAGATGCGTATAATATAAAAAAATAAGAAATAATAATGTAGTGTTAGGTTAGAATATCTATGATGATTCAGTTCCTAGTTTGAACATTTTAAAATTATAAAACAACCGGCCAAGTGCGCGTCGGGCCACGCGCAGTAATAGGGTTCCGTAGTTGCACAATTAATTTAGAAATTGGTACGTGACGATGGGAAGAGACCAGATGGCATGACGTTGTTGCCTTGGAAGATGGGTAGGCCTCTGGTGTGGGACGCAACCTGTGTCGACACCCTTGCGCCATCTCATGTTCCAAGCACGACGTGCTGTGCTGGCGCCGCTGCTGAGGCTGCTGAGACTCTCAAGCGGCGCAAATACTGTAACCTTATAGGTAACTACAGTTTTGAGCCGTTTGGGGTCGAAACGCTCGGGTCATGGGGCCCGAGTGCGCGTCTACTTTTTAAGGAAATTTCTCGCCGACTGGTCGAGGCTTCACGTGACCAGAGGGCTGGCTCGTTCTTTGGCCAAAGAATTAGCATTGCCATTCAACGTGGCAATGCTGCCAGTCTTCTGGGCACGTTTCCGGATGACATCGATGCGGACGAGTACTTCGACGCCTAAGTGTCCTTTTGTTTTGTATTTATTTGTATAGTTAGTTAGTTAGTCATTTACGTTAAAAAATATTTCTACTGTTTGAAATAAATGATTTAATTTAGAAATCATTATTAATAAGAATGTTATACATAATTTTATTTTTGTATATTTTTACATGGTTCATAAATTTATATTTACTACCTGTTTTACACAACTAACAACATTATATAGGTAATTTTTAATGGAATTTGTACGAAATTTTTACTTTTCCAAGTACTTTTTATAAGTTGGCTGACTCGTAAACTTGAAAAGCCTACGCAGCTGTGATAGTTTTCCTTTTAACTTCGTTATATATACTACTACCGTGAACTTTTTCACTCATCCAAAACTAACCGTTTAGCTGGCAGGGGGGGGGACACTTGGCTGTATCAAAAATTTGCATTTTAAAGCTGTATAGCGGCATGAGGAACAGGGTGTAAAGTTCACTCATCCTCCATAGAAAACGGAGGATAATCCGACCAGAAGGGTGTCGGGTCTGGTGGGCAGCTGCCCCACCGTTGATGTCGGGACGTTGTATATATGCTAATCGCGCTGTAAACTCTGATTGCGCAATGCAGGATTGCGTGACGTCAGTGTGACGCCGTAGTTCGTATGTAGCGGTGTAGATTCCGCCACAGCATAATATTTCAGAAACGGATCCCTAAATCGAAAAATTGTTTTCACAAACCCGCAATATTTTTGAAAGACCCATCCAACAACACCCTACACCATGGGGTAGACGAGAAAAAAAAAAACACCCCCACTTTACGTGTACCCTAAAAAATATTTTTTTTTTTTATGATTTTATATGTATAACCACTTTGTCGGCGTAATGAATATGTAAATATCCATGCCAAATTATAGCTTTCTAGTACGAAGAGTCTCTGAGCTAAGGTGCGGACGGACAGACAGACAGACGGACGGACATAGCGAAACTATAAGGGTTCCTTGTGGACTACGGAACCCTTAAAAAGCAAGAAATAATAATGTAGCCTTAGGTTAGAATATCTATGATGATTCAGTTCCTAGTTTGATCATTTTAAAATTATAATAATAAGTTAATAAGTTTATTAGTACATAAACTAAAAAAAAAAAAACAACAACACAGTACATGGCATATGGAAACAGTACGTTGTACTACCAAGTCTAAAATTATAGTCAGCTGTCCGGGCTCCTAAACTAGGTACGCAGACCTGTATCTTAGGAGTCGGAGATTTTACGGCTTCAATTTATATAATACAGCCGTGACTTTACTGTTAGTTTACAGTGGTTGTTAACACAGCAGATGGAGTGACAGATTGTGTTTGTGTAACTAGGGGTGTGTTTATGAGTGTAGTGTGTGTGTAGGGAGGTGTGTATGTGAAGTGTGATTGTTTGATAAGCTTTCTTACAAGGTAGGTTTGATAAAGTTATGATTGTATAGCCAATAAATTTTCTGTCTAATAAATAAATAAATGAATGAATGTCTCATCATAAGTTAAGGATATCAGCCAGTAACATCAACAATCACAATCATCAACAACATCATCATCAATTGTAACATCAACTCGTTGTTAACCTTTCCCTTCATATTACATAGCAACGCAGGGTTGATTAATTGAGATCAATGATATACACTTCTGGACACATCTATTGGCCCACCTTAGAGTTTAGGTTTCGATGGCCCCTACCGAAATATGATTGCTAGATTGAACAAAAACTGTTGATGCAGTTTTAAACCTGATACATTTTACCATCTTTTTCGATCGTATTGTTTTAAATTTGAATTCAGAATACCATACGACATGGAGCTACGCCTAACAAGTCGGATATGCGCCTTGTTAAAGGCAATTGATTTTTGAATAAAAAACATGTTTTATCAAATAAAGGTTTAATTTAATAACGCGTGTTGCCTCCATGGGCATATACCACAGCTCTCATACGATTAGGCATAGAGTTTATCAACCGCTCTATGAAATTTTGAGGGATCATCTCCCATTCCTCTTGTATGGCAGTTTTCAACTCCTGCATCGTCTGGGCAACTGGCTGACGAGCCCTAACACGTCTTTTTAGCTCGTCCCACATGTGCTCAATGGGGTTCATGTCTGGGCTTCTGGCTGGCCAGTCCATAACTGTGATGTTCACATCCCGAAGATATTCCCTGACGATGCCGGCCGCATGGGCTCTTGCATTATCATGCATAAAAAGGAAATTTGGGCCCACATAGTCCGCGTATGGTATCACGTGAGGTTCTAAGCACTCACGAATGTACCTTTCAGCATTTAATGTTGGCAGCCGTGGTCCTGTAACAACCTCAAGTTCAGTTTTGCCGCTCGCGGATATACCGCCCCAGACAGTCCATGAGCCACCGCCATAAGCAACCCTCTCTTCAAAGCAGCATTGTGCGAAACGCTCTCCTTTACGTCGGTAGACCTTCTTCCTTCCATCATTGCCATGTAACACAATTTTAGACTCATCAGAAAAGAGTACACGGCTCCAATCTTGCTGTGTCCAATTTAAATGACTGCGTGCGAAATGAAGGCGCGCTGTTCGGTGGGCTCGCGTTAGTTTGGGGCCATTAGCTAGCTTGTGTGGTACCATATCGCGTTCTTTTAACCTTCTCCGAACAGTTCGAGCGCTCACAGATACTCCGTGGAAGTCGCGAAGTTGGTTTTGTATCTCAATGGAGGTAAGGTGACGATTTCTCAAGCTGGTCGTCACGATCAATCGATCCTGCCTTTCAGTTGTGACCCGAGATCGTGGCCTTCCTTGGCGACGAACAAAGCCGCCAGTCTCTAGGTACCTCCGATAAACATTTCGGACCGCAGATCGACTTAAATTAAGTTGAGCACTCACGTTTCTTTGGCTGTGTCCGGCATGAATAAGTGCCACAGCTTGGGCGGCGACTTCAGGTGAAGTATCCATAGATTATTGATAGAACCTCACCTTAATGTTAAGAATAAGTAATGTTTGTTGCAAAACCAAAGATATCAATCACTTTTTCAATAATTAAATCCAAGTAAACCAATAAAACCAAGTTTTCTTAGTATTCGATTGTTTGATATCAACAAACAGGCTCCAAATTGTCTTTTGTTTCTTTAAATTCTGTGTTCGAAATTCAAAAAAAGACTATTGAATGAAATTGTGAATGTGCCAGGTTCAAAACTGCATAAAAACTTTTTGCTCGACCTAATATAAAATTTTAGCTAGGACCAAATGAAACTGAAAATACAAGGTGGGCCAAAAGATGTGTCCAGAAGTGTATATCAAGTGATTTTTTTTTAATGAACATCATGATTTAAAGCAAACAAGTTCATGAATTACTCAGAATTACCTCAAATCAGTTACTTACATAAAAGAAAAATTTATTCAAATGCACAGTTTTCATTTATTAAAGTAGATCTATGCGCAGAGTAGCCCGCGCAATTAAAATTTTCTTACTTTTTTTGTAATTTGCTGGTCTGTGTTAAGTTGTCTCTTAATCAAAATAATTCATGACCATAACAAATATGTATTTACATAATTATAGTCACTAGAATCATTAATACATATCTCTAAGTTAGAAATTGTTCTCAAATGTCATGATTTCATGAAAAAAATCATTCAATAGATTAATTTGAATTTAGAGAACGATTATAATTTTGTAAATACAGATTTGCCAAGCTTGTAGTCAATATCTACCATTTACGATGAAAATTATGACAACAAAAAAATCACAAAAATCGTGATTTATTTATTTGATTTTTTTTTTAATCTGGCAGAAACAAAAAAAATCATGATTTTTATCAACCCTGTACAAAGGCTCGTACAGACTGGCGCGACGCGACTCCGGTTGAGCAAGTTTTCACAGAAATTGTCCCACCAGAGTTGCTTCGCACCTTTTTGCACGAGCCACCCAAAGGGCTCTTTGGGGATTAGAGCTTAAACCTTGGGGAAAGGGTTAAGCAGAGGTGTCTGTACACCCAAATTTCGCCAGTTATGTTCAAGTAGCGTAAAATAGGGGGTGAGCCTATTGCCAGACTCCGGGCTGCTACTAAGAAATTACTGAGAGAAAAACCCAATTGAGCTAGCAATGGAAGGACCACTCGCTCAACAATCGCTCTTGTGACCACTAGACCAACAAGACAGAGCTATTTTACATATACCTACATATATATGTCGGATCCGGTCAATAGTACGGACGCGTAACGAATCGCAAGCGCGCCACAGGCGACATCACGTGAGGTGCCCACGCCTACAGCGCGCTTCTACAGAGTCGTGATGTTCTAACCTCATGGCGAGCAGAACAGTCTAGTAGTGTCGGATCGCATCGGAGCAACATCGGGGTTACTACGCCACGGAACTGTATTCGATTCGTTGTGCTTAGTGATTGTGTTAGATTGTGATTTTTAACCGACTTCAAAAAGGAGGAGGTTATCAATTCGTCGGAACCTTTTTTTTTTTATTTTTTTTTTTTATGTATGTTCCCCGATTACTCGAAGATGGCTGGACCGATTTGGATTGTTTTTGTTTTATTCGAGAGGGTATACATCACAGTTGGTCCCATATAAAATTGATTAACTTTGCTTTGGTAGTTTTCGAGTTAGCTTCAATAATACGTATTTTTTCCCCACTTTTATATGGATGATGTTCTAGGTTGTTTTGCAGGTAGTGGTATTAGAATTTGTGTGGGGTAGGTTCCACAACTAAAAAGTGAAAAATAAAAACTTTTTTACAAAAAAATACCACCGACTTCCAAAAACAACTACAAAGTTAAAAATAACTTTAATTTCGGAAGTCGGTGGCAAAAAACAAAAATACATTTAACTAGACACCGACTTTCGAAATTAAAGTTATTTTTCACTTTGTAGTTGTTTTTGGAAGTCGGTTGTATTTTTTTGTAAAACAGTTTTTTAAACACCGTGTATCGCACCCAGTGTGTTTTCATTGCACGAAACCCATCTTCTGCCCACATGTCTGTCTAACTGAGTAAATCCTGACGTTCCGACATATACATACTATATTCACGCCTTCTTCCCATGGGGGTAGGCAGAAACTACAGAACGTCACCTGCTACGATCCTTAACCTACTACTTTTGCCTCGTTTACGTTCATACATCTGGTCATACACGCACGCCTGTTGCCAGTACTACGCACCTGACCTTCCTGAAGAACATCACCATTAAGGAGAGTTTTTTTTTTTTATGCAAAATATGTATTGGCTTACATTACTTAAAGCATAGATATTATCGTAAACAGCCAACTTCATATTAAAACTAACTTAATTTATATTGATTTATTTAAAAACACGAAGGAAATGATAAAATGCTTAGGAATGGGCCATTTCGTAGCGAACCCGTCAAAGTTATTGCTAGTGATGGGAAAGAGGCCGAAAAGAAATAGCCGACGATGAATGAAAGACGAAAATTATCTTGAGATATTTTTTGTGAATAAAAGATGATTATTTGCTGTTATTTTTATCCGAAGTAATATTAAGATTATTCCGTGCGTGTATGACCAGATGTATGAACGTAAGAGAAGCAAAAGGAGTATAATATAAGAATCGTAGTAGATGGTGTTTTGCAGGTTTGCCTACCCCCATGGGATTCTTCCCGCACGCACGACTTCTGGCGCGCGTTTATTTCGTATGTAATATAATACATAAATATAATGTATGTAATATATTTAAATAAGTTCAGAATTTAAGTAAACTAACAATGTATTCTTTTATGTCTTCAATACGGGAAAACTCTGAATTTTAATCAGTTTTTTAATAAGCACGCTGAAGTGGCAATGGGCCGGCCATATTAGCCGTAGAACCGATGACCGTTGGGGTAGACGAGTTTTTGAGTGAAGATCGCGGATCGGCAAACGTAAGGTAGGACGCCCTCAGGCTAGGTGCAGTGGTTGGTAGCAGCTGGATGCGTGCAATAGGAGAGGCCTATGTCCAGCAGTAGACTGCTATAGGTTGATGACGATGATACAAAACCTTTTTTTTTTATTTCTAATTTCCATGTCCCAACACTATCCTCTCGAGGTCACAAACGAGTTCCGAAAGTAGTGGATTTAATATTAAAATTCGGTCATTCGTATGACTTTTTTACTTTACACCCAAAAATTAATACAAATATTAATAAAAACTTGTATTTTTTGCTTGATCATAAATTGACAACATTATGCGTCGAATATTGGATTCAATGTGTTTTTTAAGAAACTTCAAACTGATGATGATGATTTTAATTCTAGTTTGGACAAGAAAATAATAGAAATAGCTCAACATCTTCATCGTTATCTCCCTGCCAACCCCTAGCTGACCAACTATGTTGAGGTCAGCTTCCAGCCTAACCGGATGCAGCTGAATACCTGCAGTAGTTTAAATGAACCGATTGCCTATTTGACCTACACAATCCAGTTTCTTGGTTTAATACGATAACCCTTGGTATGTCTAGTTAACAGACTTTTCTTTTCAATATTCTCATACATACATTCTTTTTTAATTTAATTTAACAATTTTACTCGCCAAGCTACTTCCGGACTTGTAACGACTGCCAAAGATCTACAAATGACAGCCGGGACCAACGGATTAACGTGCTTTCCGAGGCACGGAGGAGTCTCGGTATGTAATGGATGGTCACCCATCCACGGACTGACCTCGGCAAGCGTAGCTTAACCTCCAATCGACCCGTGTGGTTGTTATTACTTATCCATGAGAAATCGTGATAAAAATTTAGCGTTTCATCAAGGTGGTAGGCGGAAATCTGCATGTCCTAGTGATCCTAATTCTGGTTATTATTTCATTATTTAGTATGTCTGAAATTTATTTTTTTTCAATTTTCGAATTATTTTATCTTATTATAATTTTTATGATTACTGGCCACTAGCCCTACCAGCGTTTTGAAGGAATGTCGCGATTGCAGCAGCACGTTGTATTTGCCATCAACACACTAAGAAGGTTCCTAATGTTACTGCGCAGCCTTTTGCGCGAAGTTCGGACTCACAAGATACGTCGGCCGTATTGTACTACAATCATTTATTTGCTTTTCACTTCTCATTGTTTCCAAACCTTTGTCTGTTTTAAGAAAATGGCGACGGTTTTAACCCAATTTTTCTTGAGCCTAGTCCATGACCGGGATCAGGTTACTTCCCAGGTCACTTTTTACCAAAAACTCTCAAAAAAGTAATCATTGAGAAGCATTTTTTTTCCAAATTCTTTCACTCGACCGTGTCAATGTCATGTGGTCAAAAAACTACGTTCAAAAAGTCACTGTGGCACGACTCGAAGATTTTCGTGACCTCAAATTTTAAGGTGTTAAGGTCAAAAGTCACGATTTGATATTGTAATAGTTTAGAGAGGGTGGCCGAGTCAGAGTAATCGATTTATTTTGAACAGTCTACGAGAAAAAATGTGAAATATCTTAGAAGAACAGCCTTTAGTTGACAAAAAGCTTGGGAACAATTTTAAATCATTACTTATTACCACCACACATTGATTGGGGCTCAGTACGCTTGCCGCGGTTGGTCAGTGGATGGGTGACCATCTTTACATACCGAGACTCCTCCGTGTCTCGGAAAGCAAGTTAAGCCGTTGGTCCCGGCTGTCATTCGTGGATCTTTGACAGTCGTTACGGATCGTCAGAAGCCCTAAAGTCTGACAATTACCCAGTTACTGGGTTGTGGAGATCAGTTAAGCAGTCGCTCCATGTAAAATACTGGTATTCAGCTGCATCCGGTTAGACTGGATGCCGACCCCAACATAGTTGGGAAAAGGCTAGGCAGATTGATGATACCATCACCACACGTATCTCTACCACCAACCAACGTGTTCCAGTTTGAAGGGAGTATACCAGGCACACAGGACATTTCTGCTGTCTGTACCCCTTCAGAATATACAAAGGGTGCAGCGGTGTTTACTTACTACACCTGGTCGACCGAGCTCTGCTCGGATAAAAATATAGAAAACGATTTTTTTCATTTTCCCAGATATGAGACCTAGCTAAATGAAAAAAATTTACTGAATGAAGACTTCATTTTTATTTTAAAAACAATACGAACTGCATTCAAAGTATTTTAAACTAGCTGCGCCCCGCGGTTTCACCCGCGTAGACCTGTATAAAAAGTAGCCTATGTGTTAATCCAGGGTATAAGCATCTACATACCAAATTTCATCCGAATCGGTCCCGCCGTTTGAGCGTGAAGTAGTAACAAACATACACATACACACACACACACACACAAACTTTCGCCTTTATAATATTAGTGTGAAGTGTGATGTGATAGTGTGATTAGTGTGATGTGATAATCGCCTGTCTGAACCGGGAATCGAACCCGCTAAATGTAAAAACAACCTGTAATTTTAATGTACCGATCGAAAGGCTCAATCATATTCAATTAATTCTTCTAAATAACATAACAGTATCTCAAATAAAAGGTAGACCATGAAATTTTACATTTAATTTAAAGTTTTGTTCAGAATAATGAACATCCTTTTCTCTGAGTATGTCATGCTTATAAAAAAACCGGCCAAGTGCGTGTCGGAGCACTCACAATGAAGGGTTCCGTAGTTAAGATGAATTTATCCCAAGAACAAACTTAATATTGTAGTTGAAAAACATGTTCTCCCATACATTCCAACTGTAAATGTAAGCTTGTACTCACAATATTGAGAGATTTACCATGTTGTTTTATGACCACAGACTTCTTATAGGTTTTCCTGTAATATACAGGTAAAGGTCTATTTTCTCTATTTTTTTCAAAATGTTAGGCTCAGTAGTTTCGGAGATAAGGGGGAATGGTCAATTTTCGTCTATTTTCTTAAATAAAATAACTTTAAAAACAATTTATTTTAAAATTATAAAATAATTATATTTGAGACCCTCATAGTAAGCCCTTTCATTTGATATGTCACACGGCATAGTTTACAAAACTATTTTTTTTTAATTTCTTATTTGCCCCCCAAAAGTGACCCCCATATTCAAAATTCATTTATTTACTTTACCCGTCCGTATTTGGGTCACAGAAATTCATATGTGTACCAAATTTAAACTTAATCGGTCCATTAGATTCGGAGCAAATTGGCTGTGACAGACGGACAGACAAACAGACAGACACAAGAGTGATCCTATAAGGGTTCCATTTTTTCCTTTTGAGGTACAGAACCCTAAAAAATGACTTTATGTACTATTTTCTACTTTATTATCATTCAAAGTAAGTACTTTATTTTTTAGTTTTTTTAGTACTATTTTCATGGTGAATTATAATTAGTATTATAATTTATTTTAAACATTCACCATGAAAATATAAATAAATCAACGGGAAGCGAAATTATCAAATGAGTTACAATTTTTATACAACAGGAAGGGACACAGTTTGAGCATAAATTAATTGTATGTTGCAGTTAATAGTAAAACGTATCCAAGTACGTACCGTATCGTGTACGTACGTATTGTTTTAATTAAATGTTAAATTTCATGGACTTCCTTTTTAGATGCTGGTTTTTAAAATTCTATAAAATTCTTTGAATGTAGTTCGTTTTGTTTTTAAAATAAAAATGAAGTCTTCATTCAGTAAAATTTTGAGTCTACAGTATTTATGGTACTTTTCCTCCATGTGGTAAAGTCGTGGGCGTCCTGTATATATTGCTCATCCGTGGCTACACATCAAGCTATACATTTCCAGTTTACACTGACCTCTTATTGTAAGGAAATCCTAAATAATGCGAGATCAGCTTATACTGGAATATACAGCTTGATCTGTAGCCGTGCGTACCTGGGCGACCGAGATCTGCTCGGGTGAAAATAAAGAAAATAAATTTTCCCAGAAATGAGACCTAGCTAAATCGATTTTTCGCCTCCGTAAATCCCTATATTGCAAGTTTCATCGAAATCGTTAGAGCCGTTTTCAAGAACATGATTACAAATATATAGTTTTAAATACTCGTTTATTTATACAAATATTGCTCACGTAATATTATAGAATATTCTTTACTCAAACATAATAAGTGTGACACCGTAATAAGCGATCTTAAACACACCCACACACATTTCAATAAAATAAAACGCCAACAAATCGACTCGGACATCAAATGTCGAGATTATATCGCAGTCATTACCAAACTCGTACCTAATTATCATGTTTTCTTAACAACTTATTTTCAAAAAATTAAGAATTTAAGATGCAACTGATCTGGTCTTATGGTGGGTATACATTTATGTGAAACATTTTTAGGGTTCCGTACCCAAAGGGTAAAACGGGACCCTCCGCTGTCCGTCCGTCTGTCACCAGGCTGTATCTCGTGAACCGTGATAGTTAGGCAGTTGAAATTTTCACAGATGATGTATTTCTGTTGCCGCTATAACAAGTAATACTAAAAACCAAAATAAAATAAATATTTAAGGGGGCTCACATACAACAAACGTGATTTTTTTGCTCGATATTGATAACGGCAAGATTCAAGCGTTTAAGCGTTCAATTCACAGAATATTTAGTTATGTATATTCACTTTAAAAATAAATTATTAAATTAAAATAAAACAAATATTTAAGAGAAGCTCCAATACAACAAGCGTGATTTTTTTGACGTTTTTATAGATAACTAGCACTTCCCGCGCGGCTTCGCCCGCGTGTATGTCGGAAAAATATCCCACGGGAATGGCCTACCGGGAAATCGATCCTTATTCCTCGTCTACGTTATAAAGGGAACCTCTGTGCAAAATTTCAGCTTTCTAGGTTCAAGGGTTTGGGCTAGGCGTTGATGAGTCAGTCAGTCAGGACTTCTTTTTAACCGACTTCAAAAAGGAGGAGGTTCTCAATTCGTCAAAACCTTTTTTTTTTTTTTTTTTTTAGTATGTTCCCCGATTACTCGAAGATGGCTGGACCGATTTGGATTTTTTTTGTTTTATTCGAGAGGGTCATATACATCACAGTTGGTCCCATATAAAATTGATTAACTTTGCTTCGGTAGTTTTTGAGTTAGCTTCAATAATAGGTATTTTTCCCCCACTTTTATATGGATGATGTTCTAGTTTGTTTTGCAGATAGTGGTATTAGAATTTGTGTGGGGTAGGTACACAACTAAAAAGTGAAAAATAAAAACTTTTTTACATAAAAATACAACCGACTTCCAAAAACAACGCTACAAAGTGAAAAATAACTTTAATTTCGGAAGTCGGTGGCAAAAAACGAAAATACATTTAACCAGACACAGACTTCCGAAATTAAAGTTATTTTTCACTTTGTAGTGTTGTTTTTGGAAGTCGGTTGTATTTTTTTGTAAAAAAGTTTTTTTTATATAGATAGATAGATACATAGATAATGGGAACTCTCATGCGAGTGCGACTCGCACTTGGCCGCTTTTACAGCTACACCACCTAGCAGTTGACAGCCAGCGCAGTCTACTTGCAAAGTAAACTAGCCCTACCTACAAAGCCGTTACAGTAGAATCTTGAATGGTTGCATTACAGCCGGATGACACGATCCTCACTGGAATACTTCGTTCCACAGACCACGTTCAACCTCCAATTTTCCAATCGAATTCAAGCCGGCCAATAAAGGCAAGAAAGAGGTAGGAACTCCGTTCCTCGTCAGTGTTCACTCAGGCTGGCAAATAAAGGCAAGCCAGAGGTGAAGAACAAGACTTCTTCCGGGAGATAGGGTCCTTGGGGTCGCTACTGCCCAACAGCTCGCCACGTGCTGCTATGCGGGTTCATGTATCTCTCTTGGTCTGGCTCCTCATCCTAGACCTGGTTTGGCAAAGTAAGCTCTACCGGTTCAGGGACGAGTAAGCCCCACCACGACGTCAACGTAGAGATACGGAGGTGGGGTTATAAACGCGAAAGTGAGTTTGTTTGTTTGTTACGATTTAAAGCTAAAACGGCTGAACGGATTTGGATGAAAGGTACACAGGTAGACCATGACCTAGGTTAGAAAAAAAGCGGCCAAGTGCGAGTCGGGCCACGCGCAGTGACAGGGTTCCGTAGTGGCACAACAATGCGACTAAGAAGAGGACTTTTTATTGTTTCATGAATGTTTGACTATTACTCGTAAACTTGAAAAGCCTACTTAGCTGTGATAGTTTTCCTTATAACTTCGTTATATCTAATACTACAACCGTGAATTTTTTCACCCATCCAAAACTAACCGTTTAGCTTGCTTGACTCTAACAAAAATTTGCACTTTAAAGCTTAATATTTCAGAAACAGATCCCTAAATCGAAAAATTGTTTTCACAAACCCGCAAAATTTTTGAAAGACCCATCCAACTGCACCCCACACCAAGGGGTAGACGAGAAAAAAAAACATCTCCACTTTACGTGTACAGGAGATGCACTAAAAAAAATTTTTTTCCATGATTTTATTTTACCACTTTGTCGGCGTGATGAATATGTATATCCATGCCAAATTATAGCTTTCTAGTACTAAGAGTGTCTGAGCTAAGCTGCGGACGGACATAGCGAAACTATAAGGGTTCCTTGTTGACTACAGAACCCTAAAAAGCACTCTTAAGGTAGTACGTTCCCGTTGGATAATTTCCACGTCTTCGCGAACGAAGTCGCGGGCTAAAGCTAGTAGCATAATAAATCATCATCATCATCTGCCTAGCCTTTTCCCATCTATGTTGGGGTCGGCTTCCAGTCTAACCGGATGCAGCTGAATACCAGTATTTTACATGGAGCGACTGCCTATCTGACCTCCACAACCCAGTAACTGGGTAATACGATACCCCTTGGTAAGACTGGTTGTCAGACTTTCGGGCTTCTGACAACCCGTAACGACTGTCAAAGATAATAAATATAAGAACCTAATATCAGATACGATTATAAATTGACTGTTTTCATGAGTCGCCTACGACAAACCATAAGTCAGGGATATTTTGAAAGTCTAGACCTAGGTAACAGTGTGCCTAGATTCCGATCCGATTACTCATTGGAACAATGGTTACACAATAGTCTTGACTAATAACTATCACCCGAGTTCAATTGAGAAATAAGATTGAGAGTTTTTGAGATAAAATTGGTTGTTATATCTATCCTAGCTTTAATAACAGCCGGCTGGGATCGATCCATCAGGTTAAACTACGCTTGCCGGAGTTGGTCCGTGGATGGGTGAACATTTTTACATATCGAGACTCCTCCGTGCCTCGGAAAGCACGTTAAGCCGTTGGTCCCGGCTGTCATTCGTGGATCTTTGACAGTCGTTACGGGTCGTCAGAAGCCCAAAAGTCTGACAATCAGTCTTACCAAGGGGTATCGTATTACCCAGTTAATGGGTTGTGGAGTTCAGATAGGCAGTCGCTCCATGTAAAGTAATGGTATTCAGCTGCATCCGGTTAGACTGGAAGCCGACCCCAACATAGTTGGGAAAAGGCTAGGCAGATTGATTGGTTGTTATAAATCTATTGTAATGTGTTAACCTGCCAGAATCTTTCTAGAATTATCTTATTCTAGCCCGCGACTTCGTCCGCGTGAAATTTCTTCTTCCCCAACCCACCCCGTCACATGGCATCGCCTACCCCCGCTTGGCTCCTAAGGCCGCAAATTCGGAGCAGCGTTTCTTGTAGCGTACAGTGGAGCGTTTAAGGGTATACATCGATAATATTAGTTTTTAAAATTCCTATAAAATCAAATTGACCTCCATATTCATAGGAAATTTTTAAACGCTCCACTGCACGCTTCAAGAAACGCTGCTCCGAATTGCGGCCTTAGGAGCCGAGTAAAAAGAAAAAATTAAAAAAAAAACGCTGAACGAAAATATACATAATAGCGGGGGCAGGCGATGCCACGTGACGGGGTGGGTTGGGGAACAAGAAATTTCACGCGGACGAAGTCGCGGGCTAGAATAAGGTTCTAGCGTGATTGGGCTAACAAATTCAAAAATATTTTTTTCATATCTGACTGTTACTTCCAGAGATTAGCGCGTTCGTATAAACAAACTCTTCAGCTTTATTATTAGTTAAGAATAAGAATAATATTTATTACACACACAAGATTCATGATAGGTACACAAAAGCAGACGTACAAAACAACAAAACACAGATATCTACATAAATCTACACAGATTATGTAACCCTGTCTCCTAAACTAGGTAGTCCTGTATCTTAGGAGACAGTGTTAGGCCATACAGGGCAGTTTATCATGTAGGTATAGCTGCAGCCAGAGTGTTTAGCGCGAGGGAGGCCAAGTCACACATTTATGTGCCGGTGTGTAATGTGTGTGAGTGTTTTCGTGAGAGAGAAAGTATGTGTAGTGGAAGAGTATGATTGGTGAGTATGGGGGGGTGTGTGTGTACCTCTAAGGGGGCAAGTGAGAGTGAGTGTGGCGTGTGAGTTCATAATAATTGTGATGTCACCTATGTATACTCTGTTTATTATAACATTCGACAAATCGCCAGCTAGCATAATCAGCCAATATGTTCCCACTGCTGGGACACAGGCCTCCTCTATGTGAGAGGGAGTGGCCCGTTTCCACCACGCGGACACAGTGCCGGTTGGTGGATGTCACATGTCTACGAATTATTGGTTCTAGGACATGCCAGTTTCCTCACAATGTTTTCCTTCATTGTTAGCCTCTAACAAGTATTTTTGATTCTGAGTCATACCCGTTTCCTCAAGATATTTCCTACAACGTTCCAAGAGCCTGTAAATCTTGAAAGTTTTAACACAGTATAATGCTATTATGAACCTAGACGATAATCTAAAGACCCGATTTTAATGATATTTGACAGAATGATAGCTGGATATCTGAAGTCATACTTTTATCTTAAGTAGTAAATTATAAGTTTACATGTGAGCGAAGCTGCGGGACGCAACTAGTAAGTTATAGATCAAGCGCAGGGTAAATCACGGGGGGTCTTGCCTTTGATTCTAAATAATTCTTAGCTTATAAGGTATCGTTATTATAATATATCTTTGTAAGGATTTGTAAAATATGGATCTTATTCTGCATCTGTTTAAGAAGCTCACCTCGACAGGTTAAAATAAACCAAATGATTTGAACACACATGTTGTGAGTATGAATGTGGATCAGCAAAGTCCAATCAATCATTTCAAATAGACGATTACACACTTTTGATTGTCAAAAACACACTTTTGAATATATAGACTAGAGGAAGACTGGAAGACCAAAGATAAGCTATAGATTGATGGTGTGATACATGATATGGCTAGAAAGGGGGTGACTACTGAGATGACGGCTGATAGAGATGTATGGAAGAAGAAGACATGCTGCGCCGACCACTAATAAAGATGATATGGCTAGAAAGGGGGTGACTACTGAGATGACGGCTGATAGAGATGTATGGAAGCGATAAGACCGCCCATTGTGTCACCCTATGTAAAATTTCAACATTCATACCTGTATTTTAAATGGTGTGCATAATAAAGAGTATTCTATTCTATTCTATTCTATTATATGGAAGAAGAAGACATGCTGCGCCGACCGCTAATTACGATGATATGGCTAGAAAGGGGGTGACTACTGAGATGACGGCTGATAGAGATGTATGGAAGAAGAAGACATGCTGCACCGACCGCTAATTACGATGATATGGCTAGAAAGGGGGTGACTACTGAGATGACGGCTGATAGAGATGTATGGAAGAAGAAGACATGCTGCGCCGACCGCTAATTACGATGATATGGCTAGAAAGGGGGTGACTACTGAGATGACGGCTGATAGAGATGTATGGAAGAAGAAGACATGCTGCGCCGACCGCTAATTACGATGATATGGCTAGAAAGGGGGTGACTACTGAGATGACGGCTGATAGAGATGTATGGAAGAAGAAGACATGCTGCGCCGACCGCTAATTACGATGATATGGCTAGAAAGGGGGTGACTACTGAGATGGCGGGCCGTCATGATAATATTGACGCAATATTTGTAAATGTGACAAAAAAAAACATCAAAAACACTTAACCTAACCACTGGACGTGATAGTCGTGATGGCTTCGCCTCTCATACACAAGGTTGTTGGTTCAAATCTAGGCAAGTACCAATGTGACTATTTCAATCCGTTTATATGTACTTTCTGAGTTTATCTTGGTCATTCCTGACATCGGTGAAGGAAAACATCGTGAGGGAACCTGGACTTATAGACTGAAATCGCCAACCAGTCTTGAGCAAGCGTGGTGATCATTGCTTGTGTCTTCTCTGTGTGAGAAGAGGCCTATGCCTGCAGTGGGATAATGAAAGGTTGCTATAAAAACCAATGAACTAAAAATCAAACATATTTTACGATTCAAATTTACCATTCTCTCATACTATCGTTAACTTTTTTGGGCCTTTCAACAAAATATGCTTCCGGGCCCTCGGCCTATAGAAATGCTAATTCTTAATATTATAGATGTATCTTTACAATCTATAAGAAGTACTGTTATCTGACTGCAATAAGAAGTCGTTTGTTGTCATAGAAGTGGTTATGAATTGGTGGAACTAAATAGTTCACCAAATCTCTTTTTTTTATTATCCATGAATATTTACATAATTTAAAATCTGACAATCATAAAAACAAAAAATATGTACAAGTATATAAAAAAGGAGGGGAAATAATCATAGGGTATCAAAAAATTCGTCCGCATCGCTGTCGACAGGAAAAGTGCCCAAAAGGCTGGCAGCATTGCCACGTTGTATGGCAATGCTAATTCTTTGGCCAAAAAATAGGCCAGCCCCCCGTAACCCGTAACTATTGTCAACAATTTACGAATGACAGCCGGGACCAACGGCTTCTATACTTATTATAAAACTTTTTTACAAAAAAATACAACCGACTTCCAAAAACAACACTATAAAGTGAAAAATAACTTTAATTTCGGAAGTCTGTGTCTGGTTAAATGTATTTTCGTTTTTTTCCACCGACTTCCGAAATTAAAGTTATTTTTCACTTTATAGTGTTGTTTTTGGAAGTCGGTTGTATTTTTTTGTAAAAAAGTTTTATAATAAGTATAGAAGCCGTTGGTCCCGGCTGTCATTCGTGGATTGTTGACAATAGTTACGGGTCGTCAGAAGCCCGTAGGTCTGACAACCAGTCACCAACAAGTTCTTAACCAACTCAATCATTCATTCTGCCTAGCCTTTTCCCAACTATGTCGGGGTCGGCTTCCAGTCTAACCGGATGCAGCTGAATACCGGTATTTTACATGGAGCGACTACCAATCTGACCTCCACAACCTAGTAACTGGGTAATAAGATACCCCTTGGTAAGACTGGTTGTCAGGCTTTCGGGCTTCTGAAGACCCGTAGCGACTGTCAAAGATCCACTAATGACAGCCGGGATCGTTCCGAGGCACGGAGGGGTCTCGGTACTTATGTAAAAATGGTCACCCATCCACTGGCCAATCCCGGCAAGCATAGTTTAACCTGATGGATCGACCCGTGCGGCTGTTATTACTTAGCCACAAGCTCCATAATCAACACGGTTATCAAACGAATTAATGACCGCAGTTTGTCACAAGACCAAAACTAATTAACAGTGTATCAGAAAGATGTGGTCATATTTACATACCATCAAACTGAACAACTTTCTCCATGGGACCAACATTGTAATCTAGAAAACAATATCAGCTGTTCCATACATTTGGGTCGAGTTGGTATTGAAGTCTTGTACGGGACAGCTGATATTTTTAGTAGCGTTCCGTACCTATAAAGGAAAAAAACGGAACCCTTATAGGATCACTTCGTTGTCAGTCTGTCAAGACCCTTTTTCTCAGCAACGCGTGAAGGTATCGAGTTGAAATTAATATCAAATACGTAGGTCTACGGTGCCTTAGAGTTGTAAAAAAAACAAGCTTCTAAGTTAACGCATTAAAAAAATACGGCTGTTTATACGTGTCGGGGTACGTAGCAAGGTGTCGGGTCTTTTGGAGGAGAAATAAATGTTTATCTTGCTTACTGTTTATTATCTCACTCACAAACTGTTGTTAAGGCTAAAATGTTAATAAAAATGTTAATGAATACACCCGGCTAACGCGGTAGACAAAAGTGCACTGAATCTCATATAAATTATAAGTAACAAGTAATTAAATTAGGTCAGCGCGCTACGCCGATATTGCGAACTAAGGTGTTCGGTGAAAACACCGAACAATACGTATTTTGATACTCGCAATTAAATCAAAACCTTTCTGCTACATCCTGTATAAGTGTATACTACTACTTGGGACTGCCTCCTTGGTCACAAGCTTGACTGCCGAGCGCGAGCTCCCAGGGTAGATCCCCAGTTCTGGCAGGGTTATTAGGATTTTCCATCAGGAATTACAAAATGGCACACCGGGTAAGGATTTGTGCTCGTTTGACGGCAGTAGGCTCGCCCCCTACTACATGGGACTCCAACATGGCGAAATGTGGATGTACCTACTCTATACCCTTCTGCCTAACTATTCAGAGAATGCAGCCGTGATGTTATGATAATATAAAAATGATGTAATTTATAGGTAACGGAAAAATGGCTATAAAAGTGAGTTGAGCAGTTTCTGAGGTCAACGAGGACATGTTAACAGTTTTTAAGTTTTTAGCACATTTTTAGTTAAGTACTTTTCATTAATGTGTTGACAATATTGAGTTGATATTTTTTGTTTGGAACATTTTTTGAGTAGTATTGACGTATAGAGGTTTTTAAGTTTTTGACTAAAAACTTAAGTTTTGTTGTACCTATTTCACTGTAGGCATAGTGTTTAATTGTTAAATTGTAGACAATTTAGATGAAAACTATGATTAGTTCCCAAAATTTTTCATTCTTCTTAAAGAAAAATATCAATGATTCTGTATATTCATACTTATAACTAAAATATTTTATAAAATATAAAAATTTCAACCTACCTTTAAGAAAATTAATTCCAAAACATCTCCAGAGAAAAGTCAAATATTATCGTAATGTCACTTCTCACAATCACACACACATCAGTTTTCAATACAACCACTAAAAAGTACCAAAAACTAAAATCCAAATTATCGTATCAATATTTCAAACAAAAAAATCTAAATTCAAAATTCGAACACACATCTGCTCGCCACAGCAACTTGTTTCAAACTGAGAATGCTCGTACTTTACACCGTGGATAAAGACGTATACCTGTCCCTCTCTTACTTTAGTTAAAGTCGAAGTGAGAGCAAGATAGCAACAATGGCATGCATTATGGTAGACTAAGTGGACGTTTTTTTTTAATTTCTTTGAAAAATCTATAGATCTTTATAGCACCGTGAGTTATGCCTTCACGTTTGGATCCATTGAGTATAGACTATAACATCGGAAGACTAGCGACCCGCCCCTGCTTCGCACGGATTTTACGACTACACAAAACTTCGAGATTTTTTTAAATGTAAGTTTAATATTATTATTATCGTATTAAACACATAAACCTTCCGGAATAAATTCTCTAAATGATCGTGGAATGGAAACCACATCGAAATCAGTTGCGGAGTTTAGAAGAACGACGCGGTCACACGGATAGACACGACAAGCAACTTTCATTTATAATTATGTATAGACAAATATTGTTTTTTTTTTATTCGATATTTGTTTTACTGGCGATGGATAGGCGTTTTTATTAAATCTATGGTTATAGAGCATAGTTGATTGGTTTGATCAATTAATTAATGCTGGTAGTAATATCAATTAGTCGCGGTTGTTGATAATTAATGGTTTTATGCCGATATTTCGTAATAATGAATGGTGGCTTTCATTTGACTTATAATTATAACTTATAAAGTTATAAGAGAACTATATTTAGTTGTGATGTTTTATTATATGAAGAAAATGTCGTGAGGAAAGTTTTGAGTATGAATTTTGTAGGCTATAAGAGTAGGGGAAGACCAAAGAAACGAAGGATGGACTGTGTGAAAGATGATATGGCTAGAAAGGGAGTGACTACCGAGATGACGACTAATAGATAAAAATAATATAAAAAATAAAATAAGTAGATAGCGTAGCGTATGAAAAAAGTGTAGTACAATACTCTACGACTCTACCAGACTGGAGAGCAGTGGTGGTCCAGTGGTAACGGCCGCGACTTACGAGTTGTAGGTCGTAGGTTCGAACCCAGACAGACACTTTACTTTGTGTAAATTATTTCATCACCACGGCTCTCAAAACGGTGAAGGAAAACATCGTGAGGAAACCGGCATGTCCTAGAACCAAAAATTCAAAGACATGTGACATCTACCAACCCGCACTGGGCCCGCGTGGTGGATTACAGGCACAGCTCACTCCCTCTCACAGAGAAGAGGCCTGTGTCCCAGCAGTGGGAACATTATAGGCTGATTATGCTACCAAACATACCTACTCATCAACCAGTTTCAAGGTATGTAAAGTACCTACCTACATACTGTACTATAAGTTACAAAGTGTACAGTCCAAGTATTGAACCTACAATTTGATTCCTCAGTTACAAACTTCATTTCACTAATAAATAAATAATACCAGCCTATTAATATTGTCCCATTGCAGGGCAAACGCCTAAGGAGCTCGTGGCTAAGTAATAACAGCCGCACGGGTCAATCTATCAGGTTAAGCTACGCTTGCCGGGGTCGGTCCGTGGATGGGTGAACATCTTTACCCTGACCCCTGGCCCTGGCTGGGCTGGGCCTGTGTCGCCTGAAATAAATGGTTTATTATTATTATTTTACATGCCGAGACTCCTCCGTGCCTCGAAAAGCACGTTAAGCCGTTGGCTGTCATTCGTGGATCTTTGACAGTCGTTACGGGTCGTCAGAAGCCTGAAAGTCTGACAACCAGTCTTACCAAGGGATATCGTATTACCCAGTTACCCCCTAGTAGTAGGGGCTAGAAAGGGGGTAGTCACCCCCTTTCTAGCCATATCATCTTTATTAGTGGTCGGCGCAGCATGTCTTCTTCTTCCATACATCCCTATCAGCCGTCATCTCAGTAGTCACCCCCTTTCTAGCCATATCATCTTTATTAGTGGTCGGCGCAGCATGTCTTCTTCTTCCATACATCCCTATCAGCCGTCATCTCAGTAGTCACCCCCTTTCTAGCCATATCAACTTTATTAGTGGTCGGCGCAGCATGTCTTCTTCTTCCATACATCTCTATCAGCCGTCATCTCAGTAGTCACCCCCTTTCTAGCCATATCATCTTTATTAGTGGTCGGCGCAGCATGTCTTCTTCTTCCATACATCTCTATCAGCCGTCATCTCAGTAGTCACCCCCTTTCTAGCCAAATCATCTTTATTAGTGGTCGGTGCAGCATGTCTTCTTCTCCCATACATCTCTATCAGCCGTCATCTCAGTAGTCATCCCCTTTCTAGCCATATATCAACCAGGTGACACTGAAAATCATCATTTTGTAGGATGTAATAATCGATTCGTTATTATAACTACAGGAAATATAGGTAAGTACAGTCAACCGCAACTCTATAGCAATAGTATGACTTTGGCGTCGCCTTTATTGCGTTGCAGTTAAGAGCGGATTTTATAATTCATTGTCACTAGTACCTGGCCTATGGTTGACCGTACATAAATATAACTACATACATCATGTTTGTTTAAATAATAGACTTGGCTCTCTGTAAGTGCTATTTCAATCGAAGGGATAATAAAAATGAGTTAGTATGGTGTACTGGTGAGTACAAAACTATTAAGGAGGTATTTTCAGTTATTATACATTAAATAGACTTCTTTCAATCTGCCTAGCCTTTTCCCAACTATGTTTGGGTTGGTTTCCAGTCTAAACGGATGCAGCTGAACACCAGTATTTTACATGGAGCGACTGTCTATCTGACCTCCGCAACCCAGTAACTGGGTAATACCCTATGATAAGACTGGATGTCAGACTTTCGGGCTCCTGACAACCCGTAACGACTGTCAAAGATCCACGAATGACAGCCGGGACCAACGGCTTAACGTGCTTTCCAAGGCACGGAGGAGTCTCGATATGTAAAGATGGTCGCCCATCCACGGACCAACCCCGATAAGCGTAGCTTAACTTGATGGATTGACATGTTCGGCTGTTATTACTTAGCCACGAGCTGCTCACCGTTTTGAGAGCAGTGGTGATGAAATAATTTTACATTAAGTAAAGTGCCTGCCGGGGCTCGAAGTGTTCGAACCTACGACCTACAATTTCTAAGTCGCGGCCGTTTCCACTGGGCCACCACTGAAGGCGACAAGCAACTGATCTAAAATTAGTATATAAAATTCAGTAAAGTGCCTAGAACACGTTCAAACATGTTCCATTTTTCAAACAACAATACACAAAACTCGTCATAGGTAATTTTTTGCGTAAAAAAAGGGACCAAAACAAATGACAAACGAACTAAAAATCCCCAAAAGAAAAGGTTTATGTCCAACTAATCAAGATAAACATCAGAGACTACCTTTTATGTTTTTTTTTTAGGTTAAATACTTAAGGACATGGTTTTACAATGAAACACGGGTATGGAATGTCGGTAAAGATATGAAGCGCATGTTTGAAGACCATGTAGCTTTGTTAGTTGGATTTGAATTGACTTTAATTTTCGAAGTTATTTTAGCCTGTTTTTAAAACAATCTGCCTAGCCTTTTCCTAACTATGTTAGGGTCGGCTTCCAGTCTAACTGGATGCTGCTGAATACAGCGAGATGCCTATCAGGACCTCTATAACCCAGCTACTGGGTAGTAAGACTGGTTGTCTGACTTTCGGGCGAACTTCTGACTACCCGTAACGACTGTTTAAGATTCACGAGTATGATACCAACGGTATAACGTGCTTTCCGAGGCATGAGGATGTCTCAGTATGTAAAGATAGTCACCCATCCAAGGACCAACCCTGGCAAGCATAGCTTAACCTGATGGATTGACCCGTGCGGCTGTTATTATTTAGCCACGAGCTCCGGGGATAGATCGATAATTTTGTGTTTTTAAAATTCATATAAAACCGTATATCGTTAAATTATTTGGATTTTCTATGTGTTATTTGACTATATTGTCTACTGCTGTACTAAAACCGAAACACGATTACTAGAATTTTTTTCGACAGAAAATAATTCCAAAGTAGCACCGTATATTTTCTGTTTTATACGATTTTAGGTAAACAGTTCCTTATTGTGCAGTAAAATTTGCTTTAAATCGAAGGTACACATATATATAATATGTTAAATACTTGCTAAGCTAAAAATTGATTTAAGTATAGCATTTTGTCATAAATCTACATTTAAACGAAGCGCGTTTAGTTCCGGTGCGCGTCAGAGTGTTTTATCTCTCTCGCGTCAAACTAGACAGCCATAACGCCGTATCACTTACACACCGAGCTTAACCACGCTTCAATATATCGTCTTAAATAAGCGTGTAATAAAAGTGCAACCATAAGTGGTTAAGGTACCACATACATCCTACAAAACGTTTTGGAGTACGCGTACAGCTTTATAAACTTTTTGTGTTTTCCAATACCATAACCTGGTCGTCTTCAAGTCTAGAGGGAATAAATTATTTCTAGACCAGTATGCTCCTTTGTCATCGACCAAATCATCGCTTATACCATCTGGTGAGAAAAAAAGGTCTTGAAAAAAAGTTGCATATTTTAAAACCCACAGTAAAGGAATTGGCTAATTTCAACACGAACATTCATCATTTAGGCAATTCATTTTCATCCAGGCGAAATGCAACACCGGTCTTTATCTGTCCAAAAATTTAATGTAAAAGTAATGACTAATTAATATTAAATCAGACTTCACTCCATTCTTTATAATTAGCGTAAAGACACCCAATATTGTACTGAAAGTAATTAATCAAACACTTTTAAGAGCGATTTTTATTAAAGTCCGTCAAAAATATCATTAATATTGCTCAAACAGTACAATGCGGCCGCCATCTTGGATTTCACTTTTTTTTTTTATTTTCGCCAAATCTAATTATATCAATGAATCGGGGATTCTGGATAATGATTGATGAGCAAAGGCGTTTCCACAGTGGAGTATGGCCAAGAATTTTGGAAGTTTGAATATTTCCTGGAGTTTCGGTAAGTTGATCTCTTTATGAATAAAGCTCGTCCGGGAAAGTACTACCACCACACGTAATTCTGCCGCCAGCAGCGTTGCTGTATTTGAAGCGTATAAATATAGATTTGACTGTCGCAGATGGATTGTCGAATCTGCTGTTTTACATAACCGTTAGCCATTTTACAAAATAGCTCCGTTATGTAGCCAGCTGAAGGATGTTTTGCGGTTTTCTTTAATTATTGAACGTTAGCACGCAGAATTGCATAAACGTGTTGCATTTACCAATGCAGTGGGTCAATGATTAGAGGTTGCTGACGCTGTTTTACATCAGCGTGAATGAACGTCAGATTGTAGATTTAGTTCTAAATTTGGTCGCTCGTGGCTCTATGTGTCATAACAACATTAATTTATTTATTTGATTAATGATGTATTATCAACAATAAGAAACAGAAATTAATAAAACGACTAATATGAGTGCAAACAGCGATTCTAAGGAAACATTTTACATAAAGTTGTCAGAGTTTTATGAAAGTCAGTCCTAAAAATACTTAATAGCCAAGTAACTGCGCACACCTTTATTTTATTTTTCTGTTTGTATTACTCGAGTTAATTATCTTATTTACAAGCATTCTGTGACAAATAAACTTATGTTTCTTTCTTTCTTTATTACATCTAAACGTTGATAGCAGTTTTGTTAAATGTAATGCAATAACAATCCACCTGAACGTTGTTCAGCTGTTTTACATAATGGAGCTGTTTTGTAAAACAGCTAGCCGTTATGTAAAACAGCGGATTCGACAATTCATCTGCGACTTATCTACAAGCACATAAGGCAATTAAGCTTTGTCAATGGTATTGCTGATGTCCACAGGTGGCGATGAAGACCTACCATCAGCTCCGGTGGTGGCTTTTTTGCTACCCAATAACTTGACAAAACGGTAGAACTTTTATTTGGCTTCAAGATGCCATAGAACCGAACCGAAGCAATCCATGTCATAGAACTTCATCTAAGCTTTTCAAACATTGTTGTCTGTCATTTTCTGTAATCAGGCAAAAGTCTTCGCACTGGAAAAAAGGACCAGAAATTTTAAGATTCGTGGTCCTTTTTTCCGAACTCAAACGCATTATGTACGTACCTCGAGCCCCACAGGTGTAAGATTCATCACGCCTGCTATGTTAATTTGACACCGACAGACTCCGGGCTCCCCAAGATTGGGAGAATAATGAGCATTCAGGAGTTAATGACATTCTTTTATAATAATTTTGTGTTAATTCTTTATTAACAGTGTTTTATTGGGAATTTTCATGATTCAGTATAAATTTATTGTTAGCTTCTTATTTATTTATTTTAACATAAAACGGCCAAGGCCAGTTACGTTAGTTAAGACACAAACACATTATTTAAGTACAATAACAAAAGTATACAACTACGCGACAGTCATACTCGTACGCTCTTCTCACAATACTCCAGACATACTGACAAGATCTTCTTCCATTCATCCGCGAACACATCACCGTCAGGCTTAGCGTCCAAGAGAGCGAGCGCAATGAGTGTGCGCGGGACAGGATAACAATGATAAGACTATTAAGTTACTAGAAAAAAAAATAAAGTAAAAAATTAATTTAGCAGCTCTCAGCGTGTAAGGTGTGCACGTGAGCGTAAGTGTGTGTGTGTATGTTATGTGTGTGTGGGGGTGTGTGTGTAGGTGTATCGTCTTATTCAATCAATCTGCCTAGCCTTTTCCCAACTATGTTGGGGTCGGCTTCCAGTCTAACCGGATGCAGCTGAATACCAGTATTTTACATGGAGCGACTGCCTATCTGACCTCCACAACCCAGTGACTGGGTAATACGATACCCCTTGGTAAGACTGGTTGTCAGACTTTTGGGCTTCTGACGATCCGTAACGACTCTCAAAGATCCACGAATGACAGCCGAGACCAACGGCTTAACGTGCTTTCCGAGGCACTGAAGAGTCTCGATAATATGTAAAGATGGTCACCCATCCACGGACCAACCCCGGCAAGCGTAGCTTAACCTGGTGGATCGATCCGTGCGGCTGTTATTATTTAGCTACGAGCTCCTCGTGTATCGTCTTATTCATTACCATTATAATTATTATCTCTGACTATTATTTATTTATTTATCAGCTTATCCTGCTCAGATTTTTTTATTTATTATCATCAAATGTACTTCTCCACTCTGGGCGGGAGACGTCATTTTACTCTCAGAGCCAAATCTGAGAGTCAAATTAAGCTACCACTTAGGGAAGAGTGAGACAGCTCCGACACGAGTACTATTGTAACTTACTGGGGCTGCCTCAATTTGTGTACAGCACAATGTTTAGTTAAAAATAAATGTTTTTGTATTTTTTTTTTTATGATTTCTAATACACAAAAAAGCTATTGAAACAGGCCCTTATTCATAAAAAACTAAAGGCTCTAAAACCTATTTTAGTTACAGAAGTGTTTTGAATTATAATTTGAGTTTGAAAGAAGAAGACAAAACCTTTCTATAACTAAAATAGGTTTATAGATGGTTTTGCTTTCTGTTGATTAAGGAGGTTAGTATAACACGTACTTACACTTTCCGGTATAATATAATCAAATTCTAAATTAATTGTGTAGTCACGGACTATAAAAAAAGAAGGAGTCCGCGCCACACATATCGAAAGTGAAGCACAGTAAGTATGCCGGGACCGTTTGTAACACGCCTCACGCACACATTTATATCATAGTAGCCGGCCGCCATTACGTGACACGACGGCGTCTTTGTCAAATCACGCACACATAGATCGGTAAGGTGCTTCACTTTCGATTCTTTTGATTCTAGTCCGTGTGTGTAGTTTAGATCGAAGCGGGCACACCAATGGATATCAATGGGGCACACAGACAGACACGAAAAGCAACTTTGCTATACATACATATAAAACAGAAGGCCAATTCATGCCAGCGACAATCAAATGTCAAAAATGTAGGTAAACGCTGTACAATTTTTGACAGATTAAGACTGAGAAGAGAATTACGAACGTTGTTAAAAATACGGGAATCGGCCCTCTGATAAAATTTATCAGAGGGCCGATTCCCGTATTATCCCCGTCGACACTAGTTTTAGAATAGAATATTAAATAGTCTATTGTAAAACTTGTGTCGACGACTGCACTGAATTTACTTTTTATTTATTCAGTGTGTCGAACTGTCGATGCCTCTTCGAATGCCAATACTTGTAAAGTTAGTAAGAAATGTAACTATGACGCTATTTCCCTTCGAAAGTAGGCAGAGAGATCTAGATATATGCCATGAGTGCAACCTATTTCAATACCAGGCACCTACTCTATTGATTAAAAAGTATTTATAAAGGGACTCGTGGCTAAGTAATGCAGCCACTCGGGTAGATCGAAGGTTAAGCTACACTTGCCGAGATCGGTATGTGGATGGGTGACCCCTCCGTTCCATGGAAAGCACGTTAAACCACTGTCTGTCATTCGTGGATCTTTGACAGTCGTTACGGGTCGTTCAAAAGCTCGAAAGTCTGACCATCAGTCTTACCCAGGAACTGAAGCAGTCGCTCCATGTAAAATACTGGTATTCAGCTGCATCAGATTAGACTGGAAACTGACCCCGATATAGTTGTTGACCTGTGGATCGAACTGCTCCAATCTTCACCAACGACCCTGAACAGATGATTGGTCAATTACTGCTCGAAAACGATGCTATGCGATGCGAGATAACAACCCGCACCCTCCGTGTCCGGACCCTCGCTTCAGCGAATACGCTCAACGCTACAATCGCAGGCAGCAGCTATTAACAAATAATTTTTTGTAGATTATTTTGCATAATAAGGGCCAAACAAACAAATGTAAAAAGGGCTAATAAAGTAAAACAATATCTTTGAAATATAAAAGAATTTCTTAGCATTTGTTTACACACAACAAAACCTTTTCTCATAATTGTGAAACAGAAGAATTAACAGAATTACTCATTTAAGATACCTAACTGTAACTTGGAATCCTTTTACACCGCTTGGGAATCGAATGTTGACCGTTAACGTCGTAAAACCCTAGTCTGTAACACCTAACGGGTGCAGTATTGTAGTAGGATAGTTTGTACGATATTGTGCTTGAAATAGTGATTAGTTGAGTCATAAAAAATTGCAAAAAATAAACAACTTTTTTCTATAATGACGTACTCGTGGCGCTTCTTTTCTACTAAAGAAAAAGAAAGAAAACACATTTATTTAGCACAGACTAAATTAAAGAGGCAAAACAAAAAAGTAAAAAATAATAATAAAATTTAAAAATCTACATTTGCGATGCAACAACAGCAAAAAATAAAAAATACTATATACCGCCGCTTCTTTCTTTTTCTGTATTTGCTCTTGTGGGGACGCCAGTAACGTCACGGACCTTTTTTTTTTTTGTTTGTTGATGGGAAATCATCAAAAGCCTTCTCCCGCTCAGTGTGGAGCGGGAGGGCGTGTGAGACTTTTACTGACTAAAACCCACCCGTGTTCCTTCAGTTGCCCGTGCCAGGGCCACGGTATCTCTTTCGAACAACCCGCGACCCCGGCGACATCGGCCCTATCGGACCCCATCGTTGCTGACATCTCTTTGAGGCGCGCGTGGAACACAACGCGCCGTCGACCCGGGCCTGGTCCTTACCGAACGGCGAATTACCCTTTGCTCGCTATACGGTGGCCGGGAATCGGCTATTGATTCCCGCCGCCCAGGGCGTCTCCTGCGGCGACTAGGGGCGCGAGGGCGCGAAAGTTGCCTCTCCCTCACATGTTCCGCCTCCTCCTTCGCGAGCATTACTGCTTCATAGAAGGAGGTGACGGCCTCCCATGCACTCTCGCTCCGTACCATGGGTGGACCAGGTTCGGACGCGAGAGATCGCCGCCGCCGATCGCCTCCGCGAGAACACGGTGGTGCTCCGCCCAAGCCTAGCAGATCTGCACTGTATGCTCCACCATATCCTCCAGGCGGTCCACACAATGGTTGTCACCCGGGTTAGTTAGGTAAGAGCTGACATTTTGGAGTGACCACCGCTAAATGTAAGAGTACCTTACTTACCAAGACATCGCTACTCGGATACTAATTTTTAATTTAAAATTAATTAAGTATGTTCTTATGTATTTTGGTCAAGTGAAATAGTCCGTCACTCTATAAAGGAGATCATACATTTTGCGCTAAATACAGGATAATTTTTAACCCATGAATATGAACAACTTTTACTATGGGACCAACACTGAAATCGCGAAAAAAAAAAATCAGCTGCTCCCTACATTTTGACGAGTTTGGTGTAGATAAATATACTGAACAGCAGTTTTTTTTTTCGCGATACCAGAGTTAGTCCCATATTAAAAGTTGTTCATATCCATGGGTAGAACACCTTGTGTTAAATTGCGCACTGCTTAAAAACTTATCCTGTATATGAAAGTGCCGAAAATATATAAAACAAGTCTACTAGTACTACGTTAGAATATTTGTGATTCTCTTCGCTTTAAAAAGTACTTATAAAGGGGCTCGTTGCTAAGTAATAACAGCCACACGAGTTCATCAGGTCAACCTACACTTGCCGAGGTCGGTCTGTGGATGGGTGACCCCCTCGAAAAGCACGTTAAGCCATTGGGCCCGTTGGCTGTCATTCAGAAGTCCAAAAGTCTGACAACCAGTCTTACCAACGGGTATCGTGTTGCCCAGGAACTGGGTTGTGAAGGTCAGATAGACAGTCACTCCATGTAAAATACTGATTTTCAGCTGCATCCGGTTAGATTGGCAGCCGACCCCAACATAGTTGAGAAAAGGCTAGGCAGGTTGTAATATATTTCCTATGATGACGGCTATCACGAATATCAGGCGAAGTAGCCGATAGCCCACATGATGACAAGTTGTCACCGCAGCGTAGACATCAGCAAAACCAGAGACATCGCAGATGCGTTGTCATCCCAGACACACAGCTGACATGTGTCACGTGCGTGTAACTACACCGACACACATACCCTTCACACCGGAACACAGCAACGCTGCTTGACGTGAAGAAATACTACCCCGGACGAACTTCACAAAGAGCTCTACAATGCTCGGTTCCTATAAACAAAAACGAATCGTTTTGCTTACCAATGATAACATTTTTTATTGCCAAACTGGGCATATAAATTGATTCGTAAGCTAATTTTAGTCGTGATAGCTACTTCCATATGGGAGGGTATACTATGCAAAGCTATGAGATCTTTGCTTCTTTATTGGTAAAGATACAAGAGTCATAATTTTAACCAATTACGGTCCGTAAATTATAGGAATCGGCCATAAGATAACTGTCCTGAGACAGAAAGCATGCAACATTGCACTTCAAGTCTCTTCAGAGTCGACATACATAAGATATGGTACACACTATGCGACATGCGACGGTAGACGCAACGACAGGCTGCGATCGATAATTTTCTTATATTTTGTTCAAAGCTCCGCACACTTGGAGTCAAGTGACAAGCTAGGGGAGTCGCACGCTCTCGCTACTTGTCGGAGCGAAAAGACGCACGGTTCTGGGTTCACCTGAACACCGGAACACAGCAACGCTGCTGGCGGCAGAGATGTGTGTGGTGGTAGTACTGCCCCGGACGAGCTGCTTCACAAAAAACTCGACAGTCTCCCGGCACGCCCGCCCTTCACCACTTCATAGTGCTTTAGCTGGGAAGAAGAAGTGGCGCAACAAACTGTCCAGCAGCACAGCTGTCTGTTCAGTTACAAGAACTTGTCCTATTAAGAATCCTGCTTACCTACTAATAATAAAGAGCTCAAATATTTCAACCTTCCGACAATACTTGCCCACGGACAGATTATGTTCAAAATAAAAAAAAACTGTATTCAAACAAAAGTTTTATCGTAAACTGACCTGCCCTAATCTTTTATGTTAAAAAATGTTTGTGAAGCGTGAAGCGCTGTTCTTGGTTGTAGGTTCCGTAGGGCCCCATATTAATCATTACATGGGTTCCGTAGATATAAAATTCTTGGGCTTTACCATATTCATTGTTGGGAACGGTAGGTCATATGGGATTATTCATAAATAAATTGCATGAATGGTTATGTAGTCATCGTTTTTATAGTGCTTTGACAATAAATGTTAAATATGCTTGTGAAAATTTGTACGCTTATCACTGTTAAAATAAAAAAAAAACTATTTAATTCAGGCAAAACCCATTTATTACATAAAACAAAAATAAAATTTTACAATACTGTAACAGAATAAAGCAAAAACATGTACCTACGCTCTTGTTATTTTTTTGTATAATTAACTATGTTTTTAAGCAAATAAATATTATTCTATTCTATTCAAGGTAACTATTAATAATTGCACCGAACATGATACAAAATTGCATGACATTACAGTTTTTGTCTAAATATGGCCTTTACTTGACTGCCTATCTAAAAAGATCTAGTATAGAACCTTAAATAGTACACTCGCCACTACCCATCTGCATTATTGATTTCTTCTATATTCTCATAAGTCTATCCAAAGGTTGTTGCAGAGTATAGCTTTTATCATTAAGACTTTCCAATGTGAGTACTTTAAAAAGTAGAAATATTGCAATGTACGTATTCTATACTAGCTTCTGCCCGCGAATTCGTCCGCGTGAAATTTCTTGTCCCCCCGACCCACCTCGTCGCATCGCATCGCCTGCCCGCGCTATTATTTCGTTTTATTTTTGCTCGGCTCCTAAGGGTCCTAGCGTGATGTTCAATAGCCTTCCTCAAGAATTGGGCTATCAAATGCAAAAAGTTTTTTTCAAATCCGACTGGTGGTTTCAGAGATTAGCGTGTTCAAACTTACAAACAAACAAACTACAAACTATAGCTTAACTTTATTATTAGTAAACAGGGTCACAGGGAAACTCAACGTAACTATCCCTTGAAAGAGGAACTAATTTTGTGTCGCTGTGAGAACGAAACAGAATTTTTGTATGAAACCGAAGTATTACGAGTATGTAGCAGAAATTACGTGACTCACAATTCAAAAAATTACGCTCGTCTGTCTTCACCCTAAAAGTTTAAAACTATCGTCGAAACTAAATAAATATCAAACAAAAACGGTTTTTATACCTAAATCATCTCACGGAACCCTAAAAGATGAGTCACATGAACCGGAGGGGTTCCGAATAGATTATTACTTATTATGATAAACGATTGTCAGAAAAAATGTTTCTGAAGTGTCCACCACTTCTTGTTTCGGTAGCGAGCTTAGGGCATAAGCGGAGAGGTTAGTGGGAGCGGAATTAAGTGGAGCGAAAGCGATTTTAATTTTTTTATGATATGGAAAAGGACTGGAATGATTACAGAAAACACGCACGTATCGATCGAAGATTAAGCTACGTTTGCCGCGGTCTGTTCTTGGAAGAGTGACCATCCATTACATATCGAGACCCCTCCGAGCTTCGAAAAGCACCCCCCAGTCCCGACTGTCATTCGTAGATCTTTGACAGTCGTTACGGGTCGTCAGAAGCCCGAAAGTCTGACAACCAATCTTACCAAGGGGTATCGTTACCCAATTAATGGGTTGTGAAGGTCAGATAGGCAGTCGCTCCATATAAAATACTGGTATTCAGCTGCATCCGGTTAGACTGGAAGCCGACCCCAATATAGTTGGGAAAAAGCAGGCAGATTTATTTCACAAAATAACTAGTTGGATAGATATGGTTGGGTTGGTTATTAAATGGCATACAAGCCGACGGTCTTCGATAGTAAGGAGTCACCGCTACTATAGACATTAGGGGCCGTGTTACTGCCAACATGGTTCCGTTGTGAAATAAAAAGTAATCTCCACTTTTACTTACTTTTAACAATTTAAAAATATTTATTTACTTAAACAATATGACATATATACATATTTGTAATGTGCTCGTCAAGACCTTTCTTTTAATACCAAACACGTCATTATTATCTCAATTTAATTTTTTTCGTGGTCAGAAATTTACGAGTAAAGTCCACCATATTCAATTTAGGGAGAATTTATATAGCCTATGTCACCCGTATCATTATTATATATCTATTGATACCTCATTCATTAAAATCTGTTCAATAATTTAGGCGCTACGGTGGAACACACGTAAATACATACTTACATAGACTGCTAAAATCATAACCCTTCTTTTTGGTTTTGCCGTAGTCGGGTAAAAAGGATGGTGCTATCGGTCGTCTATATTCATTTTCCTCACGATTGTTGTCTTCACCGATTTGAGAGCAGTGCTGATGAAATAGTATATGAGCAATAAAATAAACAGCTACGTTTCCTGTGAAGGCATCCTCTAATATAGCCCGCGAAATTATAATTAATTAACATTTTTTTTTGGAAAATTGCAGCTCAGTATTAGACAGTATGTTGATCAAAGTTACTTCAATTATAAAGTTTGCTAAAGTTATTAAATCATAAATTTAATAATTTACTGAATCATAGAAATCATCATCTGCCTAGCCTTTTCCCAACTATGCAGCTGAATACCAGTATTTTACATGGAGCGACTGCCTATCTGACCTCCACAACCCAGTTACTGGGTAATACGATACCCTTTGGTAAGACTGCGGTTGTCAGACTAGAGATTTTGTCTACCCGTTACGACAGAACATAAAAAAAATTAGAAATTATCAACAAAATATTCGTAATTCCTTACAAAAGACATCAACGCGCGCGCATAATGTGTGTGTCTGCATGAGCATGCGCATTTTCTTCAGTAGCTAGCCTAAATGAGAATGTTTTATTTTATTTATTGTTCTTACGTGTTCGCACTCATGTGTTTTTTAGGGTTCCGAAACCTCAAAAGGAAAAAACGGAACCCTTATAGAATCACTTCGTTGTCCGTCTGTATGTCAGCCTGTCAAGACTCTTTTCTCAAAAATGCGTAAAGGTATCAAGTTGTAATTAATATCAAATACGTAGGTTTATGGTTCCTTAGAGTTATAAAAAAATCAAGCGTCTAAGTCAACGCAATAAAAAAATACGGCAATGTATGCGACATATTTTGATACTCGCAAGTAAATCAAAACCTATAGGGTACTTCCCGTTGTCCTAGAATCATGAAATTTGACAAGAAGCAAGATCTCACAGCACAAGTAAAGGAAAAAGTTCGAAAATTGTTAATTTGTAATTTCATCACATAAAAAAAAAATTTGTTGGTATTACAATGTTAAGTTTGTTTTTGGTATGAATTCTTTTGAACTACGGAACCCTTCATTGTGCATGGTCCGACACGCACTTGGCCGATTTTTTGTAGGGAATATTATAGAGGCATGAGGAACAGGGTGTAAAGTTCACTCATCCTCCATAGAAAATGGAGGATCCTCTGACCAGACGGGTGTTGTGTCTGGTGGGCAACTGCCCGACGGTTGATGTCGGGACGTTGTATACGCTAGTAGTAGTATATGCTAGTCACGCGGTAAACTCAGATTGCGCGATGCAGAATTGCGTGACGTCAGTGTGACGCGTAGTTCGTATGTGGCGATGTAGATTCCGCTACAATATCAATTAGCATCACCAGGTATGTTTTTTGATCCACTTGTATACATTTTCATCACATTCGTTTCGGCTGTTCCAATCACAGGTCATTCAACCCTCACCTAGCCACTTTCATCCAGCTGCTTCCAGCCACCAGCTCACATTGTTGCTCCACCTACCTGGGTATCCCACATTACATTTACCGATTCGTCGTTGGGGACTCATGAAGACGTCTACCTAGGAAAAGTGTGGTAACCTGCACTCCCGTCGACATGCCGACATAATAGTAGCTACATAGTGCTCACACATGTGCATGAAGACGTCTACCTAGGAAAAGTGTGGTAACCTGCACTCCCGTCGACATGCCGACATAATAGTAGCTACATAGTGCTCACACATGTGCATGAAGACGTCTACCTAGGAAAAGTGTGGTAACCTGCACTCCCGTCGACATGCCGACATAATAGTAGCTACATAGTGCTCACACATGTGCATGAAGACGTCTACCTAGGAAAAGTGTGGTAACCTGCACTCCCGTCGACATGCCGACATAATAGTAGCTACATAGTGCTCACACATGTGCATGAAGACGTCTACCTAGGAAAAGTGTGGTAACCTGCACTCCCGTCGACATGCCGACATAATAGTAGCTACATAGTGCTCACACATGTGCATGAAGACGTCTACCTAGGAAAAGTGTGGTAACCTGCACTCCCGTCGACATGCCGACATAATAGTAGCTACATAGTGCTCACACATGTGCATGAAGACGTCTACCTAGGAAAAGTGTGGTAACCTGCACTCCCGTCGACATGCCGACATAATAGTAGCTACATAGTGCTCACACATGTGCATGAAGACGTCTACCTAGGAAAAGTGTGGTAACCTGCACTCCCGTCGACATGCCGACATAATAGTAGCTACATAGTGCTCACACATGTGCATGAAGACGTCTACCTAGGAAAAGTGTGGTAACCTGCACTCCCGTCGACATGCCGACATAATAGTAGCTACATAGTGCTCACACATGTGCATGAAGACGTCTACCTAGGAAAAGTGTGGTAACCTGCACTCCCGTCGACATGCCGACATAATAGTAGCTACATAGTGCTCACACATGTGCATGAAGACGTCTACCTAGGAAAAGTGTGGTAACCTGCACTCCCGTCGACATGCCGACATAATAGTAGCTACATAGTGCTCACACATGTGCATGAAGACGTCTACCTAGGAAAAGTGTGGTAACCTGCACTCCCGTCGACATGCCGACATAATAGTAGCTACATAGTGCTCACACATGTGCATGAAGACGTCTACCTAGGAAAAGTGTGGTAACCTGCACTCCCGTCGACATGCCGACATAATAGTAGCTACATAGTGCTCACACATGTGCATGAAGACGTCTACCTAGGAAAAGTGTGGTAACCTGCACTCCCGTCGACATGCCGACATAATAGTAGCTACATAGTGCTCACACATGTGCATGAAGACGTCTACCTAGGAAAAGTGTGGTAACCTGCACTCCCGTCGACATGCCGACATAATAGTAGCTACATAGTGCTCACACATGTGCATGAAGACGTCTACCTAGGAAAAGTGTGGTAACCTGCACTCCCGTCGACATGCCGACATAATAGTAGCTACATAGTGCTCACACATGTGCATGAAGACGTCTACCTAGGAAAAGTGTGGTAACCTGCACTCCCGTCGACATGCCGACATAATAGTAGCTACATAGTGCTCACACATGTGCATGAAGACGTCTACCTAGGAAAAGTGTGGTAACCTGCACTCCCGTCGACATGCCGACATAATAGTAGCTACATAGTGCTCACACATGTGCATGAAGACGTCTACCTAGGAAAAGTGTGGTAACCTGCACTCCCGTCGACATGCCGACATAATAGTAGCTACATAGTGCTCACACATGTGCATGAAGACGTCTACCTAGGAAAAGTGTGGTAACCTGCACTCCCGTCGACATGCCGACATAATAGTAGCTACATAGTGCTCACACATGTGCATGAAGACGTCTACCTAGGAAAAGTGTGGTAACCTGCACTCCCGTCGACATGCCGACATAATAGTAGCTACATAGTGCTCACACATGTGCATGAAGACGTCTACCTAGGAAAAGTGTGGTAACCTGCACTCCCGTCGACATGCCGACATAATAGTAGCTACATAGTGCTCACACATGTGCATGAAGACGTCTACCTAGGAAAAGTGTGGTAACCTGCACTCCCGTCGACATGCCGACATAATAGTAGCTACATAGTGCTCACACATGTGCATGAAGACGTCTACCTAGGAAAAGTGTGGTAACCTGCACTCCCGTCGACATGCCGACATAATAGTAGCTACATAGTGCTCACACATGTGCATGAAGACGTCTACCTAGGAAAAGTGTGGTAACCTGCACTCCCGTCGACATGCCGACATAATAGTAGCTACATAGTGCTCACACATGTGCATGAAGACGTCTACCTAGGAAAAGTGTAGTAACCTGCACTCCCGTCGACATGCCGACATAATAGGAAACATGCCCTCAACAACAGCCCTACTTTCTAAAAGTTTCTTCGGAATGTCTTCACGAATTTATAATAAGCTTCCTAAACATCATCATATGCCTAGCCTTTTCCCAACTATGTTGGGGTCGGCTTCCAGTCTAACCGGATGCAGCTGAATACCAGTATTGTACATGGAGCGACTGCCTATCTGACCTCCACAACCCAGTTACTGGGTAATACATACCCCTTGGTTAGACTGGTTGTCAGACTTTCGGGCTTCTGACGACCCGTAACGACTGTCAAAGATCCACGAATGACAACCGGGACCAACGGCTTAACGTGCATTCCGAGGCACGGAGAGTCTCGGTATGTAAAGATGGTCACCCATCCACGGACCAACCCCGGCAAGCGTAGCTTAACCTGGTGGATCGACCCGTGCGGCTGTTATTACTTAGCCACGAACTCCTCCTAATAAGCTTCCTAAACAAATAAGAGAAATTGAAAACATTACATTTTCTGAGAAAAAATAAAATGATTTCTTGGTAAATAGGTAATTATATTATACAGTACATGAATTTTTGCCCGACAGATTCGTGATGAGTTAGTGCCAAACTGTGTTTGTGCTTTGATGTAAGATGTAGCTCTATTTCAATTAAAATGTTTATTTTGAATTAATATAATATAACATACACTTAGGTCTAAGATAACAAATTGTTTCAAACTATTGTATTGGAGCAGTGCAAACGCACACTAAAAAAAATACAACCGACCGACTTCCAAAAACAACACTACAAAGTGAAAAATAACTTTAATTTCGGAAGTCGGTGTCTGATTAAATGTATTTTCGTTTTTGCCACCGACTTCCGAAATTAAAGTTATTTTTCACTTTGTAGTGTTGTTTTTGGAAGTCGGTTGTATTTTTTTGTAAAAAAGTTTTTATTTTTCACTTTTTAGTGGTTCACATGTGCTTACCCCTTCACAGCGTACTGGCGTGATGTTATGTTATGAACTGGTGTGAACAACAAACAGACATGAGATTTCAGCAATCCCAGTCCATTTGCTATCATTTATTGAGGAGTTCCGTTGCCTATCTCAGAAGTTCTTCATCAGATCTTCACCAAATTGAAATGGGACCACTCCAAGAAAGTACTCTTCCAAAAACTATCCAAATCGCTTCAAGTGTGCCTATAAAATTGGAAGAGTTCTCTCTATTTCTCCAGGATCCCATCATCAGATCCTGACTTGATGATCATGGGACCACCTGGGAAGTATACCCTTTCAAACAAAAAAAAAATAATCCAAATCGGTCCAGCCATCTTCGAGTAATCGGGGAACATACATAAAAAAAAATAAAAAAAAAAAGGTTCCGACGAATTGATAACCTCCTCCTTTTTGAAGTCGGTTAATAACCCAATAACAACTCTGTAACCACTGTCTCACAATAAAGATCTTTGACTTTGACATTAGGGTTACTATCCGTCCAGATTTGTCCGAGCATGCCCGACTTTTTGGCCCCCCAGCCCATCTATGTCCGGCCTTGTGATTCGTCCGAAATTTTCGACTTACGTGGATTTTTTAAGAAGAAAAAAACACATTTGCCATCACCCCAACAATCTTCTTTCGTAAACTAAATAAAGATCATTTCATTTATTCTGTTATCGAAAGCTACATTTTTTTTTTGCTTTCGATCAAAATGCCTCAAGCAATTTAGTCTTAAAAACTTGCCAAACATACAGAAATACAAATTTTATAACATAACTTTAACAGCTTTTTAGTACTTACGTATAGGTACAGTTAAAACAGTTAAGGTATGCGCTTCAGCAAAATTCTTCTATCTTCAGAAATACGAACGCAATCATAAGGTCTACTTATTACGGCTATACGGCTACACGGCTACACGGCTATACGGCTTTTACAACACAAACATGGAAGTACTTACCTATTCTGTATTAGCATGGTTACAAAATTAGAGATTAACAACGATACGCAATTAACAAAAAAAAACTTTTTGAAACTTTTGAGTGACATGTGACAAGGTGCAACCAGAGTAGGTAATGCAACAGAGAGAAAGTCATAGTCATAGTCATAGTTATTTATTCATTAACAATAAATTGTATCTGAAATTACAAACAAGTTAAACATTACAACAACACACAAATTAATATAACATTGTAGTTACATTAAAGATCATCAATAGTATATAGACACTTGTTCAATAAGAATCTTTTGAGTTTTATTTTAAAAGAGCTAGAGTATATAGCACTCTTTAAATCTAAAGGCAGTTTATTAAATAAAATAACCGATTGGTATCTAGGACAGTGCTTCACAATATTTAAAGCCTCATACAGACGCGATAGCGCGCGCGGCAGTGCAAAACTGAGAAGCTTTATTGACCAAGCGAGCGAAGCGTCTCTCTCTGCCGTCAAGTCTAGCAAAATTTGCTTTCCTCTGTCAGTGTGTTGCTACTTCTCTACAGATCGTATTTTACAACCGATCTGGACGAAACTGGGTATACAGGTTCTTTATAGTTTATTTTTGTTATAGGAAATAACAAAAATTTCTCCCGTGAGGTCTTAGTGTTCGCAGAACTACTAGTTTATTTATAACTCGCTTTTGCCCGTGACTTCGCTCGCGTGGAGTTCGGAAATCATTCTACGGGAACCTACTAGCGGAATAAAAAGTATCGTATGTGTTAATCCAGGTTATAAACTATCTAAGTGCCTTTTATCCAAACTCGTTCAGCCGTTTGAGCGTGATTGAGTAATCAGCTTCCGATCATACAAACTTTCAAATTTATAATATTATAGAATAAGCACACACTCATCACAAACAAACAAACAAGCTTTGCCTCTGTGTGAGGTTACTCTGTGGCACGACGTTCGTGCTAATTCGGAAACACGAAGATTACCGAAGCGCATACCTTTTCTGGTTTAACTGTATAAGCCTATAACCGCAAATGTTGACCACATAACATTGACAGTATTTTAGCTCACTCGTATCCGTATGGGTCCCGCATTGAATACACATTTTTACGATTTCTGAAAAAAAAGAAAGACATCATTTTAATGCATTTTTTCACTCCTTACACACTTCATTGGAAAATAAACTTTATGTTAAAGTGATAAAGATTAAATCAGGATGTGAATTTTCGGGGTAATTTTTGTCGTAAATATAAACTTTGGGTTCCACATTGGATTAGTGAGGACAAGTCTTTTGATGTTTTGGTGCTGATCCATGCGTCATGTTCGTGAACGGGCGCCGTCAGTTGGGACTGGTCGTCTCTTAGCTGCCATGGCTTATTTTTAATTTTAATATTTAATTTAGTTGTTTTAGTTATTATCTTTTTATTACGGACGCTTTTAAACGTGCACGTCTTTCTACATTGTTCTCACATGTATATTTTCAACTTGAACGATGTAACCAATAGTTTGTAAAAATATTATGATTTAAAAGAGTGTCCGTGGAGTTTCTTGCCCGTTCTTCTCCATAGGGATCTACTACGCTTTGGAATGGGCAACTAGCTTCATCTTTCTGACTGACCGACCCATTGACAATTCAAAAGTGCCTGTAATTCGTTTATTTGAAATAAATGCTTTGAGTTTGAGTTTGATGGTTAAGCAAATGTTTTTCGTTGTGCTAAAAACAGGTTTAGGAAATTTTTATTGGTCTACATAATATTATTATGGGCTTACACGGAATGGGCATAAAAAGAAAAAAAATATATTGACACCAGATTTAATGTCAACATCCAACAACTTTGCCTCACAAGATGGCAAAATAAATACCTACTGTCAGTTCCAAAAGTGTCCGATGATAGTGTCACCAAACCCCGTTCAGGTTAAATTGTTACTCAATCACTACCTAAAGGGTTAATTTTAATTAGGCGCCGGTTACTTGATCCGTACTTAACTCAACCAATGGTTAACAAGTCGAGTAGGTATTGAAGTTATCTATGGGACAGTTGAAAATTTTTCCGCGATTACGATGTTGGTCCCATGGAGAAAGTTGTTCGGTTTGATGTTCTGTATCACACCCTGAAATTTGACGAGAATGCAAAACGACACGTTGTATATAAACGTAAAATACCATCATCCGATGGCGACCGTGGGCTTACAGTAGTTATGAACCTATGGGGTATCACGCGACATTCAACGGGTTAAGATAAAATCATTCGTAAATAAAAAATAAAAAATTCAATCATACTATATCAGTATCACACTAATATTATAAAGGCGAAAGTTTGTGAGCGTGTGTGTGTACCTATGTTTGTTACTTCTTCACGCTCAAATGGCTGGACTGATTTAGATGAATGAATTTGGTATGTACGAGTAGATAGCTTATACCCTAGATTAAGACATAGGCTACTTTTTATCCCGGCCTACGCGGGTGAAACAGCAATTATTTCGGCTTTTTGCTTCATGTTATTAAAAATGGTAATGGCCAGTTTAATAAATTGCTCCTAATAGCTCGAAATGTGGTGTGGCAGTGGCGGTTTACCTAGCAATAATTGCTACATGCTGGCATTGCAGCAAATTGTTTGATGCCGTATCAAAATCTAAAGTCATTTATTCAAACTGGGCTAAGAATCATCACTTTTTGAACGTTAAAATGACATAAGACATTCCCCCGGCACGGCCGCTCTTCAGCACTTCCTAGTGTTCTAGCTGAGAAGAAGAAGTGGCGCAACAAACTGTCCAGCAGCACAGCTGTCTGATGTCATTTTGCCAGCACAGCTGTGTATTTACACAGCTGTGCTGGCAAAACCTACCTTTACCTTTAGGATATTTACTCGTCCTAGGCCCGCTTGCAAATTCACTGGTTATCCTAAATAACTCGGAGTTAACAGCTAACTCAGGGCAAATATTAATGTTGTGCCACAAAGAGTTAGAGGTAAGCCTAGTTAAACTTCTAATTATTTAACCCACCGATGTGGGAGCAGTTCAGTGGCTAAACTCTGGGTTAGTGTAAGTAATGTCAAAATAAATTGACATTATGAGGTACTTGATGACTTATTTTGTTTTTTGTATTGTTGGAAGTAAGTGAAAATTCGGTACTATATCAGCAGGCATTCATGAACTCGTCTAGAAATAAATACAAATTATAAAAAGTTTAAAACATCCAACCAACCAACCACCAACCAATCATCCAACCAACAACCAACCAACCAAACCTCCAACGAACCAACCAACCAACCAACCAACCTTATCTGATGATTTCGTAATATGGAAAGCACAGTCATACAATACGATAAAAATGAAATGAAATGTTATAAAATTCAAATCGTAATATAGTGTAAAATGTAAATAAATAAAATAGATGACGGAACCCTTATAGGATCACTCGTCTGTCTGTCTGTCTGTCCGTCTGTCACAGCCAATTTGCTCCGAATCTAATATACCGATTAAGTGGAAATTTGGTACACATATGAATTTCTGTGACCCAAACACGGACAGGTAAAGTAAATAAATGAATTTTGAATATGGGAGTCTCTTTTGGGGGGCAAATGAGAAAATTAAAAAAAAAAATTGCGAACTATACCGTGTGACATATCAAATGAAAGGGTACTAAGAGTACCCAGAGTAGTAGTAAGGGTATGAAGGGTTACTATGAAGGTCTCAAATATATTTTTTTTATAATTTTTAAATAAATTGTTTTAAAGTTATTTAAGAAAATAGACGAAAACTGACCATTCCCCCTTATCTCCGAAACTACTGAGCTTAAAATTTTGAAAAAAAAAAAAATACAGAAAATAGGTATAGGTAGATTACAGGAAAACCTATAAGAAGTCTGTGGTCTTAAAATAACATGGTAAATATAAGAAATTCAGAAAAAAAATAATTTTGCTGAATTATGACTATAATAGTAACAAGTACTTTTATCTTTAAACCCAAATGTTTGCATGTCACAATAGTATGACTAAGTGTTATGGATCTGTATATTTATTTATTTAAGACCGACATTTATACCAACACTTATGGCAAATAAATTGATTTGATTTGATTTGAAAAAAAAAAGAAAGTTGTTTATTTACTTACATGAAAGTAACGCACATTAGATAGTTATCTAGGCTTAAAAACTAAAACAAAACGGAAATCTCTCAATATTGTGAGTACAAACTTACATTTACAGTTGGAATGTATGGGAGAACATGTTTTTCAACTACAATGTTAAGTTTGTTCTTGGGATAAACATCCCAACTACGGAACCCTTCATTGCGCGTGGTCCGACACGCACTTGGCCGGTTTTTTTTAGATTAAGAGTTAAAATTTTAATTACTTAACTCTGAATTTACAAACTCTACATTTATTAATTCAACACGAATAAACGTGCAAGTGGGCCCTAGGCCGTCACAAATTAGGAAGTCCAACACACGTAGTCTTCTAATAATTATTGCCGTATACTAGTGACGCAATTTTCCTTCTACAACTAATAAATATGTTCAGAATGCAATTTTATGTCTTAGTTAAAAGAAATCCTAGAGTTTCTACGTGGGGGGTGAACATTCCTGCTGATGTGGATGACATAACATCACGCCTGTATTCCTCGAAGCGGCTCACCTGATGGTACGTGGTCAATACCACCTGTGGACACCTGCAATACTAGAGACATCGCAGATGCGTTGCCACCTCAGAGACACAGCTGACATGTGTCACGTGCGTGTAACTACACCTATACACATGCCCTTCACAGCGGAACACAGCAACGCTGCTTGCGGCAGAGAGAGCAGCGGTGGTAGAACATCCCCAACTCTCTCTGGTCTATTCCAAAAGTATCAGAAATGTAAACAAATGAAACAGAAAACGTACCTTTGTATGATGCCAATGTGAAAAGTTGTGTGGAAATCGGTTTTCATGATATGGGGATGTAATGCGGAGGAATGAGGAAAATGCCGTGAGGAAAGTTTTGAGGACCTATGAACGTGCGTGGCTATACGAGTAGGGGAAGACCAAAGAAACGATGAAAGGACTGTGTGAAAAATGATATGACTAGAAAGGGGGTGACTAATAGAGAAGTATGGAAGAAAAAGACATGGTGCGCCGGCCCCACATAGATTGGGATAAGGGCAGGAGAATGATGATGGATGCCAACGTGTTGTGCCACTTACAAATTGAGTGCTTTTATTTGATTACTAAAATCCAAAATTCTAATTTAAAATCACGTAAATATAATTTTTATGATTACTGGCCACTAGCCCTACCCGCGTGTTGAAGGAATGTCGCGATTGCGGGAACTCGTATACTATGACTACATACCCAAGCCCTTTTATATTCGCAAAGGAAGTGTACGGTAATACTTTGTAAGTATGTACGTTGAAGAAAAATGCGGATATGCTCCCAAGACTAATATAGTAATATGTATGTTCTAAGAGGCATATACAGGGACGGATTAAGGGATTGATATAATTTTATTTTGTATTCATTTGAAAAAAAAAACATTGCTAACCCCAAATTTTACCCCATTAGATACCATAAAAGCGATTTGTTGTAATTAGACTGTAACCTATATTGTAGGTTTTTTTCCTAGGTCGGGCAAATTGTTTTCAGTTTTTTATTTGGAATTTCTCAGTAGCAGCCCGGAGTCTGGTCTTGGGCCCGGTTGATGGCAATAGACTTGCCCCCGTTACAACTGAATTAATCATAATGTTTTGTTATTGTTTTGTTTAACTAATAAATAGGTCGAACAAAAGAGATACCGTGGCCCTGGACCAGGCAACTGAAGGAACAAGGGTGGGTTTTAGTCAATAAAAGTCTGACACGCCCTCCCGCTCCGCTGCGGGAGAAGTCATTTGATGATTTCCCATCCACAAAAAAAAAGGCATGCACGCGTTTTATGCAATTTTTTTTTCTTCCAGGATGAAAAGTAGCCTATGACCTTCTCCAGGTTCAGACAGACAAATAGAGAATGACAGACCGAGTTACTTTCGTATTTATAATTATGTATTAACGTGAATTGTAAAAATAGACAGGCAAATGCAACAAATTAAGCCACCAAAAATTTTTTACCAAAGTTCAGTAGCTTTTGAGTTAGTTAGATTTTTGGATTTTTTCGAAAAATCCCAGAATAAATCATTTGTAGCCAATTTAAAAATGATTAACGGCGCAATTGTACTGATATTTAAGTTATTATCATAGTTGATGCGGTAGCAGATCTTTGTTAATAATTAAAAGTTAAAAAATTCCTAAAACTTTTGCAAAGATCAAACATTTTATTTTTCGTAATTTTTGCCATTACTTCATAAAAAATGTTGTTTATTGCAAAAAAAAATAAAAAAATATATTTGGTGGTTTAAACGTTGACTTAGAACTTAGAACGTTGGCTGATAGGTAAGACTCTCCGATCTTGGGGCGGTGGATACAACTCCACGCAGTCAAGTAGACACTCCCCAGGATCGGTGGCCTCACGCAGCTTAAGAATAAATGTTACTAACACTAGTTTATAAGTTTAAATTGTTACTAACAAATATGGAAGTGATTCTGCAATAAATGTTTATTTATTTATTTAAGAGGGTACCGACCGCGTAGTGGCGCCCTCTTCGTTTGTTTGGTTATTTCTTTTATTTTATTTTAGAATGAAAATGCATAAAATAAATGGCCACTATTTTCCGTTTTAACGATTATAATAAAACTTAACAATAACGTATAGTCTTGTGGAGCACAATTACTCCGGCTTATTTTCTGCATTTTCATTCTAAAATAAAAGAAATAACCAAACAAACGATGAGGGCGCCACTGCGCGGTCGGTAGCCTTTTAATTTGTTGCATTTAACCCTACAATGACTTCCTGCAAGGAATACGTCACATCGAGTTACCAGCACATTGAGTAAACAGAGGAGCACATAACCTTAACTTACCTTACCTTACCTTACCTTAAATAAAATGCTTAAAATTAACACACTGAAGTCCATCCCTGCCTATAGAAAGCAAAAACAAAACCGCTCACCACCATACATGGCAACACTGAGAACCAACGACTGTTAACTAGCTTCGATAATATTGTTTCTTTGGAAAAATGTTGCCAGCATTGTTGCCAGCACAAAAAAATATTGACTACGTATGCTGATCCAAGAGTTGGGAAAGTATTTTTCTGGTTACCTTCGTGATTTCCTAGGTGGGGAAATATAGTAATTAGTTGATTAAGCACTTAACCGTGGATGGGTGACCATCTTTACATACCGAGACTCCTCCGTGCCTCGGAAAGCACGTTAAGCCGTTACTCCTGGCTGTCATTTGTGGTTCTTTGATAGTCGTTACGGGTCGTCAGAAGCCCAAAAGTCTGACTGACAACCAGTCTTACCAAGGGGTATCCTATTACCCAGTTACTGGGTTGTGGAGGTCAGATAGGCAGTCGCTCCATGTAAAATAGTGGTATTCAGCTGCATCCGGTTGGACTGGAAGCCAACCCCAACATAGTTGGGAAAAGGCAGGCAGATTGCATGATTGAGTTGGTTAAGAACTTGTTGGTGAGTCATCTTGCGATCGTCTTTAACAGTTTTCATTACAGAAAAACCGGCCAAGTGCGTGTCGGACCACGCACAATGAAGGGTTCCGTAGTTGGGATGAATTTATCTTAAGAACAAACTTAACATTGTAGTTGAAAAACATGTTCTCCCATACATTCCAACTGTAAATGTAAGTTTGTACTCACAATATTGATAGATTTACCATGTTATTTTAAGATCACAGACTTTTTATAGGTTTTCCTGTAATCTACAGGCAAAGATCTATTTTCTGTATTTTTTTTTAATTTTAGGCTCAGTAGTTTCGGAGATAAGGGGGGGGTGGTCAATATTCGTCTATTTGCTTAAATAACTTTAAAATAATTTATTTTAAAATTATTAAAAAAAAAAAATTGAGACCCTCCTAGTAAGCCCTTTCATTTGACATGTCACACACGGTGTAGTTTGCAAAACTTTTTTTTTTTTCGTATTTGCCCCCAAAAGTATCCCCCATATTCAAAATTCATTTATTTACTTTACCCGTCCGTATTTGGGTCACAGAAATTCATATGTGTACCAAATTTCAACTTAATCGCTCCATTAGATTCGGAGCAAATTGGCTGTGACAGACGGACAGACAGACAGACAGACACACGAGTGATCCTATAAGGGTTCCGTTTTTTCCTTTTGAGGTACGGAACCCTAAATAAAAACCGGGAAAGTGCGATTTGGCCTCGCGCACTAAAGGTTGCGTACCACCAAAACTTATAACCGTCTTATTACAAAACAAGGTTCATCTTCAAACCCAGGATTAAACCATGGACCCTTTTTTGAATTTCGAACTTTATTGTCAGTTTTACAAAACTGACAACTTAGCGGAATAGGTTGTCAGTTTTGGATAGAGAACTGTATTTCTATCACAGCTAGGTTCTTATTACAAAAACCGGCTCGATGTTTTTAAACATGACAGAAGAAAAACCTCGTTAGTTTATTTTCTATTTATTACTAGCCATGATGAACGTGTCGTTTTGCATCCTCGTCAAATTTCAGGGTGTGATACAGAACATCAAACCGAATGACTTTCTCCATGGGACCAACATCGTAATCGCGAAAAAATTTTCAACTGTCACATTGAAAACTTCAATATCTACTCGACGCAAATGTATGATTATTTTTTTGCGATTATGATGTTGGTGCCATGGAAAAAGTTGTTCGGTTTTATGGTATATATCACACCCTTAAATTTGACGAGGATGCAAAACGGCACGTTGTATAGTACCTAACACGGATAGCGCTTTCGACCACTAGACCAACGAGGCAGAATAAAAACATAACCTCATATTTTACCATTAACAGTCGGTTAAAAACTAAAACTAAAAAATCCACACTATTCTTTCGTAATCTTCAGAGTGCTAAAATAAAGGGTCAAAATGATATAATTGAATATATTTCTTGAATATATAAATTATTATTTTGTATGTGTTGTCTCAAATTATGACTGTTTCTCGGAAACTTTGGTCAAATTTTGCTTATATCTTCAAGCATGTTTTGTTGTGGGTGGTAAGCAGTAATATTAAGGGAACCAAATGTCAGAAATACTGTGAGATTTTTAATAAACTGCTTTGAATGTTTGTGGTATGACTTCCGGCAATGTGTATCATTTTTCTGAGGCTTTTTTTTTAATGAATGGAAATATCAACCTGTGTGGCATGAGAGCAGTGTTGGCCCAGTGGTAACGGCCGCGACTTACGAGTTGTAGGTCGCAGGTTCGAACCCAGACAGGCGCTTTACTTTGTGTAAATTATTTCATCACCACTGCTCTCAAAACGGTGAAGGAAAACATCGTGAGGAAACCGGCATGTCCTAGAACCAAAAATTCGAAGACATGTGACATCTACCAACCCGCACTGGGCCCGCGTGGAGGATTACAGCCCGCTCCCTCTCACAGAGAGGAGGCCTGTGTCCCAGCGGTGGGAACATTATAGGCTGATTAGGTGATTATGTGTGGCATGAAACGTGGTATCAACCAACTGTTTTTCAAACTGTTTTTAGGGTTCCGTACCTCCAAAGGATAAAACGGAACCCTTATAGGATCACTCGTGTGTCAGTCTGTCTATCTGTCTGTCTGGCTGTCTGTCTGTCTGTCTGTCTGTCTGTCTGTCTGTCCGTCTGTCACAGCTCCGAATCTAATGGACCGATTAAGTTGAAATTTGGTACCTACACATATAAATTTCTGTGACCCAAACACGGACAGGTAAAGTAAATAAATGAATTTTGAATATGGGGGTCACTTTTGGGGGGCAAATATAAAAATTAAAAAAAAAAGTTTTGCAAACTATACCGTGTTACATATCAAATGAAAGGGCTTAATAGGAGGGTCTCAAATATATTTTTTTTTATAATTTTAAAACAAATTGTTTAAAGTTATTTAAGAAAATAAACGAAAATTGACCATCCCCCCCCCCCCCCCCCCCCCCCGAAACTACCGAGCCTAAAACTTTGACAAAAATACAGAAAATAGATCTTTATCTGTAGATTACAGGAAAACCTATAAGAAGTCCGTGGTCTTAAAATAACATGGTAAATCTATCAATATTGTGAGTACAAACTTACATTTACCACAGGTGTAGCTATAGTACACCCACATTAAACCAGTTATGTTTAAACGCAAATCTGTGCGATGCGTCGTCTTGCTTCAATACTTCTAAACTTAGAAGTATTGAAGCAAGGCGACGCATCATAAATTGTATCACAATCAATCTGCCTAGCCTTTTCCCAACTATGGCGGAGTCGGCTTCCAGTCTAACCGGATGCAGCTGAATACCATTATTTTACATGGAGCGACTGCCTGTCTGACCTCCACAACCCAGTAACTGGGTATAAGACGATACCCCTTGGTAAGACTGGTTGTCAGACTTTCGGGCTTCTGACGACCCGTAACGGCTATCAAAGATCCACAAATGACAGCCGGGATCGTTCCGAGGCACGGAGGGGTCTCGGTATGTAAAAATGGTCACCTGACCAACCCCGGCAAGCGTAGCTTAACCTGATAGATCGAACCATGCGCCTGTTATTACTAAGCCAGCTCTTTTGGCAATGCATCAATTATGTAGCAATTTGACAGTTATAATTAAGTTTATTTTGAGACCCAATTTTTTTTTTTTTATAGTATGAAATTTTAATTTCTTATGAACTAACGTTTATTCTGATATTATTTTACATAATAATATCCCACCAATAACATTTACATGTAAAATGTTGCCAAGACGAGACCATATGGCTCGCACTGTCAAAAAGTTATCAGATCTCATGTAGAGCCAAGCTTCGAACTCTACACGCCCTAACTTTACAAGCCCTAACGTCACAAATTACATCTTAGTCAAAATATGTGGCTTGGCCGTTAAGTCCCCTACTGTGATAAGGGGCAAGCCTATTGCCATCAACGGGCACAAATCCAGTCTCCGGGCTGCTACAGAGAGAGAATGTCCTCACCATCATCTATCTAGCCTTTTCCAACTATGTTGGGGTGAGCTTTCAGATGCAGCTGAATACCAGTATTTTACATGGAGCGACTGCCTATCTGACCTCCACAACCCAGTTACTAGGTAAGACGATACCCCTTGGTAGTCGAATTTTCGGTTTTCTGACGACCCGTAACGACTGTCAAAGATCCACGAATGACAGTGGGGACCAAGGAGTCTCGGTATGTAATGGATGGTCACCCATTCATGAACCGACCTCGGCAAGCGTACCTTAACCTTCGATCGAGTCGTACGGCTGTAATCATTTAGCCACGAGTCAATTACATAAGTATATTAAGTACAAATATATGAAAACAAATAAAAAAGAAATCAGTATTTATAATATTAGCAAGATTCTCGCCTTAACCACAGGGGTTTCAAAAACAATGTATTTGAACGAGCGTCCTAAACAGTTTGTCAAATAAATATTAGCGCTTTATTACTGTTTTAAACCTTCACAGTTGGATAAAAAAATGATATAATAATATCAGACCGTATTTAGGGTCTCATTTAAAGTAAATACAGCGGCACACCAATATTTTGACGCGTGGTCAAAATTGGAAGTAACACCGCGCGCCGCCATCTTGTTTTTAGGGTTCCGTACCTCAAAAAGAAAAACGGAGCCCTTGTAGGATCACTCGTGTGACTGTCTGTCTGTCCGACTGTCACAGCCAATTTGCTCCGAATCTAATGGGCCGATTAAGTTGAAATTTTGTACACATAGGTGTACACGCCCGTATTTCTTTTTTTTTTCCGTATTTTTTTTTTTTTTATTAATTTCTGTGACCCAAATACGGACGTGCAACGTAAATAAATTAATTTTGGGCATGGGGGTCATTTTTGGGGGCAATAAAGAAAATATAAAAAAAAAGTTTTGAAAACTGTACCGTGTAACATATCAAATGAACGGCTTACTGTGAGGATCTCAAATAGATTTTATTTATATTTAAGTTATTCAAGAACATAGACGAAAATTGACCATTGCCCTTATCTCCGAAACTACTGAGCCTAAAATGTTTGAAAAAAATGTACAGAAAATTGTTTTTCTTCTACATAGATAACAGCATAATCTATAAAAAGTTTATGGTCTTAAAATAACATGGTAAATCACTCAATATTGTGCGTACAAACTTACATTTGCAGTTGGAATGTATCGGGGAACACGTTTTTCAATTCCAATGTTAAGTTTGTTCTTGCTATAAATTCATCCCAACTACGGAACCCTTCATTATGCGTGGTCCGACACGCACTCGGCCGGTTTTTTACAATAGAATTTCACGAAACAATATCACAAATGTTTACCAACAGCGCTCCTGTCGCACGTGACACACTACAGCTGTGTCTCTGGGATGACAACGCGTCTGCGATGTCTCTGGTGTTGCTGATGTTCACAGGTGGCTGTGACCACTTACCATCAGATCATTGATTTTGCTTTTTTCTCATGATGCTCGCTTGTTCTAGAGCGGCTAATTTCCAAGAAAGAACAGCAACACGGAGCTACGTCTATCAAGATCGATCCGTGGGGTGACCATCCCTTACATACCGAGAGCTCTCCGCGCCAAAGAAGCACGTAAAGCCGTTGGTCCCGGCTGCCATTCGAAGATCTTTGATAGTAATAGTCGTTACGGGTAGTCAGATACGCACAAGTCTGACAACCAGTCAAACCAAGGGGTATCGTGTTACCCAGTAACTGGGTTGTGGAAGTCAGATCGCTCCATGTTAAATTAAATACTGGTATTCAGTTGTGTCCGGTTAGACTGGAAGCGGACCCCAACATACATAATTGGAAGAAGGTTACGCAGATGAATCTTCCCATGATAATATTAATTTTGACAAGCTCAAACTCCTGGGGGTCGGTTTCAATCAATAAATAATATCTAAACTATTTCGTCCGCCATATTATTTATTTTAAATACAGATACGATCGGTCGTTTTTTTTTTTTTTAAAGGGACACAGATGTCAAAAAGGGATTTTGTTTTTTTTTTTAACTATATCTATGAATGAGGTTTTATTAGAGTTCGTAGTGAGTTGGTATGGGTTCCGTTGGTTTAGTATGTATTTTATTTTATAAATGTATACGAGAAACGTTAGTTAGTTGTACCTACTCCGGATCCTGACAGCCTCGTTATGGTCGCAAGCGCTACGGCTGAGCATAAGGTTCTGGGTTTGTTCCCGGGTCGCGAAAAGTGTTATTGGGTTTCTCCATCTGGAATTCCTCAATAGCAGCCCGGAGTCTGGATTTGGCCACGGTTGATGGCAATACAGCAGAAGTGAAAGTAACACTGTATAGAGCATACTGTCAAAGCTTTTACACCAGCGCCTTATGGGTCAACTATACGCAGCGGGCCTACAATGCTCTTCGTGTGCAATATAATAACGCCTTCAGGATTCTTGTGCGGCTGCCCCGATTTTGCAGCGCCTCGGGCATGTTTGCTGATGCGAGGGTAGATGACTTTTTTGCAGTAATGCGCAAAAAGTCATTTTCACTAATACGCCGAATTCGAGGCAGCGGTAACGGAATTCTGAGGATGATTGCAGAGAGACCTGAGACCAGTAGTGTGCTGGGGAGGTTTCTAGAGTTGCATATTACATGAAATTATTATTAGTATTGAATTAAAATGTATTAATATAGTATACTAACATAGTTATTAAGACCTTTGTTACTAACAAATCTGACATGTATAATTAATTTTGTTATGGGCTAATTTGTCTGAAATAAATTGATTTTATTTATTTTTTATTTAATAGGCTCGCCCCTTATTACATGGGACTTTAACATATCTGGCGAAATGTGCATGTCCTTTAACATATCTGGCGAAATGTGCATGTCCTTTAACATATCTGGCGAAATGTGAATGTCCTTTAGGTGCATTTCTGCCTAACCCTTCGAGTCATGTTATGTGTAATCGAGAACCGGTAATGTATTGGCGAAACAACATTCTTTCACTTCAAAACTTAAAAAATAACTTCTAAGGAACCCTAAATTTTAATATCGAAAGGTATCAAAGTAAACATCCTAAATATTTAAGTAATAATCATTTTTATATTTTTACGACGGTCCGGACAAGGTTTAAAAAGAGATACCTCTGTCTCTGTATGTTGTTTAGTGAGAGAAAGGGATGCAGCGTCATCGCAGGCGCAAGGGACAGAAACAAAACGGTGCGCAGTTGTTTTATTGTTAGAGTTCCGTGGGAGAATTGTGGGACGAGTTGTTTTTATTAAGGATCTGGTGTTTGTCAAAATATTTATATATATATTAGTTGGTTGGTTTGCTGGTTATTTGCTAGCGCAGCTGCTGAACTTAGCTAGCTCCCCGAATCCTGTCCACTGCCGAACATAATCCTCTCATCCTAACTCATCATCTCATCCAGCCGCTACCAGCCGTCCTGCAAAGATCGTCGCTAATATTAGCCCCCTAGCTTGAGGGCGTCCTATCCTTACGTTTGCCGATTTTCTCTCTACTCCACTCTAACGGCTCTGTGCGGTTAATATGACCAGCCTACTGCCAGTTAGCTTTCTTATCATACAACGTAGACTTCGGTTAACACAGGCAATAAGATTATGTAAAACCACAGATTTAAAGTAGGCTAGATACCGCATGTTCATTAGATAGTATGAAAACCGAGCGTGTCATCTTTTTTAACCGATGATAAAAAAAGGAGGAGGTTCTCAATTCGACACGTAAACATTTTACAGAGTCGACCGATTTGAAAATTTCTTTTCGTATTGTTCGAGAGGGTATAATATCAAGGTTGGTCCCATGTCAAATTGAATAACTTTGCTGGGGTAGTTTTTGAGTTAGCTTCAATAATACGTATTTTTCCCCCACTTTTATATGGATGATGTTCTAGTTTGTTTTGCAGGTAGTGGTATTAAAATTTGTGTGGGGTAGGTACCACAACTAAAAAGCGAAAAATAAAAACTTTTTTACAAAAAAATACAACCGACTTCCAAAAACAACACCACAAAGTGAAAAATAACTTTAATTTCGGAAGTCGGTGGCAAAAACGAAAATACATTTAACCAGATACCGACTTCCGAAATTAAAGTTATTTTTCACTTTGTAGTGTTGTTTTTGGAAGTCGGTTGTATTTTTTTGTAAAAAAGTTTTTTTGTACCTACGATAACTTAAACAACTCTACGTAAACAGAATCGTTTCAAACGCTAAGCGTCAGTGAGTTAACAGACTTTTTAGGGTTCCGTACCTCAAAAGGAAAAAACGGAACCCTTATAGGATCACTCGTGTGTCTATCTGTCCGTCTGTCACAGCCAATTTGCTCCGAATCTAATAGACCGATTAAGTGGAAATTCGGTACACATATGAATTTCTGTGACCCAAACACGGACGGGTAAAGTAAATAAATTAATTTTGAATATAGAGGTCACTTTTGGGGGTCAAATAAGAAAATTAAACAAAAAACGTAAAACAAACCACACCATGTGGCATGTCAAATGAAAAGGCTTACTATGAGGGTCTCAAATATATTTTTTTTATAATTTTAAAATAAATTGTTTTAAAGTTATTTAAGAAAATAGACGAAAATTGACCATTCCCCCCCTTATCTCCGAAACTACTGAGCCTAAAATTTTGACAAAAATACAGAAAATAGATCTTTACCTGTAGATTACAGGAAAACCTATAAGAAGTCTGTGGTCTTAAAATAACATGGTAAATCTATCAATATTGTGAGTACAAACTTACATTTACAGTTGGAATGTGTGGGAGAACATGTTTTTCAACTACAATGTCAAGTTTGTTCTTAAGATAAATTCATCCCAACTACGAAACCCTTCATTTTGCGTGGTCCGACACGCACTTGGCCGGTTTTTTTTAAATGTCCTCGACGACACAACTCGCCACTGGCGCGATCGACCACAAACTAAAGTAGTAGTGCGTCAAGTTTGTGCACAGCACAAACTTGGTCGGATGGTGGTACGTAGCCTACTCTAAGTCGACGTTCGCACGGACGTAAAAATATCGCGGCAGGATTTTATCGCGCACTGGATTTTCAACTCTCGGTGTTAAGCCGAGCTTTGAGAATCCAACATAACAACAACAGAGTGCATCGCAGCGCGTCGAAAATACACACTGTTGTGTGACGCATATTTTCCCCAAAACTTGTTTTATAAATTGTTATTTTATTTTGTTGTCCTTTGCGTCATGTTTACCGCAAATAAACGTATTTTCTTTCTTTCTTCTTCTTTCTTAGCGCCGAGGAGGGCTAAGAGGAGGAGGAGGGCTGCTTTGGAGTTTCTACTCCAATGCGCGAAAAAAAATCACTTATTTTTAATCATTTATTTTTACGTCCGTGCGAAAGTCTGCTAAATCTGTGTGTAAAACCAAAGGAAAGGAAAACATTATCTTCGGTCCTGGTTACTGAAGTCAGTCTTCACACTTTTCCATAAGGCATTTAAGGCACGGTATTAGCTCAATATTCACAAAAATTGGTTTCTTGGATTGTCGAGTATGACGTAACGCAATGAAACTATCCGACGCAAAAAAAAAATAGTGGACAGAGAAGGATTTAAAGAAAATTTTTAACCGAATAGAATAGTAAAAATAGTTTAATATTCCCAATAAAAAATTTGGAAATTGCGCCACAAAAATAAACTTTGGCGTCGAACATCTCTGTATTTTCAGCGATAACGACATTCTTCTTTTTAAGAATTTAATAGAATTAGGATTTTTTATTTTAACCGGACAATTATTTAATTTATTGTTTATATTTTGAATAATCTAAAGAAAACCCGGAAAATAAATGCACATTCGCAGTTTAGTCACATCTTGGCAACACACAAATATTATTTTCAATTTTCAACCTTATTTTAAGCCAGCTAATGGTGACAATAGATTACGCGATTGTGTGCCGTTTAGGCCTCTGCCTCGAATTTCGCGGACAGCGGGGCGGCGGGCGGCGGCGCGTTTCGCATTGTCCCGCCCCGCTTCCGCGCCGCTGTTTTCGAGGTCCGGTCCATTTGTTTTTACGCATAAAATCCTGCCGCTCCCGCGCCGCCGCCGCTGCCGCCCCGCTTCCCGCAAAATTCGAGGCAGAGGCCTTAAAATCGTAGTCAGTCCGCGCCTTAACAATAAAACGACAAATAAATATACGGAACCATGTCTTCAATTTATAATCCTAACATACCCTTGAAATATTTTTTGTTCTTCAGTATAAATAAAGTTGGTACGCCACAGAGAGAGTAATGCGCCTGAGTATATCACCCGCCTTCAGACAGTAGAATATCACTTGTTTTACATAACATAACATCACGACTGAATTCCTCTAAGGGTGAGGCAGAGGTGTGTGTATACCCACATTGCGCTAGCTAGTACCACGAATAAAGAAAGTGTGTGTGTGTGTGTGTCATCTCCGATGCACGACTGGAGTTTACTGTTTTTTGTGTCATTCCGTTTTTTGTATTGTTGGACGAAAACAAAGGACCATATGGGCAGAGTTCCTTCAATGAATTAGTGTTATACATAAAGCAACTTTAAAGTGTAAAGGCATTCGGTTTGTTTTACGTTGCGCAGAAAAACGTAACACAACACTTTTGAGTTAACGCTTGTATTTCACTCCTCATTAAAAAATTCCTTGTATTAAAAAAATTTAAACGGATTTATTCTGTTGCTCTTTGAGTGAATTCACAAGGAATGCATTATTTATAATTAGTTATAGATGTTAGCTTAAATTAAGTTTAGGATAAGCGCATGTACCGCATTGGTTTGTCCTGTTATGGTACATGTAAGTAGATAAATAAATAAATAAAAATTAATTCTCCAAAAAACTGGATTACTACAGATAAATTCTAAATTAAAAAGCCCATTAACACTTTGCCGGACTTACGGATTAACACAAAGTTTGCAGAGCATGGAATCCTGGCTCTGATCCACAGGTCAGTCATAATCAGCCTATAACGTTTCCTCTGCTGGGACACAGGCCTCCTCTCTATAAGAGGGAGTGGGCTGTAATCAACTATGGCACCGGGCCCAGTGTGGGTTGACGACTGTCACGATATGTCTTCGAATTTTTTGGATAAATAACATCGTTTTTAGAGCAGTGATGATGAAATAAATTACACAAAGTGCCTGCTGGGGTTTGAATCTGCTCCCAGGTCAGGTAAAATGTTAATAATGATAATAACAAAAAAGAAACTGTTTTAATAATCCTTTTGACTTCTGTAAAGAGTCATTAAAAGACCCAAAATTAATAATGCCATCGTTTTTAACCTCAAATAAGTATAATTCCGTATAATTATTATTTCTTGATCATCACAATTTTGACGCCGCATTATATTTTGAGAGCGATTCTTATTGCTCATTATCGAACGCAGTTCCAAACTCGCCCGGAGTTTGTTACCGAGAATTTTATAACAGGCTATAACAGGCTTATCCGAAGCGAAATCCCATTAACCAGATTCGGGACCATAATCATTCTTGGGCAGGTCAAGGTGACAGTTAACAGTTGCACCTAGATATAAAAAAAAAACTATCATATATCTATGGTTGCACCGCACACATGACATGCTACAACATCGCTTGACACTTCACTTTTCATCTACAGTCCTACCAACTTAATGCCAACTTATCTGTGAACTGAAAGAGGACGCCACCGTCGATGCGTCAACACAATCCAATGACGTGCGTCGGCACAATCGAAGACATTTCAACATGCCGGCCGTAGTTCCAATTTTCGCCATTTCACAGATAAGTTGGTAGGAGTGTAATATAATAGACCTGTATAATATTCAGCGTCACCAACCCGAGCGTGACGGTTCAGTTTCGTGCACTGTTCAGAAAAAGCGTAGTGCGCATAAAGTTTTCACTACAAATTCAAATATTGTGAAACATTCCTTTGCGGTGATGACGTCACCTTTTGCCACGAATTCAATTTACATAAATATGACAAATGTCAAAAAACAATGAGAAAATAAGGACAACCGAAATATTGATAACAAAATCGACAAAAAAGAGATGAAATAACTGGAAACAAGTTTCCTTTAAAACTTGGGCGTTAAATAAAAGCATAATATGTATGAGTAGAACTGTTATAGCTGATATACATATACCTAAGTACAGCAGTGTTGTGTGTGCTGTTTGTGAAGGAGCTTGTGGAGAACTAATTGCATTAGCACTATTGAGAACCAACACTCCCAGTTAATTATTTCTTAATTCTAAATCTCTTAAATTTTAATCAAATTAATTCTCTTTAATTTCAATCTTTTATTTTATATTATTTTTTTATTTGTGACATTATAATTTATTTTGAATTAAGTAATTGAATTTTGAATGATTACAAATTTTTATTTTTTTATATAATTTCTATTTGTGATATGGCTTTTTGAATTTAATTTGTGTGTGATCTTGTTTATTTTTTTAATCAAGCTACTACTCATATTTTATTAAATTGTTGTGCCCGACAGGGTCCATGTGAACCTTATAATACAATAATGTATTATTAAGACCTTGTAAACACTCAATCTGCCTGCCTTTTCCCAACTATGTTGGGGTCGGCTTCCAGTCTAACCGGATGCAGCTGAATACCAGTATTTTATATTGAGCGACTGCCTATCTGATCTCCACAACCCATTAATTGGGTAACGATACCCCTTGGTAAGATTGGTTGTCAGACTTTCGGGCTTCTGACGACCCGTAACGACTGTCAAAGATCTATGACTGGCAGTCGGGACTGGGGGGTGCTTTTCGAAGCTCTGAGGGGTCTCAATATGTAATGGATGGTCACCCTTCCAAGAACAGACCGCGGCAAACGTAGCTTAACCTTCAATCGATTCAAGCGGCTGCTAACATTCCAGTCCTTTTCAATATCATAAAAAAATGAAAATCGCTTTCGCTGCACTTAATTCCGCTCCCGCTAAACGCTTCGCTCATGCCCCAAGCTCGCTACCGAAACAAGAAGTGGTGGACACTTCAGAAACATTTTTTCTGACAATCGTTTATCATAATAAGTAATAATCTATTCGGAACCCCTCCGGTTCATGTGACTCATCTTTTAGGGTTCCGTGAGATGATTTAGGTATAAAAAACCGTTTTTGTTTGATATTTATTTAGTTTCGACGATAGTTTTAAACTTTTAGGGTGAAGCCAGACGAGCGTATTTTTTTGAATTGTGAGTCACGTAATTTCTGCTACATACTCGTAATACTTCGGTTTCATACAAAAATTCTGTCACAGTGTTTACAAGGTCTGGCCTTGTAAACACTGTGACAGACAATAAAGATTTGAATTTGAATTTTTAAATTAAAACATGACTAAGGGTGAGCTGCAGTGACTGAGTTAAGAGCATCACCACCGCTCTCAAGGATAACATCGTGACGTTTCAGCATGTCCTAGAACCAAAAATTCGAAGACATGTGACATCTGCCAGTCCGCATTGTCCCGCGTGGGGGATTACAGCCCACTCCCTCTCACAGAGTGGAGGCCTGTGTCCCAGCAGTGGGAACATTATAGGCTGATTATGTAGGGTCCTGAAGGCCTATACAAGTGGCATTCGCTTTCAAAGCATTACGTATCTCTACAAGGACTTTCAATAGACAGACACAAGCCTTTCGGTAGCTTACGTCAATCAAATACCTACATTTTTGACATTTCCATGATTGTTATCACTGATAGAATGTAGGTCCACAAAGCGCCTGTCTGGGTTCGAACCTACAAATCGTAAATCATGGACGTTACCACCGGGACACTACTGCTCTCATAATCAGGAGTTCAGGACCCAACGCTTCGCAAAACCCTTGCAGCAGCAGCTTCAAAATATTGCTCCAGAATTGAAATCAACGCCAGGTTCAGTAAGTACTCACTCCATATACAATCTATCCTGGAATTAACGCACAATCTTTTAAGGGGTCATTGTACTCATCATTATGAACAACTTTTACTATGGGACCAAACCTTAAATCACGAAAAAAATAACAGCTGTTCCCTATATTTATGTTCGCACAACTCGTCAAAATTATCCACAGGGTCCACGATTATTTTATAAGTTAACTAGCTGCGCCCCGCGGTTTTACCCATGTAGAGCGGGATAAAATGTAGCCTATGTGTTAATCCAGGGCATAAACTATCTATATACCAAATTTCATCCAAATCGGTCCAGCCGTTTGACCGTGAAGAAGTAACACACACACACACACAATCTTTCGCCTTTATAATATTAGTGTGATGTTTATATATAATATGTTAATGTTTACCAACTAAGCATATACATTGTGTAATGCAATACGGTATTGAATATTGAAATTAAGGGAACAGCTGATTTTTTCGCGATTTCAAGTTACAATGACCCCTTAAGAAATAGTGCGTTAATTCCGCGATATGTTGTATATTTCATTATTATTAATTATCATTCTTTGTTTGACACAATCCATCCATCGTTTCATTTATCGTCCTCAAGCCTCTAACTAGTAGGTTCAATTTTCATAAAGCGAACGCACAGAGCGATACTACTAATATCATAATAAATTCATAACAAGTATCACGAATTCCATGTATGTCATTTAAAAGAAATCGCAGGCAACACCGCGGGGCGGCGCTGTGTCATTTAATTTTGTAAAATTATTTATAACTCAATGTTGCCATACAAATACTGTTCATGATTTTTTGTTTTTAGTTTTTACCCTCTTTTGTTAGTAATTTATGTCGCTTATTTTGAGGTTAGGTGCAGTGGTTAAAATGTTTTATTTAGTTTAGTGTGTTTGTAGGTTCGGTGCCCGTGCTATTTTGATTAGGTAGCCTTTACCATATTATATTTAGGTCAGCTTCTCAAACTCAAACTCAAACTCAAAGCATTTATTTCAATTAAACCAATTACAGGCACTTTTGAATTGTCAAGGGGTCGGTCAGTCAAAAAGATGAAGCTAGGCGCCCATTCCAAAGCATAGTAGGTACCTATGGAGAAGAACGGGCAAGAAACTCCACGGACACTCTTTTAAATCAAGATATGGTTACAAAATAATGGTTACATCATTCATGTTGAAATTTTACATGTGAGAACGATGCAGAACGTTAAAAGCGTCCTTAAAAAAAAAAAAAAAAAAACAATTCAAATATTTAAATTAAATTAAAATAAGCCGTGGCCGCTAAGGTATGTCTTCCAGACTAAACACACACATCTGCATATCAGCATTTTGTCTATTCTTGCACAATCCAATAATGAAGTGTCTCCATCACCCACATTTCACTAGTTATGGTTAAGCCCCATGTAACAGGGGGCGAGCCTATTGCGATCAACCGGGCACAAATCCAGACTACGGGCTGCTACCAAGAATTTCCTCATGGAAAAAATCCAATAACACTTTGCCTTACCCCGGGAAACGAACTAGAGCGTCATGCTTAGCAATCGCGCTTACAACAACTAGACCAAGGAGATCAATTATACTAATATTATTAAGGCGAAAGTTTGTGAGAGTGGTGTTTGTATGTTTGTTACTTCTTCACGCTCAAACAGTTGGACCGATTTGGAAAAAATTTCGTATGTAGATAGCTTATACCCTGGATTTACACACAGGCTACCTTTTATCCCGGTCTACGCGGGTGAATCCGCGTGGCGCAGCTAGTAGTTCTATAAAACCTTATTACGAAATCATCCACAGCAGCTGTATATTCTCCTAAGCCCACAATCTCTACAACTTGAACTCCTTATGATATAAAAACACATAATATGTCTGCCTACCCTGCTTGTGAGACGTGTCTATGATAAAAAGTGCCGCTTTAACTAAGCTTGTATTTAAGAAATGTTGCGCTTTGTAACATGTTTAGAGAGTACGACACGATGACGACCGAACAATGGACTATGGCGGCAAGAGCGATATTTCATCATTTCATTAAGTACTTAATATTGATTAATTAATCAAAACAACGAAATATTTGCCTGCTTTTTGCGCCGTTGCGTAACTTTCAGGATGCACCTTTATAAATGAAGCCCCATAAGTGGCGCTGGATGTCTTGAAAACGATAACACTTCTGTTTTAGAAATGAATGTTCCTCCGTTTTCCCAGTTTGATTGCTATGACAAAGCGACGGCTATTATAACCCATACCTAACCGTTGACCTCCATAAGTTCTGAGTTGATCTGCACGATTACTGACACATGCGTGCTGACTGGACTGGTCCACTCAATCTGTGTGGTTCTTTCCTCAAATCTAGAGAACACACTAGTGTCTAGACACTACATGGTTCCCTACTTGATCTGATCAAGATTTTGTCTGGACCTTAAAAAAGACTGTCACCTCTGCGTTTGTTTCGGTGCTCCTCAGAACCACGACCTAGTTTAAAATAAATATATCTTGACGTGTAAAAGTGTTTGTACAAACCTACTTTCCAAAATAAATGCCTATTCATACCGATCATCCTCATTTTCATACCGACTGACCTAATAAGGAATCAACATCGTATCGTGTCCGTCCCGCTGCACCTAAACCACAAATAACTCATATTATTGATGAGTCTAGGGCAGCATGCACGGAATATCTTAACCGACTCCAACAAAAAAACGTCAAGTTATGTATTATCAATGTCCGTCGTTTTGTGAACCCGTATCTCAAAAACGGAATCTTTGTGCAGCGTTTTGTGTTTTTTACTTGAGTATGTTTTGTTGATAATAATCAGATCTTTTTCAAATCGTTTGTGGATGTTCATATTTTGTGGGTTTCTAAAGGGTTTTAATGTTATAAATCATTATTTGAGGAGGTTCATGACTTTCGTGCTCGAAAGGGGTAAGTAGAAATGTGTAGTCTACAGCAAAAGCAAATATTTTGTCTCATTGACCTGAAAGTCGCTTATACTCGTACAGGTGTAATTTTAATCACCGTTATCCTCTTAAGGGGTCATTGTACTCATCATTTTGAATAACTTTTACTATGGGAACAAACCTGAAATCGCGAAAAAAAATCAGCTGTTCCCTACATTTTCAGGAGTTATGTGAACATAAATGTGGGGAACAGCTGATTCTGATTGAGCTGTTTTCGCGATTTCAGGTTTCGTCCCATAGTAAAAGTTGTTTATAATTATGAGTACAATGACCCCTTAAGAGGATAATGGTGATTAAAATTACATCCTGTATAAAGCTACAGCTAAGAGCTAAACACATGCAGAAAAGTGCCGTGGTTAGCTTGCGTATTCTGTGCTGAGCTCGCGTCGTACGTCCACCTAGTAATTATTATCTTTGACATATCTCGGGTCCCTGGGGTCCCGGACCTTTGGAAGGCGTACGAGGAGCCGAAGCCAACTCGCAGAGGCCCCTTAGACAATTTTAAATGAAAAGAAGGCACCAGCCGACGATTATCCCTGTATGCACTATGCAATTGCACCCAAGGACAACCCCCGGTTGGTGCAGAACTATTGCATATATACACAGATAAATTGGCAGGGGGTGACTTGCACACTCAATAATGGGCCCCCGGAAACGGTCGCTAGCACATAGTGACGTAGCGACAAGGGGCAACATGTCCTGAGGTGCTTGAGGAGTGGAGAGGTATTCCACGGCTCTCAGAACAATCCCAGAGCCCGGAAGATGGTCAAGATCCCTACAAGCACTTACTAGAATACTTCCTCCGAGCACGTTTGCTCTTGCGAATCTCCACTCAAGCCGGCCAATAAAGGCAAGAATGAGGTGGGAGCTCTGTTCCCGTCAGTGTTCACTCCAGCCAGCCAATAAAGGCAAGCCAGAGGTGAAGAACAAGACTTCTCCCGGGAAATAGGGTCCGTGGGATCGCTACTGCCCAACAGCTCGCCACATGCTGCCCTGCGGGTTCACGTATCTCTCTTGGTCTGGCTGCTCACCCTAGACCTGTTTCGACAAAGTAAACTCCACCGGCACAGACCCAGAGTTCGGAGCGCGCAAGCCCCACCACGACGTCAACGTAGAGATACGGTTAAGCATTTATTTCAGATTACAATATCCATAAATTGTTAGTAATGACTTAAAACTATGTTAGTAAAACCTATCTAAAATTGTAAACTGTTGGCCTGGAACCCGTGTGCACACTGTTCCAGTACCGCACAAGAGGGCAATCAAATCAAAGTAATAGGTCTCGTCCATCAAGGAGCACTGTCTTAAATTAGACGCATTATTAATTTATTATTCACTAGCTTTTGCCAGTGGCTTCACCCGTGTGGATGTACGAAAATATCCCACGGGAATTCCTTGTCTACGTTATAAAGGGAACCTCTGTGCAAAATTTCAGCTTTCTACGTTCAAGGGTTTTGGCTGGGCGTTGATGAGTCAGTCAATCAGTCAGTCAGGACTTCTCTTTTTATTTATATAGATGAAACAAAAGGTATTATATTAAAAGACGTATACTAAAAGATAAATTATCTTTAAAATGGTGAAGGTTTATAATATATATATATCTATAATAATATATATATATCTATATATATAAAAATAAATAAATAAATCCAAAGGTTGTCTGTAAAAGATCGCTATATTAACAGACGTATACTAAAAGATAAATTATCTTTAAAATGGTGAAGGTTTCATAAACATACGCTTGATAGTTTTTGAGTGATCTTACAAATGAACTTTACAAATTAATTACACTATGTAATATAAAATAATCTAAAATATTTACATATTAAGTTATTAAGAAAATGCTCTAATTTAACATATTATACTTTTTCCAAATCATTAGCACTACTCGTTTAGACGTAACCTTCAGATTTAAATCATTAAAAGTCGCCTTAAAGTTCTGTAGCTTTTTTTGACGTTTAAAGCTTAAACGTCAAAAAAAATATGGTGCAGCTGTCGTACGTATACATTGCAGGCTCAGATCAAATAATTTATTTGATCTGAGATTGCAGGTAAGAAGGAGGGTGTCTATCTCAGTGCTTTTCCATTTTTAACATAATGACTGCCCCAGAATGTTTTCGCCTAGCCTTTTCCCAACTGTGTATGTTGGGGTCGGCTTCCAGTCTAACCGGATGCAGCTGAATACCAGTATTTTACATGAAGCGACTGCCTATCTGACCCCCACAACCCAGTTACTAGGTAATACTTTGGTAAGACTGGTTGTCAGACTTTTGGGGTTCCGACTACTCGTAACGACTGCCAAAGATCAACGAATATCAGAAGGAACCAACGGCTTAACGTGCTTTCCGAGGTACGTAGGGGTCTCAATATGAAATAGATAGTCACCCATCCACGAATAAACCGTGACAAGCATAGCTGAACCTTCGATCGAGTCGTGCAGCTGTTATCATTTAGCGACACACAAGCCCCTCTGCACCGCAGCTAACAACAATGCTGTTTAAAATCGTCAACAGTCCTCCGTGCCTTGTTATGCCATAATCACCAAGTGACCGGTGATCGCAGTATGGTGGTAGGCACTGAAAGTCGGTGTGTCACAAAAAATACCATGTTCTTGCTTTTCACAAGAAAAATGTCTGAAACGAGTTCCGAATGACAGTTATGTTTGTTTTTGATGGAGCTACGAATTTATTTGGAGTTGGTATTTCATTTGACTAACTTCACAGGGAATCCTAGTGTGAGTTCCAGGAAACAACACATCGAATGTAATTTCTTAAACAATAAATTATTCTTATTATTCTTATTCTTAACTTCTGCCCGCGACTTCGTCCGCGTCCAGAAATTCAAGGTCGCTCAGCGAGCTATGATAATGCTTTGGATAATGTTAGAGCCGACATATCCGCCATATAATGCAATTTATTATTTTATCATTTTTATAATACCAATTTTATCAGTTTTATTTTTATTATAATGAATTATTATTGTCTTGTGTTCTTAATTTTAATAAAACCACATCAAAATACTTTTGGTAGTTTAGTCTCATGATTTTGCTATGTAGGTGATATTTATTAGATATAGTTTTATTCACACACACGCATGCATGTCACATCATTTCATTTTAATTAATTCTCTTAAATCTATTCTCTCCTTGTGTTAATTATTTAGATTATTCTAACCTTAGATTCTAGCGTATGGCACTCGTGGGTTGCAGCTGAAAATCAGCGTCAGGTGGTACACCTTGTGTTGTCATCTGACAATATGCTGAGCTGAGGCCCTTTTGGCATTACAATCTTTGTTTTATGTTTTTTATAATTTTAAGGTGTATTTATGTTTTTTATAATTTTAAGGTGTATTTATTTATTTTTTTGCTGTAATGCCAATTAAACGCATTTTTCTTTTTCTTTCTTTTCTTTTTCTTTCTTTCTATGGGAACGGGCTATGCTTGGAGTCTCTTTGAGAGTTCGAATCCAGAACGAGATGATCCGGCAGAGAACCAAAGTTGTCGATATAGCTCACAGAATAAGCACGCTGAAGTGGCCGGCCATATTAGCCGTAGAACCGATGACCGTTGGGGTAGACGAGTTCTTAAGGTGGTGTTGGTTCCTCAGGGTAGATGGAGCGACGATCTTCGCAGGGTGGCTGGTAGGAGCAGGATGAAAGTTGACGGAAATTAAGTTGAATGGCATGCAATAGGAGAGGCCTATGTCCAGAAGTGGACTGCTGTAGGCTGATTATGATGATCTCCTATGACACACGGCAATAGGCTTCAGCTGTTCTCATTCAATTGTCAAAACATCTGACACTGCTATCTCGTGTTTTTAGTCGGACTATTTCATCAGCTATCCATATAATTTGTCAAACTCACCAAATAGTGTATAGAGGTATGAGGAACAGGGTGGAAGGTTCGCTCATCCCTCATAGAAAAGGGAGGATCCTCCGACCAGATGGGTGTTGTGTCTGGTGGGCAACTACCCGACGGTTGATGTCGAGACGTTGTATACCTATATGCGACGAGCGGTAAACTCTGATTGCGCGATGCAGGATTTTGCGTGACGTTAGTGTGATGCGTAGTTCGCATGTGGCGTTGGAGATGCCGCCACATCACTCCCCTCCGAGGACCGGAGGTCGATACTAGGCTGAGTCGTGTATCTTGCGATGCTTGCCAGTGCCAGTTGTGATTCCAGTGAGTCGGAACCGGGTGCCGCATAAGTACAATGCATACGTATAAGTATTTGGGTATGTCAGACGCATTGGGCATCAACGTTACTGACATGAAGCAATCGTTGAAGGTCCGCTTCTTTGGCCGCCTGAATAAAGTATTTAATAGCCTTCTATCAGGCGAAATCAAGGTGCGCGCCTTCAACGGTTGGGTCATGCCGGTTTTGATGTACTCTTTCGACGTACTCAAATGGACTCAGACTGAACTCGACGCCCTGGATCGGAGGGTCCGTACGCTGTTGACTGCATATCGAATGCATCACCCATGGCCATCGATAATGAGACTGTATATCCCGCGAAAGTATGGAGGCCGAGGCTTTTTAAACGCTAAGACTCTCCACAACCGCGAGATATGCAGTCTCAGGGAATATTTCCTAGAAGCCACGTGGGGATTATTATTCCATCCCAACCAACAGCACAATTACGTAGTTGTAAGATGATTGTTTCCACCTCACCTTCATCTGTGTCTAGTAAAGCAAACATGCAGCCATAAGTACCACATTTTAAAACTAGATGGATTAGTGACGACTCGTCGCTTTGGATAGTGTAAGTACGTGGACGTACGACACGACTTTTTTTTAATGATATTATATTATCCGTGGACGCTAGAGTGGATAAAATCACTCAATAACTCAAATGTCACTCTCCGAAATTAAATTAAATTAAATTGTTTATTCTGTAAATAGGATATCAGAATCACTATTACACGCAAAAAAAAAATAAGCTAGATGATCGAGTGAGTCGACATTTCTATTTCGACATCTATCTGTCGACACAAAACCCCGGATCAAACTCTCTTTTAAAGTCCATACATAATCTTGGTCAGATCATGGAGGACCATGTAGTTTAGTGTCTGAAAAACGCCATTTTCTTCTATCACACTTTTCTCATTAGTCGCTCCATATAAAATACTGGCACTTATTCACTATTCAGCTTCATCTGGTTTGACTGAAAGCGGCCCCAACCTCAGACCAAATAATTTTTTTATAGGTCTATGACCCCAACATATTTGGGAAAAGGCAAGAAGTGTCATCATCAGCTGCCTAGATGATAAAACTTTTTGTACCAAAATCTAAAAATATCCTTTGACTAGGTACTTACAGACGCCAGCACATGAAGCTACTACAATCTGTCAAATTTCTTTAATAGATTTTCATCTTTATTGCTAAAGTATTAGGTTCAAGGTTGATTGGGAAAATTTGGCAGTTTCGGGTGACTTGACCTGCTGGCGTCTGTACAACAAATTCGTGTAAAATTGTCCCCAAACATCCTTTTATTAAATTCCACCTCTGTTAAGTCTCCCAAAACATCTTCGTAACTTCGAAACACGAAATATTTGCACTCAAACAAAAACCGAACCGAACTGCACGAAATAATCCGCGGAAAAACACTTAAACGTTACTCTGAACAAGAAACAATACCTTAATTACTCGACAATTGCTTCTGGCAACACCAAACTATGTTAAAACCTTACTACCTTTAACAACCATTCGAATATTAACCTTAAACCAAAGTAACAAGGTTGTTTTTGAAAGTTGCGTGTGGGTCAAGTTAAGTTGGTTTAGGGGCAAGGCCAAAATATTGTTTTTTATGAAGGAAATTACTTTTGAAGGTGGAGCAATGGTGACCACTCCCAAATAATGATATAGTAAAATATTGGTGGGCTTGTTTTAAATTGGGGTGGGTAGGAGTAATTACCTACTGGTTGTGAAGGTAAGCTGCGATTGCCGCGACCTGTGAGTGGATGGGTGACCAATCTTTCGATATCGATCGGTCGACAAATCGATTGTCTAAATGTAATTAATTGCGACACATATTAAGTTAGGTATTATTAGACAAAGTTATTTCAACACGTGTAAATAACGTTCGGTCATATAGGTAAATGGTCGCAAAATGACGGCCATCGATTATAGATAGACTTCGAGCGTATTTGAACACCGTAACGTCAAACGTCGCGCGTCGATGAAAATTTCGAGGATCTTGATAATGACGAGTTTTCGTGACGGCCGTAATTTTGCGTTTAAATAAAGCAGGCCATTACACGCTAGGGTGTACCTACCTGACAGGTTTACCTGCACTGTTCAACTTTACAGGTACACTGGAGCGTGTATGTTGCACAACTGTGCAGGTTTCCACCACGCCTGTACAGGCAACTCGAAAAAATATGAATTCTGATATTTTTGCCCGTGGGTATAAGCAATGCAAGCAAAATTGAGCGTGTGTGGTGGTGGGCTGGTGGCGGTCACCTGCACAGACGTCAGTTGTCCGGTGATTGCTATGAGGGCTCAATTCTTTCAATATGTTGACATGGGAGTACTTTTTAGGGTTCCGTACCTCAAAAGGAAAAAACGGAACCCTTATAGGATCACTCGTGTGTCTGTCTGTCCGTCTGTCACAGCCAATTTGCTCCGAATCTAATGGAGCGATTAAGTTGAAATTTGGTACACATACGAATTTCTGTGACCCAAACACGGACGGGTAAAGTAAATAAATTAATTTTGAATATAGAGGTCACTTTGGGGGGCAAATAAGAAAATTAAAAAAAAAAGTTTTGCAAACTTCACCATGTGCCATATCAAATGAAAGGGCTTACTATGAGGATCTCAAATATATTTTTTTTTATAATTTTAAAATAAATTGGTTTAAAGTTATTTAAGAAAATAGACGAAAATTTACCATTCCCCCCCCCCCCCCTTATCTCCGAAACTACGGAGCCTAAAATTTTGAAAAAAATACAGAAAATAGATCTTTTTCCTGTAGATAAAAGGAAAACCTATAAGAAGTCTGTGGTCTTAAAATAACATGGTAAATCTATCAATATTGTGAGTACACACTTACATTTACAGTTGGAATGTATGGGAAAACATGTTTTTCAACTACAATGTTAAGTTTGTTCTTAAGATAAATTCATCCCAACTACGGAACCCTTCATTGTGCGTGGTCCGACACGCACTTGGCCGGTTTTTTCTTTGCTGTAACCATGATTGTTCACGGTATCATCGTTTAAAGTTCCTTTTCTTCATTGAAAATCTCGACACTACTGTAGTGCTATTCTGTAAATATCTCACCGTGAAAACATGAGTGAAGTGATCTTAAAGTGAGGTGTCAATAGTGTCAACCCCTAGCATCAGTGGCCTTAGTGCGAGTTTTTATACTTACTCGATCGCGTTAACGTAAACTTCTATTTGTACTGAAACTGAATAAGCGCCGTCTGGTGACAGCAATGGAAAACACAATTATTCCATACAAATTGACGTAAGGTAACGTTAACGTAAACGCGATCGAGTAAGTATAAAAACTGGCACTAAGCCCTCAGGTGGAATGACGGCTCACTTCACCTGAGTTATCACGGTGAGATGTTTACAGAATAGCACTACTGTGTCGAGATCAAGCGTCGCTGCCGGGGCCATAGTTTCAACTGTGAGTTTGTACATGTTTTCCGCTACGTGTATGGTCTCTCAAGTTTACCTGTACAGTAGAACTGTACAGGTAAACATGTCAGGTACACCCTAGCGTGTATGGCCTGCTTTAGGTAAAATTGCGATCATGATGGTGTCGCAGCTAAGATGAAATTTTCACTTATTTGGTCCGTTCCGCTAACCGCTGCGCTTGGAAACTCTAGGTGCTATGTATTTAATTTGCTACTCGTTTTTTTTATTTTTTGATATATTAATTTGCAGGAAATCGTGGAGCTCGTGGCTAAGTAATAACAGCCGCACTGGTCGATCCATCTGGCTTGCCGGGGTCGGTCCGTGGATGTGTGACCATCTTTACTACCGAGACCCCTCCGTGCCTCGCCGTTGGTCCCGGCTGTCATTCGTGGCTCTTTGACAGTTGTTACGGGTCGTCAGAAGCCCGAGTCTGACAACCAGTCTTACCAAAGTGTATCGTGTTACACAGTAACTGGGTTGTGGAGCTCAGATAGGCAGTCATTCATGTAAAATACTGTGCATCCGGTTAGACTGGAAGCTGACCCCAACATACATATAAGGCAGATTGATTAAGGACGCTGTTACAAATGTCTAGTCAAATCAATACTTTTTAACACAAAAGTATGTTTATTAAATAAAATGCTTTGCATTCTTAAAATGTTTTTTGGCCAAACTGTTGATAGATGTGCATGGTACGATTCTGAACTATAAATATAATTTTAGATAGGTACATTTTCTCAATAAATGTACCGAAGTCAAAATTTTCACTCCGGTACATTTATTGAGAAACTGTACCTATCTAAAATTATATTTATAAGTAGTTCAGAATAGTACCATGCACATCTATCAACAATTTGGCCAAAAAACATTTTAAGAATGCAAAGCATTTTATTTAATAAACATACTTTTGTGTAAAAAAGTAATGATTTGATTTTTGGCCAAACTGTTGACAGATGTGCATGGTACGATTCTGAACTACTTATAAATATAATTTTAGATAGGTACAATTTCTCAATAAATGTACCGGAGTGAGAATTTTTACTTCGGTACATTTATTGAGAAAATGTACCTATTTAAAATTATATTTATAGTTCAGAATCGTACCATGCACATCTATCAACAGTTTGGCCAAAAAACATTTTAAGAATGCAAAGCATTTTATTTAATAAACATACTTTTGTGTTAAAAAGTATTGATTTGACTAGACATTTGTAACAGCGTCCTTAAGTTATAGAGTTATTCAACACGCGTAGGTAAATAAGGCGCGGTTGGGTTTAGGTCGCAAAATGACGGCCGTCGATTATACTACGGTCGTATTTTAAGTTAAAATACGCTCGGACGGCCGGCACAAGCGCGACGTTTGACGTTACGGTGTTAAAAATTTTAACACCGTAACGTCAAACGTTGCGCTTCGATAAAAATTTCGTGGATCATGATGACGAGTTTTCGTGAGGTAATTTTGCATTTATTAGGTAAAATTGCGATCATGATGGTGTCGCAGCTAACATCCAAATTTTACTTATTTGGTCCGTTCCGCAAACCGCTTCGCCTGTGTGCTTCGCCGCAAACTCGACGTGCTGCTAATTTGCTACTCGTACTGTCATCGCTTCAAGAATAATCAAGTATTATTAATTTGCAGGAAACGCAGTTGTTACCCGTTGGTAAAGGTAGCGGTAGTTATGGTATTTACTTACAGTCCATATTTTGCCTTTTTATGTTATGCGTTCATTTGCATAAGGCACCTGTCCCACCGCCTCCGGCGATTAACGAGAATGACACGGCTGACAGGATCGATTTATTTTCAGAATTCACTAAAATAATATTGAATGTGTGATAGATAGATAGATAAGATAGTTTAATAAGGACCACGCTACCGCATTAGGAATTTCTTGTATTGATAGCAGTGTTTGTGATAAATAAATGAAGATATTATAACAGATCTACGGGTGAGAACTGCGAACAACTGATAAGACTATTTGGTGTGACTGACACTGGCATGGCCACCATCAGTGGTTTTAATTTTGATAACATGAAAAATTTGTCGCTAATTAGTCGAAATTTGCCGCCAAATATCAGAATTTGTCGGTCACTAGTTCAAAAGTTATAAGGGTTCATTGGTGACCGATCTGGAGAGCATCTCCCCAGCTTGGCCACATTTATATCTCAAAACCTAGGCAACCTAGCAAAGATCTGTTTTCTCCCAGATTTAGTCGCTAATTAGTCGCAAGTTTTCGCCAAGTCACTGATTTATTCGGGTCTTAGTTTAGAAGATATAATGAGTTCAATTGTTAAGTTATAGTCTAAGAGCTAGATCTAGTTTACAATAAAATCTTTGATCTAGCTCTTGGACTATACTTAAAAAAATAACTCCTTATATCTTCTAAACTAAAACCCGAATAAATCTGTGACTTGGCCAAAACTTAGCGACTAAAATTGGGAGAAAACAGATCTTTGCTAGGTGACCTAGTTTTTGAAATATAAATGTCGCCAAGCTGGGGAGATGCTCTCCAGATCGGCCACCAATGAACCCGTGATAACTTTTGAACCAGTGACCGAGATATTTGGCGGCGAATTTCGAGTAATTAGCGACAATTTTTTTGTGTTATCAAAATTTAAATCCCTGATGTTTGTCATGCCAGTATCAGCCACACGACTATTTGGTGTAATTTTATTGTGGTGCAAAAAGTGTTGATGTTGGTCTTCATTTGTTTTGCTATAGAAATAGCATATTATGTATATCTTTCATCAAAAGGCGGTTACTTACCCTTTTGATAAAACTTAACTACCTACACAGGGTTTAAAAAAAACATATTTTGTGTAAAAGCATACTTTATTCTTAATCTTACTCAACTTTTTTACATTATTTCACAGCTTTGGTCTATGTAGAGCGCGTATTCAAAAATATAACATTTTAACTCTGCCATAAATATCCAAATATTTCGACCGAAAAAAATATTTAAAAAAAAAAACACAAAAAAAAAACATATTTTCGCGCTCTTTTCTTCCTTACATCTACTTTCCCACATTCCTTACTTATCTTAATTTCTAGAGTAAATAAAAGATTTTTTTTTTCTCAACTTGTAATCTAAAAAAAGATATAAAATCTAGCGATCTTCCTACTGTGCGTCAGAAAATTCAATATTGTACTCATAAAGAAAATTCGTAGAGAAAAAATGCTAATTTGGATATATTTTAACGAGCACCAAAATTAATTAAAAATAAAAGTTAAAGTCATGTTTGACGCGCCCACACCCATAACTTTAAACTTATCAACTACATAATTTCTTAAAAAAAATGACTATTGATCACCTATTTTTATTAACAATCAAAAAACGAAAAATACAAAAAAATAAACAAAACTTTGGCAAGATATCTTCTCAACGAAATTCAAATTTGTTGTGACCAAAAATATTTTTTTCTTAAAAACTATAATTTTTACATTTTTCTTTCTCCCCATTTATTTTTAATTGCCATGTAAATTCGATAAATTATCACTTTTTAAAAAATATTTTATTTTCTTTCACAATATAATTTCTTTTAGAAAGTTTTTTTTTTGTAAGCATAATTTTTTCTGTTGACCAATAGTTAAAAAATAAAAAAAAAACCTGGATATCTCACGAATGACATTTGTGGTTTTTTTTTTTTCATGCTGTTATGAAACAACAGTTTGCACTACCGACTAAATAAAATTGGCAAATTGTTTATGATTTCTTATGAAATCGCCAACTCACAGTGATCAAGTTTCCCATCATATAAATACAGCATGTGTCAGAAAAGTGTGGTCATATTTAAGGGTATGGTGGAACCATTTTCACCATGAGACCAACATCGTAATCGCGAAAAAATTATCAGCTATCCCATACATTTGGGTCGAGTAGTTATTGAAGTTTTGTAATAAGAGCTCTTTGTGAAAGAGCACGTCCGGGGGCGACTCAACTATCCCATACAAAACTTCAATACCAACTCGACCCAAAAGAAAACTGATTATTTTTTTGCGATTACGATGTTAGTCCCATGGAGAACGTTGTTCAATTTTATGGTCCCTTATCTATGACCACGCCGGTCTGATACACGCTGTAGACAAGGAACTAGCGTTGATCACCATTAATAATAGTTCCTTCTGTGTGTGAGAAGAGGCACAATTACTTCAAAAATTGCAAACGCCATTCGTAATAGTACACAGTACTAAGAAGACGGAATTTAATGGAATCCAAGTTGCCCCACAGTCGCTCAACCATCGTCCGACTTAACCCAAAGCTGTAACTTACAGTCGCGATCACACGCGATGTTTTGACTGTGAATAGTCGAGTTTATTATGTTTACTGGTAACGTAACTGAGGACTATACTAGTATTAGTACTATACACCATACAAACCATACAAACGCAATCTTAAATCATTATTTTAATGAGCGAGAGTTTTTTGTCGATAATTAGCTAATGCGCACGCGCAGGTATCATATTTTTCTCACGAAGCGATACGCGTTTTACTGTAGTAAACTGTCGATGAGTGATAGTTGTTTTCTAGTATCGATAACACACTCACCACAGTTACGCACAACACTATCGCTGCTCCATAAGTCGACGTTTGCACGGATGTAAAAATATCGCGGCGATTTTTTTTCCGCACTGGATTTTCAACGTTCTGCTGAGCGCTGAGAGTTGAAAATCCAACAGTCTGTTTTTCGACGCGCTTGAATGCACTCTGTTATTGTTAAGTTGGATTCTCAACGCTCGGCTCAAAAGCGAGAGTTGAAAATCCAGTGCGCTATAAAATCCCGCCGCGATATTTTTCGTCCGTGCGAAAGTCGGCTAAGTGTCGTAAGTGCGAGCGAGAGGTCCGATATAATGATTTATGACTCGTAACATTACGTTTGTAATGGCCTGAGTATACGCTGTGTTATTTTAATAATGATTAATATGACATATACAAAAAATCACACACTGGATCAGTCAGTGACGTATTTCAGCTGAAATAATAATGATAAATCATACAAAAAATATAATTTGTGCCGTATCAATCAATAAAAAATTAACACGAGTATAAACATAATTATTAGTTGGTAACGAAAACAATCTAAAACAAACTTATTCGATGCAGTTGACTAATCTCCAATTCTGAATCTTAGTGAATTATCAAGTTTGCAATCGACAATCTCAGGGCCGACGCCAAATAAATTGAAATAAGGACAGGAGAATGATGAAGCTCATTCTATCCAACGCAAATTGAGGCCCATTGTGAACCTTTTTACCCTTAATATTTATTTAAAAAAAATATTCTAACTACAGTCAAAACATCGCCTGCAACCATAAACAATAATAAAAAATATAAAAAGAGCATTAAAATGGCAAAAGACATGTACGGTTCTGGTAACTATTTGTCGTTAATTATAAACTATTTTTTTTTTCTTTACAAAATAATATCAAAGAAAATCGTAAGAGTAGAAATGACCTAGACTTCATATATTTTTTTTTATTTCATTTTTTATTAAAAAAAAAAACTAATATTTTTTAAAACATCCCATATTACACTGTGAAATGTAAAAAGGTGTATGTCGTTTTACATTTTTTTTTAAAGGGAAATATTTAACTGATCCTCTAAAATCTTATTAACCTTCTAATGATGCACGCTTTTTTAAGGACGCTGTTACAAATGGTTAGCCAAATCATTACTTTTTTACACAAAATTATGTTTATTAAATAAAATGCTTTGCATTCTTAAAATGTTTTTTGGCCAAATTGTTGATAGATGTGCATGGTACGATTCTGAACTATAAATATAATTTTAAATAGTTACATTTTCTCAATAAATGTACCGAAGTAAAAATTTTCACTCCGGTACAGTTATTGGGAAACTGTACCTATCTAAAATTATGTTTGTAGTTCAGAATCGTACCATGCACATCTATCAACAATTTGGCCAAATAACATTTTAAGAATGTAAAGCATTTTGTTTAATAAACATGCTTTTGTGTAAAAAGTAATGATTTGACTACCCATTTGTAACAGCGTCCTTAAATTAAAAACTTTTTGGTTACTTCTAATGGTGAACACTTTTTTTTAAATAATTGTTCCTCTTTTTAACTTTCTGGCCTTTGCTCACAGTTGGTCGCAGTAACTAAGTTAGGGCACCCCGACATGTCGGGTTAGGTTAGGTTAGAACCGTGACCAACCGCCCCATCCAAGTTGGTCGCTGTTACTTAGCTATTTAGTATTTTTAGAACACCAAAATAGGAATTATTTGAGGTTCACAAAAAGAGGCGCAATTATATTAGAGTGTTCAATAATATTTTTAGGAGCACAAAATGGGGATTATTTGAGATTCGATTAAATAAATGCCCTTTTTAAACCGCAGTGTCATTTTAAATAATAGGACATTTTTCTTAAAAAATATTAGTTTTAACAAAATAGTAAGTTAGGTCATTTTCTCCCAAACGGCCTAAAATTAAAAATCCGTGTGGAAAATTGCTAGGTTTATTTAAAAGGATATTCTAATATTTAAGTGGCAAATAGGACCAGCCTAAAGCATATTAACATCCCTATATGCTGGAAATGGACACTTGTGAGAAGACGAGCATACTGCGATCAATAATCCCTCAATTTTGGTGATGATTAATAGAGCCTAATTCCAGTCATTGGACATAACTACACAGTGTAAGTATTTTGTATCCTTTTTTTAACCCATCTAAATTCCACACACGAACATATTAAAAATTTACATTTAAAAAATGCTATCAATATATATTTTTAAAGTATAACAAACAAAGAAACTAAAATACTAAAAAAACAACGTGAAAAATAATCAGATTTAGTTTCTTTTTTTAGACAGTTTAAAATAAAATATATTTTTTATAAAAAAAGAAACAGATATTTTTTTTTGTTTACTTACGAGAATATAAATATCTTAAACAAGAGAATGGCATCGATTTTGTATTTAAAAATGGTCCAAAAGAACCCTTTAGATGCCAATGTACAATCGGCGTACGAAAACCTTGTCTTAAAAATCGATATTTGAAAAGGCGTGTTTTTTTTACATGATTCCTTAGGAAGGGCAAATCGTGAATAAATATTATAGTCTGTGCATATATGTTAATTGTCATTCGAAAGCGAAGGTTTAATCGACTCGTAATAAAAAAAAGTCCTAAGGTGCACGTCATAAAACGTCAATGTCTTGTCTATGTGACTTCTTTCGTCACAATATTTAAGGGCAAACCATCAAACTGAACAACTTTTTCCATGGGACCAACATCGTAATCGAGAAAAATAATCAGCCGTCCCATAAATTTGTGACGGGTTGATAGAAGTTGTGTATGGGACACTATTGATAATTTAAATAAAAAAATATTTACATAAAAATCCATTACAAAAGTGTTTATTGTGAAAAGATGTCAGCTGTGGGATTTCAGACAATAATATCATGATTGAAGTTTTGGATTCCTAGGAAAGCGCTTCCGTCATATTGTAACGGCCGTCATAAATGTCTGTCATAGCATAGCATAAGTCATTTATTTCACAACAAAAAAAAATTGTGTTGAAAATTACAGTGATGATAAATAAAATAATATAAAAAACAAAAACATTACATTCATATTTAAAATTGATTACGCGTCAGAAATGTATCAGTCAATAATTTTATTCAGTAAATTCAATAACCAACATTTCATTTAAAATTTACAATTCATTATCAAATAATAAAAAATTTAAAAAATTTAAATTTTATTTATTAAAAAATAATAATTTAAGAAAACAATATTGTCCGTCGTTGGGTCATAATATGAGCTCATCGATACTATAATAGCCCGTCTTCGACGTTTTATGTGAGGTTCACCGCTTTCTTAAGAAACGACTTTTCGCATACAATACACAGACTAAAACATTATTTCCAAAAAAATAAACTCTTCATTGAAAAAACGATAGTTTTACAAAAAAGCGACGTTTTTTTTTTATTTTTCAGACGATTTGTACAATTTCTTGTTTAATTTTTGTAATTAAATTTTAAATATAAGATATTATTTATACACTTCTGGACACATCTTTTGGCCCACCTTGTATTTTCAGTTTCGTTTGGTCCTAGCTAAAATTTTATATTAGGTCGAGCAAAAAGTTTTTATGCAGTTTTGAACCTGGCACATTCACAATTTCATTCAATAGTCTTTTTTTGAATTTCGAACACAGAATTTAAAGAAACAAATGACAATTTGGAGCCAGTTTGTTGATATCAAACAATCGAATACTAAGAAAACTTGGTTTTATTGGTTTACTTGGATTTAATTCTTGAAAAAGTGATTGATATCTTTGGTTTTGCAACAAACATTACTTATTCTTAACATTAAGGTGAGGTTCTATCAATAATCTATGGATACTTCACCTGAAGTCGCCGCCCAAGCTGTGGCACTTATTCAGGCTGGACACAGCCAAAGAAACGTGAGTGCTCAACTTAATTTAAGTCGATCTGCGGTCCGAAATGTTTATCGCAGGTACCTAGAGACTGGCGGCTTTGTTCGTCGCCAAGGAAGGCCACGATCTCGGGTCACAACTGAAAGGCAGGATCGATTCATCGTGACGACCAGCTTGAGAAATCGTCACCTTACCTCCATTGAGATACAAAACCAACTTCACGACTTCCACGGAGTATCTGTGAGCGCTCGAACTGTTCGGAGAAGGTTAAAAGAACGCGATATGCTACCACACAAGCCAGCTAATGGCCCCAAACTAACGCGAGCCCACCGAACAGCGCGCCTTCATTTCGCACGCAGTCATTTAAATTGGACACAGCAAGATTGGAGCCGTGTACTCTTTTCTGATGAGTCTAAAATTGTGTTACATGGCAATGATGGAAGGAAGAAGGTCTACCGACGTAAGGGAGAGCGTTTCGCACAATGCTGCTTTGAAGAGAGGGTTGCTTATGGCGGTGGCTCATGGACTGTCTGGGGCGGTATATCCGCGAGCGGCAAAACTCAACTTGAGGTTGTTACAGGACCACGGCTGCCAACATTAAATGTTGAAAGGTACATTCGTGAGTGCTTAGAACCTCACGTGATACCATACGCGGACTATGTGGGCCCAAATTTCCTTTTTATGCATGATAATGCAAGAGCCCATGCGGCCGGCATCGTCAGGGAATATCTTCGGGATGTGAACATCACAGTTATGGACTGGCCAGCCAGAAGCCCAGACATGAACCCCATTGAGCACATGTGGGACGAGCTAAAAAGACGTGTTAGGGCTCGTCAGCCAGTTGCCCAGACGATGCAGGAGTTGAAAACTGCCATAGAAGAGGAATGGGAGATGATCCCTCAAAATTTCATAGAGCGGTTGATAAACTCTATGCCTAATCGTATGAGAGCTGTGGTAGATGCCCATGGAGACAACACGCGTTATTAAATTAAACCTTTATTTGATAAAACATGTTTTTTATTCAAAAATCAATTGCCTTTAACAAGGCGCATATCCGACTTTTTAGGCGTAGCTCCATGTCGTATGGTATTCTGAATTCAAATTTAAAACAATACGATCGAAAAAGATGGTAAAATGTATCAGGTTTAAAACTGCATCAACAGTTTTTGTTCAATCTAGCAATCATATTTCGGTAGGGGCCATCGAAACCTAAACTCTAAGGTGGGCCAATAGATGTGTCCAGAAGTGTATTACTATGTTATTATTTGCGTTTAGTATAAAACAGGCTGACTATCAATTTTCGTATGCTCACATCGTGAAAGAATATTAGGTATTTATTAAAACTAATGTTTTTTTTATTAAAAACATTTTTGAAGTTTTTAAAACTGATGCTAAATTAGGCCAGTCTTTTGTCTTAAAAGGCGACTATTATATATTATGTGAAGAGAATAGGTAGCAGTGTCCTCTTGTCCTGCAAATAACAACATACTGCGATCACATAACCTTTCAAAGCATAATGATAATCCAAATAATATTAGTAGGTAAAGAATACTCCTTCACGATGGAAAGACAATATTTTATTTTTTAATGTAAAAAAAAATCCTAAATACCCTTTTTATACTAAACTCAAAGATATATCACAAGTGGCATAGTAATCAAACGACTGGTCCCTCCAAAACATCTAAATAAAAAAATAATATTAATTAAATAAATAAATAAAAATAATAAAAAATAGCTATAATTTCTCGACAAGGGACCTAGCGCTTCATTTTATTAATAATTAATAATAAAAAATATATTATTATCGTTACTATTAATAATTATTACAATATAAAAAAAAATTAAAATAACCATCTAGAGATTATCGTCGTAAAGAGAATTATTTTTTACAATAAACCTTCTTTTTAAGTTTATTTTTATGTTGCGAAACTTTGGAATGTTTCTCACTGGAGAATTCTTGAGATATCCTGAAAATAAAACATTGTAATGGTAAATAAATTGAAACTCTCATATCTGCACAACATGTGTATGTTGTTCGCACACTCCCGGGAACTAATAGTTGATAGTAAGAAAAATACCATGTTATTATGTAGAATGGTTGTGAGCTAAAAATTCAACTTATAGTTTTTGCGCTCTAGCATGGTGCGGGTGACATTTGACGATCTGTTCCTTTTCACTCTTGAACGTTATCGCGATTTACAATCATGATTTAATATTTTAGCTGCACCCTAAATATCATAATCGTAAAATACAGATTCAATAATAACTGTAGTAAATTATAATAATTTTTTTTTTTTAATTTTAATATTTAGTTTAGTTGTTTTAGTTTTTATCTTTTTATTACGGACGCCTTTTAACGTACTCGTCTTTCTACATTGTTCTCACATGTATATTTTCAACATGAACGATGTAACCAATATTTTGTAAAAATATTATGATTTAAAAGAGTGTCCGTGGAGTTTCTTGCCCGTTCTTCTCCATAGGGATGCTAGGGACGCTTTGGAATGGGCAACTAGCTTCATCTTTCTGACTGACCGACCCATTGACAATTCAAAAGTGCCTGTAATTGGTTTATTTGAAATAAATGCTTTGAGTTTTAGTATGAGTTTGACTTTAAATAAATTATCCTGCCAAAATGTTATTATCTACAAATAAAATCTAATTTAAAGAAAAATGAAGCAAAGTGACAGACGTGTAACGTAACGCCATAGACATGTTTAGTGATGAGATGTATTGCTATTATGGGTTTTTATCGATAGTCGATATTTTTTATAGAAAAAGAAGTTAACTGTATATATTTTTAAAATTTTGTTGTTAGACATCTATAGAGTTAAATTAGCCGAAAAAATGATACCATGAAAAAAAAAAATTTTTAATAAATGTCGTAGTGCTTTGAATGTGATTTTTTAATGTTTTGTATTAAATACATATTTTTAAATAAATTTAATAATAATATGATATATCAGACATTTTTAAAATTATTAGGAGACCGAGATTTTTGCTGTAAGAATCGTTATCGATAAAATTGAATTGTGGATATTGTCACTGACCTAGTCATGCCATACTGACATGTGTCACCCGCACCATGCTAGAGCGCAAAGATTATAATTTTGTAAAATGATATTAGATTCATTCATATTTTTAAGAAATAATTACGTAAAAATATAGCCATTGGTCACGTATTATCGTATTACCCAGTTACTGAGTTGTGGAAGTCAGATAGGCAGTCGCTCCTTGTAAAATACTGGTATTCAGCTTTATCCGGTTAGACTGGAAGCCGACCCCAAAATATTTAGGAAAAGGCTAGACATTTTGATTGCAGTAGTAACATTAAAAAAAAAACAAGCTTTTATTAGTCTGGACATCATCTAGGACCAGAGTCCTTGTCAAGACGAATCAAACGAGCCCAAACTCGATAGGGTTGCGTCATTTTATTACAGTTTCCATGGCCACCTCCCGGTTCCATCATCAGATCAGCTCCATGTCATAAAAATATTGCATTGTCATGCGATTCACAAATGCATGTAAAATTTGAGCTTAATCGGAAACCGGGAAGTGGGTCAAATTTAACTTGCAAGATTTGATTACAGACAGATACCGGGACAGACGAAACTAAAAAAAAGCTTGCAAAAAATAAGGCTCGTTTATTCATAATCGGATGCATATTTACCTGAAGTTGAGGTGTAAGCTAGTTTTTACGCTCTAGCATGGTGCGGGTGACATTTGACGAACTGTTCCTTTTCACTCTTGAACGTTATCGCGATTTACAATCATGATTTAATATTTTAGCTGCACCCTAAATATCATAATCGTACAATACGGATTCAATAATAACTGTAGTAAATTAAATAAATCATCCTGTCAAAATGTTATTATCTTCAAATAAAATCAAATTTAAAGAAAAATGAAGCAAAGTGATTTAGTGATGTGATGTATTGCTATCATGGGTTTTTATCGGTAGTCGATAAAATTATATTTATAGTTCAGAATCGTACCATGCACATCTATCAACAATTTGGCCAAAACATTTTAAGAATGCAAAGCATTTTATTTAATAAACATACTTTTGTGTAAAAAAGTAATGATTTGACTACCCATTTGTAACAGCGTCCTTAAGAAGCCGCATCCATAATTTCTTAGCCAAAAATTAACTATAGACAGGTAAATATGCATCCGATTATCCGATCTCTATATAGAAGTGTAAGATAAAGCTACTCACGTCGTATCGATGCAGTATCGGCGTACTGTTGTAGTGCGGGCTTTCGCTGTAGAAGAAAGGCCGCTTCATTGTGTTTTGCCCTGTAAAACAAATAACATTAGTATTTTATTTCAATGCCTCGTTGCTCTAGTGGTTGCAAGCGCGACTGCTGGGCAAAAGGTTATGTATGTTACGAAGACGCTAACGCCATCTGTTATCGATTAGCAGAACTACACGATACGACGATTCGTGACAGATTTTTCTAGAACATTCTAAACCCTTCCAGAAGTTTCTAGATGGTTAAGTGTCGTTTTGCAGCATTCTAGATCATTCCTATAAGTACTAGAATGTTCTGGAATTATATCCTCGAACTTTCGAGAAGCTTACACTCTTCATATAAATAGAGGGTTGCCAGCGGTGTATGGCAGGCAGACCCCCCTCCTCTATCCCCTACTCGGTAAAGCTGTGCCTGCTGGGGGCACAGCCGAGCCTGTTGTACTTATCCCCCCTATCATGATCCAGCCTGCCCCGTCTGGCTGATCTATCATTAGCGACGCTCAGTCGTCTAATATTTTACCTTAGTTTTAAGCCTGGCCGGAGGCTTTAAGTTCGCTTAAAGCACCCACAGGAAACGCTCGGTTAAGCAGTCTCGACCCTCAGTGGTCAACTGCGAGATGCCATACTTAACTAACTGGTGTATGGCAGTACAGCTAGGAATGCGACACAGTGAACAACACTGAACTAACAGTGAGCTACAAGTGATTCTGCTTAAAGTTTCTGATTACTGTATTTGTGATTATTTAAATATAGTCTTTTTGGAGTAAATTGCCATACATTTATTTATCCCGAACCCCAGCTCGTAACAGTATTATTGGGAATTACTCAATAGAAGCCCAGAGTCTGGATTAGTGCCCGGTTGATGGCAATAGGCTCGCCACCACCAAATGGTGCTTAAACATAACTAACGAAATGTGGGTGTACTATACATGGTGTAAGCGACAGCCCTCCGAAACTAACAGAGTGCATTCAGCTCCTTATTTTGAATCATATTCCACGGGAAATTTTCTTAGGATTTTTTTTAATCATTTTTTCAGTTACTATTCCTTTATTTCAATGTAAAACTACATTATCTGTACGCATCACTCCATTTATGTAAACAAAAAAGCTAAAATAAAAAAAATGCGTGAAATGACGCGGAAGGCTCGCCGCGCTGTCGTTCGCTACGTGCGTTTTGCCACGGCAACGATACATTGCGTGTGAGGTAATAAAACAAATCAGATTTATTGGATTCCCATAACGTTTCTGAAATAATATCATGAAGCGGTCATCTTAGTATGATATACTGAATTCACCCCATCAGTCTGCGGAGGGCTGTCCCTCACACCCTGTAGGTGCCTAACTCTTCGGGGATTTCAGGCGTCATAAGCTAAATTAAAATATAATATTATAATGTATTATACTGACATAGCTGCGTGTGCGCCGCTAACGCGTTCTGCTTGGCTATGAGTAGCTCCGGTCCTGGTCGCGGAAGCTGGTCGTAGTAACCACCTGCGGATACAATATATTTGTGTTTTATTATGCAAAAGAAACCATGAACCGCACATCACAGTTGTAAAACACTTGAACTAAGAGAACAGCCAAAGCATAATCAGTCTTTAATGTTGTCACAGCTGGGAGTGCGGCCTCCTCTCTGTGAGGAGTGGGCCGTAATCAACCACGCGGGCCCAGTGCTGGTTGATGGATGTCACATATCTTCGTATTATTGGTAAAGCGCCTGTCTGGATTCAAACCCACGATCGTAAGTCGGGGCCGATACCACTGCTCTCCTATGAAGTCGTAAGATTCACAATATAGGTTCTAAATTATTTTAGATGTCACATTTTTATAAAACTCCTTCGGCTCCCGATTCACCGCGTCGCATCGCATCGTCCGCCCGCACTACAGTTTCGGTTTCGCTAAGCGTTCTTTCTGCGTTTTTTCTTTTTGATCGGCTCCTAACCTTCCTCAAGAATTGGGCTATCAAATGCAAAAAGAATTTTTCAAATCTGACTGCTAGTTCCAGAGATTATTATATTAGTCTCAATACTAATATTATAAAGACGTAAAATTTGTTTGTATGTAGGGGGTAATCTCTGGAACTAGCAGTCGGATTTGAAAAATTCTTTTTGCATTTGATAGTTGTTGAGGAAGGCTATAGGCCATTTAACATCACGCTAGGACCCTTGGGAGCCGAGCAAAAAGAAAAAAAAAGCGGTAAACGGAAGTAACAGCACGTGTGGGCGATGCGATGCGACGCGGTGGGTCGGTGGAACAAGAAATTTCACGCAGAGGAAGTCACGGGCAGTAGCTAATTAGTATAAATACAGATTGTGATAGGCTGGCTGGGTTGCGTGACGTCATGAAGAATTAAGGCAGAGAAAATGTTGGTAGATTCATACCTGTTACATTATTGTGGTTGTTTGGTTGGTAGTAAGGGCTGCCTTGTGGCTGCATCACGTTCTCACACCCTGGAACAAATAATACGTATTTATATAAATAATAATACACCACTAATTTTTAATTAGTACAAATAATTAAAGGGCTTATTAAAGAAGGTCTTGTTATTATATATGTAAAGTCTGAATAAATAATATTCATAAACAGCAAAGTTATTAGCGTTTGTTTATATCCCAAAATGTCACTCTGTTTATGGAAATATTGTACAGGCTACATAGTAGTATTCATTAATCATGGAAAAGCACTGCGCGTAGTATTTTCTAGTTGCAATTGTTATGAATGATTGATTCAATTATGAAATTTATGAATTTACCAATTATGACAAATTTTCGTGGACAATTTTGGGATTTAATTTTTTTGATTTTTGACTACATAATTATGATCAGTAACGTGTACGGATAGAGCCCCATTTTTTTTTTTGTACTAATTAAAAAATAGTAGTGTATAAACAAGTGCGTCTCGGACCACGCACAATGAAGGGTTCCGTAGTTGGGATGAATTTATCCGAAGAACAAACTTAACATTGTAATTAGTAGTTTATTTCAATCAACTAACAATATAATATATACTTAATTAATTAATCAAAATAACAAAATTAGCTAAAACTATTCACAAACTTAAATATGGCGTTGAAAAATTCCTCCGCATCGCTGTCGACTGGTAATGTATCCAAGAGACTGGCGGCATTGCCACGTTGTATGGCAATGCTTAGCCTCTGGCAAAGGTAAAAGCCAGCCCTTGGGTCACGGGAAGTGTCAACTAGCTGTTTGGAGATTTCCATAAAGAGACAATGATGAAACCCACAATATTTTGAAAGAGCCACCGAACAACACCCCACACTATGGGGTAGACGAGAAAAAAAAAACATCCCCACTTTACGTGTACAGAAGGTACCCTAAAAAAAATTTTTTTTTTTTCATATTTTATTTTACCATTTTGTCGGCGTGATGAATATAGCTTTGTAGTACTAAGAGTCTCTGAGCTAAGCTGCGGACGGACAGACGGACATAGCGAAACTATAAAGGGTTCCTTGTTGACTACGGAACTCTAAAAAGGAGTACCACTGTAAAAAGTGGTAAGTACTCACCATTAGGTGCATCAGGCTCCTGTTTGACCTGATGCTGTATAGATTCCAACAGACGTTGCTGCTCCATTAGCCGCCTGCTACCGTACATATCTGCGTCTGGAACGTTAGTGTACACAGTTTAGTTTAAACGTGAGACAATTTTGACGATTTTTGGAGACACGGAGGGTGTTTCCAAGAATCGTCAAATCCCCTTGGTGGGATGTCGTAAGATTTGGCTCGATCATTATCACGTGAGATTTTTTAAAATGCGTATTTTTTGTGTAAATACGTTAATCTTTGCTTGATTGCATTGGATTTATTTAAATAAATATAATTTACTTAATAATTACCCAGTTATCTCGAAATTTCACATTACATCTTGCGAAAAATAAAAAATACGTGATTGCTGCCGAGACCTCCACGTGAGATAGGGTGAGATTCGGCTCGGGTGAGATTCAGCTCGGGTGAGAAACGCCTCACGTAATTAATGAAAGCCCCCTTAGTATGTATTGTCGACCTTGAGATTTTTCAAAATGCGTATTTTTTGTGTAAATATGTTAATCTGTGCTTGATTGCATTGGATTTATTTAAATAAACATACTTAATTTACTTAATAATTACTCAGTTTTCTCGAAATTTTACATTACATGAAAAAAAACATACGTGATATTTGCCGAGACCTCCACGTGAGATAGGGTGAGATTCGGCTCGGGTGAGTGACGCCTCAGGTAATTAATGAAAGACTGTATTGTCGACCTCGTAATAACTATACCACTTATGACAACAGTTCCCAGTAAATTGAAACTTAATTAAACTAAACAGTTCTACACATCCGGAACTAATCAACATCAAAAGTCATTTATTCAAATAAGACTGAGAATCGGCACATTTCGAACGTCAAAATGACATAAGACAGTCGCCGGCACGCTAGCCCTTCACCACTTCCTAGTGCTTTAGCTGGGAAGAAGTGGCGCAACAAACTGTCCAACAGCACAGCTGTCTGTTCAGTTAAAAAACCGGCCAAGTGCGTGTCAGACCGCGCACAATGAAGGGTTCCGTAGTTGAAAAGAATTTATCCCAAAAACAAACTCAACATTGTAACCCCAAAAAATTTTTTTTTATGTGATAAAATTACAAATTAACAATTTTCGGACTTTTTCCCATACTTGTGCTGTGAGAGCTTGCTTCTTGCCAAATTTCATGATTCCAGGACAAGGGAAAGTATCCTATAGATTTTAATTTACTTGCGAGTATCAAAATATGTCGCATAAATGGCCTTATTTTTTTATTGCGTTGACTTAGAAGCTTGATTTTTTTAGAGCTCCAAGGGATCATCCCTACGTATTTCATATTCATTTCAACTTGATACCTCCACGCGTTCCTGAGAAAAAGGATCTTGACAGACTGACAGACACATGGACCACGAAGTGATCCTACGAAACCCTAAAAACAATGTTTAAATTCATAAAATAAAGTCCATTTTCGTAGTTTAAGTGTTACTACTGTTGTATTATACTCCTCCGCCTATCCTATGAGGAAATACATGCTTTTTATTGTGTTATCTTGCGTTCGTATAAACAATATTCTCGTTACAAGGTACAGAGATATCAACTATAATTGTTTTTACGAATAAGTGTTTTTTTTTTAAACTATGAGGTCATCACTCTTTTCTCTTGTCATAATATTAGTACTATTAAAGTAAACGTATCTGTGTTATTGTAAATTTTACTACAATAGTAACAAAGTAATGATCTATGTGAAATATCACTATTATATCTATTACTGCATTATCTCTTTATTAAAACTGTTTTAATAATACTACACGTGTAGTGAGCTCATACTACAACATCACACCCAGGTATTCAACGAAGGATTAGGCATAGGTGTGTATACCTTCCGCCAGATAACCGTGCAATAAAAGTCATTGACCCCTACTGCCAATGCATTTTAATTTTTAACCGACTTCGAAAAGGAGGAGGTTCTCAATTCGTCGGAATGTATGTTCCCCGATTACTCGAAGATGGCTGGACCGATTTGGATTTTTTTTGTTTCATTCGAGAGAAAATACATCACAGTTGGTCCCATATAAATTTGATTAACTTTGCTTGGGTAGTTTTTGAGTTAGCTTCAATAATACGTATTTTTTCCCCACTTTTATATGGATGATGTTCTAGTTTGTTTTGCAGGTAGGTGTATTAGAATTTGTGTGGGGTAGGTACCACAACTAAAAAGTGAAAAATAAAATCTTTTTTACAAAAAAATACAACCGACTTCCAAAAACAACGCTACAAAGTGAAAAATAACTTTAATTTCGGAAGTTGGTGGCAAAAAACGAAAATATATTTAACTAGACACCGACTTCCGAAATTAAAGTTATTTTTCACTTTGTAGTGTTGTTTTTGGAAGTCGGTTGTATTTTTTTGTAAAAAAGATTTTATCAAAACGATACGAAAAAATGTAAGACAGTGACGCTAACACAATCAAAACAAACGTAACGCGGTAAGAGGCGTCCTTGACGCGTGCACATGACATGTTTTTTGTTTGCATTTAAGTATCGAGACCTTTTTTTTTACAAGTGGGGTTAATGACTTTTATTGTACGGTTATCTGGCTGATGGTATAGTGCACCTACATTGCGCCAGATATGTTTATGGCGAGCCTATTGCCATCAACCAGGAACAAATGCAAACTCCGGAGTGTTGCAGAGAATTTCCTATTATAACAAACTCGCAGTGCCCGACGTTGGAATCGAACCCAGGCTGAACACAGCCGTCGCGCTTGTGACCGCTAGACCAACGAGGCAGTTATTCTTATCCAAAAAGTTTCACTAATTTCGTTTTTATAATCATATTCAGCCTATAATGTTCCCATTGCTGGGACACAGGCCTCCTCTCGACTGTAATCTACCAAGCGGGTCCAGTGCGGGTTGGTAAATGTCACAAGTCTTCGAATTTTTGGTTCTAGGACATGCCGGTTTCCTCACAATATTTTCTTTCACCGTTTTGAGAGCAGTGGTGATGAACCACCTGCCTGGGTTCGATCCCACGACGTTCAGCTCGTAAATCAGGGCCGTTACCACCACTGCTCAATCAATTTCCTTTTATTTTACAACGTGTCGTTTTGCATCCTCGTCAAATTTCAGGGTGTGATACAGAACATAAAACCGAACAACTTTCTCCATGGGACCAACATCGTATTCGCGAAAAAATTTTCAACTGCCCCATAGAAAACTTCAATACCTGCTCGACGCAAATGTATTGGACGGCTGATTATTTTTTCGCGATTACGATGTTGGTGCCATGGAAAAAGTTGTTCGGTTTGATGGTCTATACCACACCCTTAAATTTGAAGAGGCAAAACGACACGTCAAATACTTATCCCGTATTTGTAGCATTTTTTTAAGTTTCAAATGCTCAGTGTAAAATCAGATTTTTGGACTTATCAAACAGACACCACAGATATTAATATTTTATACACATTAACCTTATTGCATTAAAATCCTTTGTGTAGCTTAGAAAAACTAAGAGGTCACGAAAAGCTACTTTAATTATTTATAATATGTATAGGACGTCTTGAGCAAGCGTGATGATCAATGCTCGTGTGTCTGTGTACGAGAAGAAGCCTTTGCCCAGCAGTGGGACAGTAAGATACTGGTATTATTACTTTAGATATAGATTTAAATGAATTAAAAACTTACCTAATTGATCCTTATTCCTATCATAAGAGAACTTATCATCTTCAACGTTGATATCAATCTCCTGCTTTATATGATTTTCATTGAAAAAATTTTGATTTTCTGTAATCCTATGTTGCTCCTGAAGCATCTGAAGATTATGCTGTTGATTCCTTAACAGCTCCACACTATCCGAATAGTTCTGAAAACCGTAATCCGGACGAAACGGTTTTTCAAAGCCCGAGTACAAGTCATTCTTCTGGTAACTTTCGACAGTTTTCGAGAAACTCTCAACCGGTTTCTCGTAACCGTTCAGAGTTTTCCCGTTTCTTTCTAAAGCATATTTCTCAGCTTCTTTGTTATACTCCTCATTGGTCTGTGGGAGATAATCGTCAGGTTTGTTTGTGTAGTCTTTAGCTTCAGAATATTTTTTATCAAAATCTGGTTCTTTTTGATAGCTCTGGCTGTATTCTGCAGGGTATTTGTCGGAGGCTTCAGCGTAGGCGTTGTTGGGTTGGGAGTCATCTTCCTCTGACTGAACGGGGTCGGTCTGCATGAAAGCGTCCTGTTTCTTAGGCTTTATGACTGCTGGTGCCAAGTGAGTGTTCGGTATCTGTGGTGATAGGTTCATTGTGCTCAAACTTGTGTAGCGGTAGGCTAGCTGGGGAGTTGAAAAGAAGAGAGAATGTTAGTAATTGCTGTTGAAAAAATTTAATACAATGGCGATACAATTTAGACTTTATTTAATATACATAAACCGGCCAAGTGCGAGTCGGTATCGCACACGAAGGATTCCGTACCACCGTACAATATTTATTACTACATAATATTAAATAAAAACTTCAGTTTTAAAAAAACACGTTTCTTGTATGAGGGTAAGAGGGTGTCCCCTTGATTTTTTTTTTATTTCTATTATTTGTTCTTATAGCGGCAATAGAAATACACAATCAGTGAAACACACACATACAATGTGTGTTGATGTGTAATGTGTTGGTGTTGTGTTGTTGTGTATTGTGTTGTGTGGTGTGTTGTTGTATGTGTATTGTGTTGTATTTTCGTGGCGGTTGAGTGTACGTATTTGGTTTCATGCCCTTATCATTGCTTGTATCTTTTAATTATTGATTATACCGGATGACTTTTTTTACCGTCTCGAAAAAAATAGGGTGTATTAGGTGAACGGAGTAGAAGCGTATGGCATAACTAGTTTTTTTTTTTTTTTTTTAATAGCTTAGTCAGAAAAAAATATCTAAGTATCAATAAATACTACAAATTCGTTGTAAACTTTTCATTTTAGAACAATAAAAACATACATTTTGAAAAAAAATAATAAATCCTTTAAAAATATCGAAATTCAAATCATATGCAACCTGCATTATGATTTGAATTTTGATTTTATTAAATTAAAAAAAAAAAACTAGTTATGCCATAGGCTTCTACTCCGTTCACCGAACATACTTACCTTATTTTTTTCGAGACGGTAAAAAAAGTCAAAATGAATCCCTATTTCCCTTGGTCATCGCATCACAGGTGAACGGATGGAACAATTTCAACAACAAGAATTGCTGCCATTGGGCGATGTTTGTTTAATTTTAAAGTAAACCCAAATCTCTAAATCAAAAAAAAAAAAAATCTAAATATGAATCTCTAAATTGTATAACATGCATTATGACAGTATAGTTGTTGGACTCACATTATTGTCCTGGGCATCACAAGGTATCATGCCATGTTGGTCACTGTTGCTGGGTAACGCGCTGTGTGTGGACAGGTTCAACGACCATTTGTCTACCTTCTCTCTGAAACCATAATAAAATAGAATACATTATTAAGTCCACTATATAATTTACAAATAATAATGAGGAGCTCGTGGCTAAGTAATAACAGACCGCACGGGTCGATCCATCAGGTTAAGCTACGCTTGCCGCGGTGGGTCGTGGATGGGTGACCATCTTTACATACCGAGACTCCTCCGTGCCTCGGAAATCACGTTAAGCCGTTGGTCCCGGCTGTCATTCGTGGATCTTTGACAGTCGTTACGGGTCGTCAGAAGCCCGAAAGTCTGACAGCCAGTCCTACCAAGGGGTATCGTATTACCCAGTTAATGGATTGTGGAGGTCAGGTAGGCAGTCGCTCCATGTAAAATGCTGGTATTCAGCTGCATCCGGTTAGACTGGAAGCCGACGCCAACATAGTTGGGAAAAGGCTAGGCAGATTGATTAAATAATGGTGTAATCAACATAGTACTCGTAGGAAATCTCTCTTCTACATTCCCTTTACTAGAACTAACTATCGTGCTAATACATTTATAAAAAGATCTTGTCGTTCATATGACAAATTAATGGCTACTAGTGAATGTGATTGTATGGATATTTTTCACGTTTCCCTCTCAAAATTCAAGAAGTCTGTTCGAGACGTTCTTGCAGCAAAAATATGATTTGTATTTTAATGTTGTTCTTTTCATTGTTAAATAATTTTGATATATATTTTTCCTTTTGATAGCAGCCGTCGTAACTTTCTAAATTGTCAAAATTTGTGTTAATAATGTGTGGAAATTGTTTTGGATTATGTACCGTTTTGTACCGTTTTCTTATTATATTATATCTGTTTGTTTCCCAAATAAAATTAAATCTTAAGTATATATAAAATTCTCGTGTCACAATGTTCGTTCCCGTACTCCTCCGAAACGGCTTGACCGATTCTCATGAAATTTTGTGAGCATATTGAGTAGGTCTGAGAATCGGCTAACATCTATTTTTCATACCGCTACTTTTTATCCCGGTCTACGCGGGTGAAACCGCGGGGCGCAGCTAGTAAAAAATAAAATAGACGCGCAACTGTTTACTGTTATCATGAATTCAGCGCTGTTTCTAGACTCGTGGCTAAGTAACAGCCGCACGGGTTGATCGAACAGGTTAAGCTACGCTTGCAGTTGGTCCGTGAATAGGTGGCCATCTTTACATACCGAGAAACCTCCGTGTCTTGGAAAGCACGTTAAGCCGTTGGTCTCGGCTGTAATTCGTGGATCTTTGACAGTCGTTTCGGGTCGTCAGAAGCCCGAAAGTCTGACAACCAGTCTTACCAACGTATTACCCAGTAACTGGGTTGTGGAGGTCACATAGGCAGTTCCTTGTAAAATACTGGTATTCAGCTGCAATCGATTAGACTGGAAGCCGACCCTAACATAGTTGGGAAAAGGCTAGGCAGATATCTACTGTTTCGTACATTTTAACCATGTAGTATTTTACTTTGGTATGTTATTAACTTACTAGCTACGTACGTACGTGTTAATCCAGGGTATAAGCTATCTACATTCCAAATTTCATCCAAATCGGTCCAGCCGTTTGAGCGTGAAGAAGTAACAAACATACAAACACACACACACACAAACTTGCGCCTTTATTATTAGTGTGATGTGATTACTCTATGTGATTACTCGGAAAGCACGTTAAGCCGTTCGTCCCGGCTGTCATTCGTGGATCTTTGACAGTCGTTACGGGTCGTCAGAAGCCCGAAAGTCTGACAACCAGTCTTACCAAGCGGTACCGTATTACCCAGTTAATGGGTTGTAGAGGTCAGATAGGCAGTCGTTCCATGTAAAATACTGGTATTCAGCTGGATCCGGTTAGAGTGGAAGCCGACCCAAACATAGTTGGGAAAAGGCTAGGCAGATTGATTTGTTGATGTGATTACTCGAGCTCTTCACGAATTTTCAAACATAATTAATTATGAAGCAATGAATTAGAATTTTACTTCAAAATCTTTCGGATTGTCAGTAACTTATTTTAAACGTCGCAGCATCATGCTGAGATATGGGCCTTTTGGCCTCGTACAGGACTTTCAGTTTTTTTTTTTTTAACTTTTATTATTGTGTTTTTAGTTTAGTTGGTGATCAGTTACGCCATTGCCATTGGAGTGCTGAACTTTTTCTTAAAACTGGTCCCAATTACTGTACTATCTTCATTAAACCAATACATAGTAAGACAATCAATCTGCCTAGCCTTTTCCCAACTATGTTGGGGTCGGCTTCCAGTCTAACCGGATGCAGCTGAACACCAGCATTTTACATGGAGCGACTGCCTATCTGACCTCCACAACCCAGTAACTGGGTAATACGATACCCCTTGGTAAGACTGGTTGTCAGACTTTCGGGCTTCTGACGACCCGTAACGACTGTCAAAGATCCACGAATGACAGCCGGGACCAACGGCTTAACGTGCCCTGATGGATCGACCCGTGCGGCTGTTATTACTTAGCAATACATAGTTAGACGTTGTCCAAAATTGCCATGACGCAGCGAGTACTCATGATGAAACACGTACATTCCTTCCCTGTCAGCTATTTATCTATATTTTACAACATAGTCCATGTTTCCTCATACGTTCTTCCTTCTAAGTAATAGTTTCCTTGTAACTATGAATTGAAATCAATAATATTCAAATTACCACGAACATTTTGATGTATTCCTAACATATTGTTTTAATTTTATGCACCAAGTGCAATTTGCATATTACAGAGATATTATATTACATACATCATCTACTGCCTGCTTTTTCCTATGTTGGGGACGGCTTCCAGTCTAATCGGATGCAGCTGAATATCAGTATTTTACATGGAGCGACTGTCTATCTGACCTCCACATCTCAGTTATTGGGTAACACGATACTTCTTAATAAGACTGGTTGTCAGACTTTCGGGGTACTGAGTACTCGTAACGACTGTCAAAGATCCACGAATGACAGCCGGGACCAACGGCTTAACAGAGGCACGGACCGAGTTCGGCTAGCATTCAGTCACAATATCGATACGTTAATATAAAGCCTCGTATTCAAGGGGGCAAACGCCCTGCGACACGTGTCGGTAGGAACATCGAACGAAGTCGGGTTCTTCGTTTTCGACATTGTTGGACGTCGCTCGCCCGATGTCACTCGAGTTCGACCGACATCTCTCGGCACATTTGTCTCCTACCCCCTAATTAATAAACGCGGAGTAAAGTGACATTCAGTATTATCTCCAGAATAACCATATTTTTTTCGAGGTTTAATTTTGGTTTAAGGCGAAAGCGCCATGGCAGACCGCGAAATTCAAAATCAGAAAAGGTTGTATGTTAATCTAAATATGATTCGCGGCCGTATCAAATATTTATTTATAGAATTATAATCATAAAAGTCATCAATACAACTCTCAAGTTCATATTACACTATTGAATGACTACCTTTTTCATGAAATCATGAGATTATGAGATTTGAGGCTAATTCTAAGTTATGGAGTTGTAGTGCTGATTCTAATGATTATAATTCTGTAAAGCCATATTAGTTACGGCCGCGAATCATATTTTAATCAACACTAGCTGACCCGACAGAGGTTGTCCTGTCCAAATTTCAATAATTCCTACAAAATTCCCATAGAAAATGTACTTTCAATTTTCCGAAATTTTCCAATTTTTCTCTTCTTAGAAACCTTCCTCTTGAATCAATCACTCTATCTATTGCTGAAAACTGCATTAAAATCCGTTGAGTAGTTTAAAAGATCTAAGCGAACAGACAGCGGAAGCGACTTCATTTTATACCATTTAGAAATACAACCTGACACTGACCTGCAAATTGCAAAAAAACTTAAGACAATTTGAATTTCGCGGGCTACCTTAGCGCATTCTCTTCTCGAGCAAATTTCAAAAGAACAATAAACGAAATAACAAAATTTAAATGACCAAATGTATAATTTAGAAAAATTTTAAAATCCCAATGTATGTGACATCAAATGAACGACTGATCAAAAGTTGCTAGATGTCATTTTAAAATATCAATACATTTCGAACCTAACTCCCCGTGATGTCGAACGTCTAGGGTTAGGGTTTCCGTCAGCAGGTCGACGGAGCCCCGCTGCGCGGGGCTCCTATTTCTGTCTGCAGGGTTTAAAGGAACCTAACCAACCGAACCTCGGGCTGCTCCTGACGTCGACCGTCCAGGGTTAGGGTTATCCAGTAAAAATAATAATTTATCCAGTAATCCATTTTGACCTTTAAACGATTTGGTCAATAGTGTAATACATAATTTAAACATTGATATACCAGACTTTAGTCAGCTGAACTTTTGATCAAATGACCATTGTTATTTTAAACTTTGTTGATTTGTACGTTGTTCTTTTGAAATTTGCTCAGGAAAGTTTTGATTTTCTAATATGCAACCAGTAAATAGGAGGCGTTACTATGAAAATATTCTTTCTTACTAAACCTACTGGCGCAGGAACGACGCCGGCGGCGGCGCCGGTAGCGCCAATTTGTGGTTGTCTCACTCACCCATGGATCTCCTCCTTCTTTCCCTCCCTGTACTTAACGGTGCGGCTTTTCCTGATGACCATGACGGAACCGTCGGGGTTCAGCTTGGGCAGGTTCTGTGAGGGCACCGCGTCCTTGCTTAACGTCTTCCATTGGCCTGGAAAGATGGAAACTTTATGTTAATGTTAAGTAATGTTATGTTTGGACGAAGGAGTGTGCAAGGTATTGAAAAAAACTGAAAACCTCCCAAGGGATCATCGTTCTCATCATTATGAATACAAGCATATTACAACCAGAATTGACTGTCAAATTCTAAATTAACGCGAGCGAAGCCGCGGGCAAAACTAGTCTATCTATATCTATATAAATAAAAATCAATTGCTGAATGTATGTACACGCATCACTTCACAACGGTTGCACCTATTTGACTAATTCTTTTTTTGTTGTGTTTGTAATTGTCAGGACAAGGTTTGTATCAAAGAAAATGTTTGAAAAGTTGCCGGGAAAATTGGAAAATTCGAGAAAACTGAAAGTGCATTTTCTATGGGCATTTTGTACGAATTATTGAAATTTTGACAGGAAAATTTTTGTCCGAAATCCGGCCTAATTTTGCTATCCGGTCGTATACAGTGGAAATTGACGAAAAGTGGATGCCTTAAGCCATGTATTCACTTGGGGACAAAATGTCCATAGACACATGTCTCTAGAGACAATGCACCTAATGAGAAAGGTGGTGAGACATGTTTGGCGACGTCATCGTGTCGCGAGACATTTTGTCCCCTAGTAAATACATGGGGTTCTGCTACGAGACAACTATCTGTCAATATAAATAAAAAGAGAAGTCCTGACTAACTGATTGACTGACTCATCAACACCCAGCCCAAACCCTTGGACCTAGAAAGCTGCAATTTTGCACAGAGGTTCCCTATATAATGTAGACAAGGAATAAGGAAGGAATACCCGGTAGTACCCGTGGGATATTTTCCGACTTCCACGCGGGCGAAGCCGCTGGCAAAAGCTAATCACAACTATTTCAAACAAAACATTAAGTCATCTCACAAACCGTTTGATAAACTCACAAATTCACACCGTCAACTGCAATAATAATTGTATTACTTTTACTACATTATCTTTATGCCAAGTGAATCATTGAGCAAAGTTCATGTATGCACGTATGTATGTATGTGTGTCGATATAGGAAACTACTGGCCGGTAAACATTAGGTTTTACCCACGCTGACAACATTTTTGAGGATAATTTACAAACAAATATTATTATAATATGAATTAAACTTATAATGTTATGTATAATTAATCAGTACCTTTACGATTGATTATTAAAATTAAGTGAAGTATTGATAATAATTTCACGCGTGTATTTTCGCTTAAGGGGAAAGGTAGACAGGATAATATTTTAGAGGAGACAAATTATAGTGATAGTAGTAGAAATCAAAAATGCTCGCACTCTTTACTTGCGACTCTGGTGAAATGTGGGTGTAATGTAGGTACGGTAAAAGATTGATGCTTGATCAAGCCTCGTTAATATAATACTGGCTGACATTCAATCATTCAAATATGGAATATCTTCTGTCAAAACGATCCTCGTTTTCTTGATAGGATGACATATAGAATCTGGCGAGGGGCTCCGCGTAGAACTAATTTGGTAGGAGTGTGAATTTATATGAAGCTTAAAATATAGAGGGCTCCAGCCCCATTTAAATAGAGTCCCTCTAGTTTCATTATTTATTTAGTAAATCTCCTACTGTGATGTTCGAGCCCTCCAGTAGACAGTAACAAAAGTCGATTAACACTTGCCGTTTTTTAATCTTAATTATTAAGCGAAATATTTAATTCAAATCGGAACAGAAGTACTTAAAATTTTAAGAACATTAACTCCTAACAGTTAAACGAAAAAAAAGCAGTTAATCGAATCATTTTGTGTTAATTTAGATGTCAAAAAGTAGCAGTGTTAACCGACTTCTGTTGCTGACCGTACACCTCTGCCTAACCTTTCGGGTAGAACAGGCATGATGTTATGTATTTATATTTTGTGATTATCTGCCAGTCAAATTAAGTGGAACTTATTGAGAGGTTACAGAGCAAAGGCTTCAGCTCTAAACGTTAGTGCCCTTTGCTTTTTTTAGGGTTCCATACCTCCAAAGGAAAAAACGGAACCCTTATAGGATCACTCGTGTGTCTGTCTGTCCGTCTGTCTGTCACACCCAATTTGCTCCGAACCTAATGGACCAATTAAGTTGAAAATTTCTGTAACCCAAACACGGACGGGTAAAGTAAATAAATGAATTTTGATAAAGGGGGTCACTTTTGGGGGGCAAAGAAGAAAACTTAAAAAAAAAGTTTTGCCAAACTATACCGTGTGGCATATCAATTGAAAAAGCTTACTATGAGGGTCTCAAATATATTTTTTTATAGCTTTAAAATAAATTGTTTTAAAGTTATTTAAGAAAATAGACGAACATTTACCATTCCCCCCCCCCCTTCACGCCAAAACTACTGAGCCTAAAATTTAGAAAAAAATACAGAAAATAGTTCTTTACCTGTAGATTACAGGAAAACCTATAAGAAGTCTGTGGTCTTAAAATAACATGGTAAATCTCTCAGTATTGTGAGTACAAACTTACATTTGCAGTTGGAATGTATAGGAGAACATGTTTTTCAACTACAATGGATAAATTCGTCCCAACTACGGAACCCTTCATTGTGCGTGGTCCGACACGCACTTAGCCGGTTTTTTTTACTTTGCTTGCCACCCCAGCCTCTTGTTTCGTGTGGATTTTCCGTCAGATGTCAGACGGATTCCGTCTGAGTCATGCCTGCTTTTTTCTTAGAACGGTTTTTTTTTTGTATGTTTTTTATTTTGCAGAATATGTTGTATGCCTTTTAGTCTGTAACCTCTGTGGCTGTCCTCAGCTTTTAAGGCGGCCGCGTAACCCTCTGTGGCGTTACCCTACGGCACAGTTCCTTTTAACAGACGCAAGTGAGGACACTGCGCGTTTGCCGCCGCGCAGTCTCAACCCTGAACGAGATCACGATGATTTTTGTAAGTATGACCCATTTTTTTGTATTGAGTTCTAATGTCGATGGTTTTAAGAGTAGTGGAAGCCCAAATAAACGATGGATGGATTCTGTGAAAGATGATTTTGCTAGACAGCGAGTGATTACTGAGATAGTCACCCCCTGACTACAGAAAAGACGGCTAGAGATGTATGGAAGAAGAAGACATGCTGCGCCGACCACTAATAAAGTTGATATGGCTAGAAAGGGGGTGACTACTGAGATGACGGCTGATAGAGATGTATGGAAGAAGAAGACATGCTGCGCCGACCACTAATAAAGTTGATATGGCTAGAAAGGGGGTGACTACTGAGATGACGGCTGATAGAGATGTATGGAAGAAGAAGACATGCTGCGCCGACCACTAATAAAGTTGATATGGCTAGAAAGGGGGTGACTACTGAGATGACGGCTGATAGAGATGTATGGAAGAAGAAGACATGCTGCGCCGACCACTAATAAAGATGATATGGCTAGAAAGGGGGTGACTACTGAGATGACGGCTGATAGAGATGTATGGAAGAAGAAGACATGCTGCGCCGACCACTAATAAAGATGATATGGCTAGAAAGGGGGTGACTACTGAGATGACGGCTGATAGAGATGTATGGAAGAAGAAGACATGCTGCGCCGACCACTAATAAAGATGATATGGCTAGAAAGGGGGTGACTACTGAGATGACGGCTGATAGAGATGTATGGAAGAAGAAGACATGCTGCGCCGACCACTAATAAAGATGATATGGCTAGAAAGGGGGTGACTACTGAGATGACGGCTGATAGAGATGTATGGAAGAAGAAGACATGCTGCGCCGACCACTAATAAAGATGATATGGCTAGAAAGGGGGTGACTACTGAGATGACGGCTGATAGAGATGTATGGAAGAAGAAGACATGCTGCGCCGACCACTAATAAAGATGATATGGCTAGAAAGGGGGTGACTACTGAGATGACGGCTGATAGAGATGTATGGAAGAAGAAGACATGCTGCGCCGACCACTAATAAAGATGATATGGCTAGAAAGGGGGTGACTACTGAGATGACGGCTGATAGAGATGTATGGAAGAAGAAGACATGCTGCGCCGACCACTAATAAAGATGATATGGCTAGAAAGGGGGTGACTACTGAGATGACGGCTGATAGAGATGTATGGAAGAAGAAGACATGCTGCGCCGACCACTAATAAAGATGATATGGCTAGAAAGGGGGTGACTACTGAGATGACGGCTGATAGAGATGTATGGAAGAAGAAGACATGCTGCGCCGACCACTAATAAAGATGATATGGCTAGAAAGGGGGTGACTACTGAGATGACGGCTGATAGAGATGTATGGAAGAAGAAGACATGCTGCGCCGACCACTAATAAAGATGATATGGCTAGAAAGGGGGTGACTACTGAGATGACGGCTGATAGAGATGTATGGAAGAAGAAGACATGCTGCGCCGACCACTAATAAAGATGATATGGCTAGAAAGGGGGTGACTACTGAGATGACGGCTGATAGAGATGTATGGAAGAAGAAGACATGCTGCGCCGACCACTAATAAAGATGATATGGCTAGAAAGGGGGTGACTACTGAGATGACGGCTGATAGAGATGTATGGAAGAAGAAGACATGCTGCGCCGACCACTAATAAAGATGATATGGCTAGAAAGGGGGTGACTACTGAGATGACGGCTGATAGAGATGTATGGAAGAAGAAGACATGCTGCGCCGACCACTAATAAAGATGATATGGCTAGAAAGGGGGTGACTACTGAGATGACGGCTGATAGAGATGTATGGAAGAAGAAGACATGCTGCGCCGACCACTAATAAAGATGATATGGCTAGAAAGGGGGTGACTACTGAGATGACGGCTGATAGAGATGTATGGAAGAAGAAGACATGCTGCGCCGACCACTAATAAAGATGATATGGCTAGAAAGGGGGTGACTACTGAGATGACGGCTGATAGAGATGTATGGAAGAAGAAGACATGCTGCGCCGACCACTAATAAAGATGATATGGCTAGAAAGGGGGTGACTACTGAGATGACGGCTGATAGAGATGTATGGAAGAAGAAGACATGCTGCGCCGACCACTAATAAAGATGATATGGCTAGAAAGGGGGTGACTACTGAGATGACGGCTGATAGAGATGTATGGAAGAAGAAGACATGCTGCGCCGACCACTAATAAAGATGATATGGCTAGAAAGGGGGTGACTACTGAGATGACGGCTGATAGAGATGTATGGAAGAAGAAGACATGCTGCGCCGACCACTAATAAAGATGATATGGCTAGAAAGGGGGTGACTACTGAGATGACGGCTGATAGAGATGTATGGAAGAAGAAGACATGCTGCGCCGACCACTAATAAAGATGATATGGCTAGAAAGGGGGTGACTACTGAGATGACGGCTGATAGAGATGTATGGGAGAAGAAGACATGCTGCGCCGACCACTAATAAAGATGATATGGCTAGAAAGGGGGTGACTACTGAGATGACGGCTGATAAAGATGTATGGAAGAAGAAGACATGCTGCGCCGACCACTAATAAAGATGATATGGCTAGAAAGGGGGTGACTACTGAGATGACGGCTGATAGAGATGTATGGAAGAAGAAGACATGCTGCGCCGACCACTAATAAAGATGATATGGCTAGAAAGGGGGTGACTACTGAGATGACGGCTGACTGACATGCTGGGCCGACCACTAATAAAGATGATATGGCTAGAAAGGGGGTGACTACTGAGATGACGGCTGATAGAGATGTATGGAAGAAGAAGACATGCTGCGCCGACCACTAATAAAGATGATGTGGCTAGAAAGGGGGTGACTACTGAGATGACGGCTGATAGAGATGTATGGAAGAAGAAGACATGCTGCGCCGACCACTAATAAAGATGATATGGCTAGAAAGGGGGTGACTACTGAGATGACCGCTGATAGAGATGTATGGAAGAAGAAGACATGCTGCGCCGACCACTAATAAAGATGATATGGCTAGAAAGGGGGTGACTACTGAGATGACGGCTGATAGAGATGTATGGGAGAAGAAGACATGCTGCGCCGACCACTAATAAAGATGATATGGCTAGAAAGGGGGTGACTACTGAGATGACGGCTGATAGAGATGTATGGAAGAAGAAGACATGCTGCGCCGACCACTAATAAAGATGATATGGCTAGAAAGGGGGTGACTACTGAGATGACGGCTGATAGAGATGTATGGAAGAAGAAGACATGCTGCGCCGACCACTAATAAAGATGATATGGCTAGAAAGGGGGTGACTACTGAGATGACGGCTGACTGACATGCTGGGCCGACCACTAATAAAGATGATATGGCTAGAAAGGGGGTGACTACTGAGATGACGGCTGATAGAGATGTATGGAAGAAGAAGACATGCTGCGCCGACCACTAATAAAGATGATGTGGCTAGAAAGGGGGTGACTACTGAGATGACGGCTGATAGAGATGTATGGAAGAAGAAGACATGCTGCGCCGACCACTAATAAAGATGATATGGCTAGAAAGGGGGTGACTACTGAGATGACGGCTGATAGAGATGTATGGAAGAAGAAGACATGCTGGGCCGACCACTAATAAAGATGATATGGCTAGAAAGGGGGTGACTACTGAGATGACGGCTGATAGAGATGTATGGAAGAAGAAGACATGCTGCGCCGACCACTAATAAAGATGATGTGGCTAGAAAGGGGGTGACTACTGAGATGCCGGCTGATAGAGATGTATGGGAGAAGAAGATATGCTGCGCCGACCACTAATAAAGATGATATGGCTAGAAAGGGGGTGACTACTGAGATGACGGCTGACTGACATGCTGGGCCGACCACTAATAAAGATGATATGGCTAGAAAGGGGGTGACTACTGAGATGACGGCTGATAGAGATGTATGGAAGAAGAAGACATGCTGCGCCGACCACTAATAAAGATGATGTGGCTAGAAAGGGGGTGACTACTGAGATGACGGCTGATAGAGATGTATGGAAGAAGAAGACATGCTGCGCCGACCACTAATAAAGATGATGTGGCTAGAAAGGGGGTGACTACTGAGATGACGGCTGTTAGAGATGTATGGGAGAAGAAGACATGCTGCACCGACCACTAATAAAGATGATATGGCTAGAAAGGGGGTGACTACTGAGATGAGGGCTGATAGAGATGTATAAAATTTACTAAAAAAAAAGTAAAAACTGACTTCAAAAAGCAACGAATAAAATAACTTTCATAAAAAACTTTACAGCTTCTGAAGTCAGTGCCAAGCTAAGGTGCATTGAAAAATTGAAGACACCGACTTCAGAAGCTGTTAAGTTTGTTATTAAAGTTATTGTAATCGTTTTTGGTTTTTGAAGTCGGTTTTTACTTTTTTTTAAAGTAAATTTATTTTTAAATTTTTAGTTGAATATGCAATTAAGCACAAAGTAAGCCCAAGATGAACGAAAAGAAGAATCATCAAAATCGGCTTAGAAATGCCATACATTTGAGATACAGTACACTTAAGCATATAACTTCGTACTTACATAATAATAATTACATAATGTACTATATACTAAAACCTTCCTGAAAGTATGTAGATCACGTTAGTGAAAGAATCATCAAAATTGGTTCATTCGTTTTTGAGAAAATCGCGGACATACAAACATACGGGTCGAATACAGAACCTCCTTTTTTGAAGTTGACTAAAAAGAATACATGCGGAGTAACTTCCGCACACACATACATCCCCAATGCAATTCGTTTTGACAATTCAACAATATTCATTGCGTTATTTACGTTCTCGAGCAGGCGAATATTTCAAACATATGAAACATTATAAATTTCCTTAAAAATCCTTCGAATTGCGATAACTATTTTGCGCAGCAGTAACGATTTTGACAACATTATCACCTGAATTGACCTTTTTATCTTGTACACATCCCGATAATACTTTATTGTTGCATAACATGAGGCATGCTTGTATTCCCCGAGCTCGTGGCTAAGTAATAACAGCCGCACGAGTCGATCCATCAGGTTAAGCTGCGCTTGCCGGGGTCGGTCCGTGGATGGGTGATCATCTTTACATAACGTGCCTCGGAAAGCACACGTTAAGCCGTTGGCTTTTCCTTTTCCCAACTATGTTGGGGTCGGCTTCCAGTCTAACCGGATCCAGCTGAATACCAGTATTTTACATGGAACGACTGCCTATCTGACCTCTACAACCCAGTAACTGGATAATACGATACCCCTTGGTAAGACTGGTTGTCGGACTTTCGGCTTCTGACGACCCGTAACGATTGTCAAAGATCCACGAATGACAGCCGGGACCAACGGCTTAACGTGCTTTCCGAGGCACGGAGGAGTCTCGGTTGTACATGCTGTATTTAATCAACAAATACTAAAATGTTTATATGAGCGATTTTCTGCAACTGCAAAAGATAACTTTGTAATTCACAATATCATTATGAAATACAAAATTATATTTGCGATTGTTAAAATTTAACATGAAAAATATTCTTCGTTTAGTTTTTTTTTTTTTTTTAATTTTAATATGTAGTGTTAAATATTGTACGGCGGTACCTTTCGTGTGTTTTAAGTCGAATAATATTTTTAATGTTATTACATATTAATCGATTTTACAATATAGTAATTGAACTCCCAAGGTCGATTAAAACAAAGAGCAGTATTCATATTATCACTGACGTCAGGGGCCTTTCCCGTAGCGACCACATGCCATACGACCACAAACTAACCATATATATAGACGATATCATGTTGTCCTCAATGAAACTCTTTGGACGTAATTGGTACCCGAAGTTCTATAATATGTCATATTTTTTATTTTGATACAAATTTTATTAATGTCTGTAACATCCTCCTGACCAAAAATGGCTATGCTTGGGGAAGGAAATGATGATGATAATTTAAGAATTTAAGGCAATAAATCTCAACGGATCTTTGACAGTCGTTACGGGTACAAAAACCAGAAATTCTTATAACCTGTCTTACCAAGGGGTATCTTGGGTAGGGGTACCCAGTAAGGGTTGTGGAGGTCAGAAAGGCATGTACAATACTTGTATTCAGCTGCATCTGGTTAGACTGCAAGCCTACCCCAACATAGTTGGGAAAAGGCCAGGCAGAGAATGAATCTCAACGGAGACTAACCATGAAGATGTTATAGTGCACAGGTGTGTGCGTAAACACAGCAGCACTCTCTATTCCCATACTCTCACAGTCCAATGGGACGGCAATCCAACTCCATCGGGAAGAGATCAAGCACAGGACTGACAGCTTTACGAGCTCTCAGTCACTGAAGCATGACTCCACCAATTTTATAACTCGTGATGACTACTACGGAGTATGAATTGAAAGACACCCCCAATAACTTTATTTGGCCCGACTATAGTTTTGAACCTCATCTGTAGCCGGGATTGCGCCCACAAGATCAATGAGAGTGCGGGAAGAGTGCAGCTGTGTTTGCGCACACACTTGTATATTATAATAGTACCCACGTCGATGGCTAGTCCTGATATTGGCCGCCATGACCGAAATTTGGTCCAGGAGGACTATATTTAAGAGGACATGCGGGTGCTCTTTTCTTTCTGGTTAATGACCATAAAGCAATGATTTTTTTACAAAAATATAAATATTAGCTACTTGTATGCCCCTATGTTTTCCTTTTTGATGATACATTATTTTTATAAAAACTAGAACCCTCAAAAAATGCTCAAATTTGCCCATCCAGACCGCTGTCAACAGAGGCCTAGTGTACAAATTTGACAACTATTAACGAAAAAAGAAAAATAGGGGCATAGAATATACCCTTCTTATTCAGTTTATGAAATATCTTTTAAATTGGTCCAATATTGGAGGAGGAAATGGCGAGAGGCAAACCTCGAAATATGACTACATAGGCTATTCAGTCGGATTTGCAGTTGTCCTTATCGCACGAATTTGAGGGCGAAGCGCTAGCAGGCAGCAACAGTTTCTTCAAATACCTAATTTTCAAAAGTCTCGCCGCCCGCATTTCTCTTAGGGTGAAAATCCGCCAAATTCAAAATATCTTTGCAAAAACAGTATGAGGTTTTATAATAATCAAAATATGATTCGCGACCATAACAAATATGTATTTATAGAATTATAATCATTAGGATTATCACTGAATGGATGAAATGGCAGTAGGTCACGGGAACAATCTGCGACTCCCGCATTCCCCTTAAACATAAGGGGAAGATTTATAAAACAATGGTTAGACCTGCTGTTTTGTATGGATCAGAATGTTGGGCCACAAAAGGGATGAATGAAAAGCAATTGCATGCAGCTGAGATGAGAAAGCTAAGAGGGATGTGTGGTGTTACACGAATGGATATAATAAGAAATGAGTATACAGGGTGTCCAAGAACCTGGCGTCCAACTGGATTCCCACGATGCCCCAAGTTCTAACAGTACTCAGAAAAATATTTTAAAAAATCCACCCCATGTACTTACAGAATTATACTGATTTCAAAAAAAAAGGGGAAATGAGCACCCTGTGACATACTTTTGAATGCTGTGACTGCTAATGCTGATAATTTCGATATTTCTTGGAGGTTTTGTAATCTAGGGTATTGCTGTGTCTAAATAGAAAGTAAAAATAATGTACTTATTGTACCATTTTAAAATAAAATATTATTTTAACTAAAGGTGATATGGAAAACTATTGAATTTCGCAACTTTGACCGACTGTAGTGTAAAAAAAATGTACCAAAATAGTATGGCAAGTGACGTCAAATTTTGACGCGTTTATTCCTCTTTTTAAAAAGGTATAATACTTACACATTAATTTGAAAAAAAAAATTTTTGATAATATTTTTACTCAACAACCCAATTTTTACGATGTCTAACAGAATTCTTAGAAAGAAAAATTTACGACGAATTGAATCTAACCTCTAAAGAATTACTATTGTATGCTCATAAAAATAACAACAGGCCTCTCAAAAAACAGGTTAGACCGTAAGGGACGGTATGTGCATGCATCTCACCATAGTGATTCGTTATTACAACAGGAGGGAGCAAGACAGAAACTATCTTTGCGATTTGCTGGTTCTTCTTTATGGTACCCCATTATTCAGGTAAGAGTGAGGGAGAAAAAGGTTAGAGGTGCGAGTGAGATAGATAGTGACGCTATCTGGGATCGTGCTATTTAGGATAACAGTACGGTCAGTACGCGTCACTGCCTCCTGCCGTTACTACGCACCTCTCTCTTATTGTTACCATTGATCACGTACTACGATTTAAAGCTTTGTTTATTGGACTCGATTACTCTTTGTGCTCTGGACTTTGAAACGAACTCTTTACGACGACCTTTGCCTGTGTTTGGACAGTTTGTGTTTTGTGTGTGCTACCATGGCGACCTACACTCCGCAAGAATACGCAAATATGCACTACATTTATGGAGAATGTAGAGGTAATGGACGAGCTGCAGCGAGACTTTACAGAGAAAGGTATCCGAGGGCTACGCGATATCCCGACCATCGAGTTTTCATTAATGTGCACAGATCACTATGTGACGGGCGGTTCCCCAATCAAGTAGCTGGTGAAGGACGACCCGTAAATGACTTCATACGCGATGAAGTTTTAGAGGCGGTGTCGGCAAATCCAAGCATCTCTGTGCGAGGAATAGAAGCTGATACGGGGATACCGAAGAGCACAGCACACAGTATTCTCCAAAAAGAAGAATATCATCCGTACCACGTACAGCGAGTGCAAAGTCTTTTATCTCGAGACTATCCGAGCCGAGTCGCGTTTTGTGAAACAATCCTGCAAAAACATCGAGAAGACGAAAACTTTATCGACAAAATTTTGTGGTCAGATGAATCAACATTTAAGAAGGATGGCTACATGAACCTACACAACTTGCACGAGTGGCATGTGGAAAATCCGCACTTGATGCGAGAAGATAGATCCCAGTACCGGTTCAAAGTGAACATGTGGACCGGTATTCTCTGTGGGAATATTATTGGTCCATTTGAGATGCCCGAGAATTTGACTGGCGAATCATATTTAAATTTTCTTCAAAATGATTTGCCAAACTTACTAGAAGAGACCCCACCAGATATGTGGTTCCAACACGACGGCTGTCCAGCACATTTTCGCGTATCCGTTAGAGAGTTTTTGGACGAGCAATACCCGAACAGGTGGATTGGGCGATCAGGAACAATCCCGTGGCCAGCCCGCTCACCTGACTTAAATCCGCTGGATTTTTTTTTCTGGGGAACTATGAAGGAGCTCGTTTATGCGAAGCCCATTAATGACATCGCTGACCTTCGTGAGAAGATAACACAAGCAGTGCAGGTGATACGTCAAAAAAGTTACTCGCGAAACATAAAGCGGTCCTTTTTAAGGAGAGTGAGAGCTTGTATTGCCGCGGGTGGTCAACATTTTGAACATTTATTGTAATAAAATATCTTTAAACTAACATTCTTTGCTTTTATTCTACTGGGAACCCATCTACCTGTGTGTATTTCCTTCTTGCTCACTCTTGGAACCGAAGTAAATAATAGTAGTAACATAACAGTTTCTAAGATAAGAAAGGGTCCGACAGTTACCGTTAGTAGGTAGGCACTTCGTAAAAATTGGGTTGTTGAGTAAAAACATTATCAAATTTTTTTTTTTCAAATTAATGTGTAAGTATTATACCTTTTTAAAAAGAGGAATAAACGCGTCAAAATTTGACGTCACTTGCCATACTATTTTGGTACATTTTTTTTACACTACAGTCGGTCAAAGTTGCGAAATTCAATAGTTTTCCATATCACCTTTAGTTAAAATAATATTTTATTTTAAAATGGTACAATAAGTACTTTATTTTTACATTCTATTTAGACACAGCAATACCCTAGATTACAAAACCTCCAAGAAATATCGAAATTATCAGCATTAGCAGTCACAGCATTCAAAAGTATGTCACAGGGTGCTCATTTCCCCTTTTTTTTTGAAATCAGTATAATTCTGTAAGTACATGGGGTGGATTTTTTAAAATATTTTTCTGAGTACTGTTAGAACTTGGGGCATCGTGGGAATCCAGTTGGAAGCCAGGTTCTTGGACACCCTGTATAAGAGGAAGTTTGAAAGTGGCGCCAGTGACTGAAAAGTTGTGTAGAAATCGGTTGTCATGGTATGGGCATGTGATGCGGAGGAATGAGGAAAATGTTGTGAGGAAAGTTTTGAGTATGAATGTAGATTGTTATAAGAGTAGGGGAAGACCAAAGAAACGATGGATGGACTGTGTGAAAGATGACATGGCTAGAAAGGGAATGACTACCGAGATGACGACTAATAGAGAAGTATGGAAAAAAGGGACAGGTTGCGTCGACCCCAAATAGATTGGGATAAGGGCAGGAGAATGACGATAGAATCATAATTATTAAAATCATCAATGCAATTCTCGAAGTTCAAATTACCCCATTGAATGACTATTTCATGAAATCATAACACTTGAGGTAAATTTTAACTTAGGAAGTTGTATTGTTGATTTTAATTATTATTATTTCGTATTTACCTAAAAGTTGTGATTCAAAATAATAACAACCTCTTAAGGGGTCATTGTACTAATCATTATGAACAACTTTTACTATGAGACCAAACCTAAAATCGCGAAAAACAAATCAGCTGTTCCCTACATTTTTATGTTCGCATAACTCTTCAAAATGTAGAGAAAAGCTGTTATTTTCGCGTTTTCTGGTTTGGTCCCATCCATAGTCAAAGTTGTTCGTAATGCGTTATTTAAGTTACACCGTGTATAGTATATGCCAGTCGCGCGGTAAACTCTGCTTGCGCGATGCAGAATTTGTGTGAGGTCAGGCCTTTGATGCGTAGTTGGCATGTGGCGTTGTTATTGTCGACAAAAGTAAAGGTAAAGTAGAATTTCACAAGTTCTCAACTTCAAATACGTAATTCAGAAACTGGGTTTTTAGGTGTGGGTTGGGGATAATATCTTCTGCGAAAAAATTTTTGTATTACCGTGAAAAGTTCTATCGTAGATTTTAACTCGGAACTGCCCGACAATATTACTTTTAACATTTCCTTATATCGTACATCAATAACTAATTATTTTTCCTGGAGGGTAGTCAGTGTTCTTAGTCACGTATTTTGTCATGCGCACTAAAAAAATTTTCATCATCTGCCTAGCCTTTTCCCAACTATATTAAGAACTTGGGATCGGCTTCCAGTCTAACCGGATGCAACTGAATACAAATATTAAACATAGAGCGACTGCCTATCTGACCTCCACAATTCAGTTACTGGGTAATACGATACCTCTTGGTAAGATTGGTTGTCAGATTATCAGGCTTCTGACGACGGTCCACCTGCGCTGCCTCAAAATCCAGACCATATTTGGGCTGCTCGTCGCATTGAAATCAACAACTCAATTTCGAAGAATTTAAATGAATTTGTTTTAATTTAGGTAATTTTTTTAGGGAGGGCTGTTTAGCTTGTGGTCAAGTAATAACAGCCGCTGCGCACGGGTTGATCGATCAGGTTAAGCTACGCTTGCCGCGGTTGGTCCGTGGATAGGTGATCATCTTTACAGACCAAGTCCCCTCCGTGACTCGGAAAGCACGTTAAGCCGTTGGTCCCGGCTGTCATTCGTGGATCTTTGACAGTCGTTAGAAACCCGAAAGTCTGACAACCAGTCTTACCAAGGGGTATCGTATTACCCAGTAACTGGGTTGTGACACACAGTGTGTGATAGACAGTCGCTCCATGTAATATACAGGTATTCAGCTGCATCTGGATAGACTGGAAGCCGACTCCAATACAGTTGGAAAAAGGCTAGGCAGATTAGTCTTTTGCACAGGTTGTTGTGCCGCATTGGGCTATTTTGTTTTACAATGTGATGTCTACGTCCCGATGTAGCTCTACTAAGCACTGGCCTTATGACATATCACCTGATCTGACCATGATTATGTCTAGACTTAAAAGAGACTAAAAACATGCAGCCAAAGTGATCTTTGCGCTCTGCCACCGCCGGCGCCGCGCCGTGGAAGTGACAGTTTTGGGCCAGCAAGATCTGACATACAGTCGTGTCAGCGAAGAAGATGAGACTGTGACCTCTGAGTAGAGAGTAGTACACCGACTTGTTTTTAAAATATTACTGACGAAAACTTATAATCAATTTTACATCCACTTCCAATAATTCGATTTAGTTAATTCTACGTTGTGTACCTAATTGTGATGAAAATTATTTTACAGTTTCAGCAAAATTATCCATTTGCTTTTAAATAATTATTAAAAAATACCCCAATTTTAATGAGTTCAGCGTTATTTGAATTTTATCAGTAAATACCACATTACTTTGTTGTTCACTCATTATATTGATGCAATAAAATCGAGAATAACATTTTTGTTGACGTCCGTAAAACATGGGTATTTCCCATAGATAATACAGTACAGCAACGTTTAATAATTGGGAGGATAACTTAATTCATTGCTTTACAAAATATAATTACACTAGCTTGTGCCCGCGACTTCGTCCGCGTGAAATTTCTTGTATTATCATCATTAAAAAAAAAAAGAAAAAAAAAGTTTATTGATAACATAAAACATGTTTACATTAAATTGACGTCCCGTTACTACAAATTCGTATAGCATTCTATCAGACTTTTTTTTTGTTTTTGCACGGCTCCTTAAGGGACGTAGCGTGATGTCAAATGTAACTACCGGGCTCAAACATTTTGAAAATGTTGAATTGGTGTAAATGCAAAATGATAAAATAATTCAATTTTTTATGCTATTTACAGCAAATGTTTAGGTGATCCCTAAAAAAAAATAGGGTTAATTTAAACGCTGTACAAAATGGTCGTAGAGCAACGGGAGTCGGGACTATTCGTCTCAGAATTTTTGTCTGATTCCGAATCTGCAATAAAATTTTTTGACATGGGTGCGGGTTACTACGTTTCCGCTTGTTTGCGTAGATATATTAGATATCTATAAAAAAATCCCTTTCAAAACTTTACGTTCGTTTGCGTACGAACATAAACGAGGAGCTCGTGGCTAAGTAATAACAGCCGCACGGGTCGATCCATCGGGTTAAGCTACGCTTGCCGGGGTTGTCCGTGGATGGGTGACCATCTTTACATATTGAGAATCCTCCGTGCCTCGGAAAGCACGTTAAGCCGTTGGCCCGGCTGTCATTCGTCGTTCTTTGACAGTCATTACGGGTCGTCAGAAGCCCAAAAGTCTGACCACCAGTCTTACCAAGAGGTATCGTATTACCCAGATAGGCAGTCGCTCCATGTAAAATACTGGTATTCAGCTGCATCCAGTTATACTGGAAGCCGACCCCAACATAGTTGGGAAAAGGCTAGGCAGATTGATTTTGCGTACGAACGTAAACAAAGCAACGAGAGGTCGGTATGATTATTAAAATATCATTGTCATGTAAATTTAAAAACAAAACGCATCTGGGTTACTGGATTCACGAAATTGTGGAAATTGGCAGTTCAAGGAAACAGGCCTAATAATAATTAGCCAAGTAAGGTAGCCATGGCGGTCATTGTCCTATATCTAATACTTATTGTAAAAGCATAGCAAGCTGTAATTTATTATAAAAGCCAATTATTTTTAAAAGAGTAGCCGTAAACTTTCTTGTCGGCTTTTCTCCATAGCAAACGACCAATGGCAGCAATTCTCGCAATTCATCCCGCTTGGGGGCGTTGTTGTAGATGTCCAATACTTTTCGTGTCACATTATCCTGCCATTCTAGTCAATCAATAAATTAAATCTCCATGGAAATCACATACCTAGTTTCCATGGAAATTTAGTACAATACGATTTAAATGAAATATCATGTTATAAAATTCAAAGACAAGAATCTCTTACGTATCGCAATGTAGAGTAACAGAGATGGAAACAATTTCCGTTCATTAATTTTTGAACGGATTACGATTCTCGTAATTTATCCCGCTTGGGGGCGCTGTTGTAGATGTAGACCTGTCAAATAAATAAAATAAAATAAATTTATGTCATAGGTATATCTTATTTGGCTTACATTGCATGTCGAGGAGTCTCCAGTTAGACATATAAAATGCCTGCAGTTACATTAGAAACTTACATTAGAAACGTACGAGTACAAATAAGTATATGTATAAAGAAACAAAGAAAGGAAAAAATAAAAATACGATCAATTTCTACGAGTGTATGTGTGAGGGTGTATGTGTGGTGGTGTGTGTGTGTGTAGGGGTGTGTGTGTGAGTTGAGAGAGATATTGAATGTACATGAGTGACTAAATAAGCAAATAACATCACTTTAATAATATTTATTATTAAGTCACACTTTGCAAAAGTAACTCTACGTCACTATAATTTAAACTGTGAAGCCATATTATTAATTATTTTTTACATTCATAATTTTTTTTATCATAAATATATATTTGTTTATTAATTTTATTGTATAAAAAAGCTGAGCGCTTTTTATATTGTCTGCTAGCAAATTCTGTCCTAGTTGTGGGAACGTTTACTATGCAGTGTATCAAACACTTTTCGTGTCAAATTATCCTGCCATTGGAACCGTGCAGCTAGCTTCTGAGGTTTATAAGTGCCAATGTAGGTTTATGTAAAATAAAATATTGTGATTTTGATTTTCAATACCCTCGTAGGAAAGTAGGGATCCGACCGAACGACAAGTTATGTATCGTTTTTCATTCGTGAAAAATGTGAACGACAACTATAGAATATTATCGTACTTTCTGTTTTTAAATGAAGAATGACTAGCCGCCATTGCTATCTCACTAAATGCCAGAACGAGTGATCGTCACCTGTCACCTTTTCTTAACTAAGTTGGGGTCGGCTTCCAGTAAAACTGGATGCAGCTCAATACCAGTATTTTACACGAAGCGACTGCCTACCTGACCTGCACAACCCAGTTACAGGGAGACAATTACGGGACCCGACACTTAATGAGTGTCCAAGATCTGCGGGTGACAAGCGGCGCCACAGAGGGTGATATCAGGCTGATATAATTGATGATGATGATCTACACGACATCCTGTGACTTCAAGTCTTGTACACCGGCAACTTATACTTACCATTCACACAGAAACACAGCAATGTCATATGAAGGCGGAACAGTTTTTAAAAATCTGTTTTTAGGGTTGCGTACCTCAAAAGGAAAAAACGGAACCCTTATAGGATCACTTCGTCGTCTGTCTGTCAGTTTGTCAAGACCCTTTTTCTCAGGAACACGTGGATGTATCAAGTTGAAATTAATATCAAATACGTAGGTCTATGGTCCCTTGGAGGTAAAAAAATCAAGCTTCTAAGTCAACGCAATAAAAATATACGGCCATTTATGCGACATATTTTGATACTCGCAAATAAATTAAAACCTACAGGGTACTTCCAGTTGATCTAGAATCCTGAGGCAGGAGCTAGCTCTCACAGCACAAGTAAAGGAAAAAGTCCGAAAATCGTTAATTTATAATTTTATGTGCTGATCCATGCGTCATGTTCGTGAACGGGCGCCGTCAGTTGGGACTGGTCGTCTCTTAGCTGCCATAGCTTATTTTTTTTAATTTTAATATTTAATTTAGTTGTTTTAGTTTTTATCTTTTTATTACGGACGCTTTTTAACGTGCACGACTTTCTACATTGTTCTCACATGTATATTTTCAAAATGAACGATGTAACCAATATTTTGTAAAAATATTATGATTTAAAAGAGTGTCCGTGGAGTTTCTTGCCCGTTCTTCTCCATAGGGATCTACTACGCTTTGGAATGGGCAACTAGCTTCATCTTTCTGACTGACCGACCCATTGACAATTCAAAAGTGCCTGTAATTGGTTTATTTGAAATAAATGCTTTGAGTTTGAGTTTATCACATAATTTTTTTTGCAATTATTAGCTTACATTTGCAGTTGGAGAGTTGATCGTGACATATATATGTATATCGATGTATGGGAGAACATGAACATGTTTTTCAACTACAATGTTAAGTTACTTTTTGGTATAAACTCATCCTAATTACGGAACCCTACATTGTGCGTGGTCCGACACTCACTTGACCGGTTTTTTTTTTTCAAAAAAGGTATTTATTTGAGAATGTGTTAATTTATGTCTCACCCTGATGACGGCTTGGGTTTTTTAACCAAAAAGCGAAAGTAACTCTGGCTACGTTTTCACGGACAAACCGCTGATCAAAATTCGATTTATTTTAGCTGGAATTATTTTACTTTTAGAACGACTGCAGGTTCTTTTTACAAAACTTGATGTAAGTTGTCCTTTTCAAAATTTGCAAGTTAAATTTGACCCACTTCCCGGTGTTCGATTGAGCTGAAATTTAGCATTACGTATGTAAAATTGGTGGCAATGCTATATTTTGGTAACCATCTGAAAATGGAGCCGGAAGATGGCTACAGGAACTCAGTAATAAAATAACGCAACCCTATCGAGTTTGGGCTCGTTTGATTCGTCTTGACAAGGACTCTGGTCTTAGATGATATCAACAAGACTATAAAAAAAAAAAAAACACTTGTTAGTATTACTTACACCAATATTTTTGTTTTTTTTGTTTTGTGGGAGGATAATCATCAATGACTTCTCCCGTTCTGGGCGGAGCGGGAGGGCGTGTCAGACTTTTACTGACTAAAACCCACCCGTGTTCCTTCAGTAGCCCGTGCCAGGGCCACGGTATCTCTTTCGAACAACCCGCGACCCTGGCGGCAGCGGCCCTATCGGACCCCATCACTGCTGACGTCAGTATTACACCTCCCCTTTCGTTTTAGACCTATTCGTAAAGTATGAACATCAGAATCAAGTCATTTATTCAAATTAGGCTGAGAATCGGCACTTTCTGAACGTCAAAATTACATAGTCCCCACAAAACGCCCGCCCTTCCTAGTGCTTTAGCTGAGAAGAAGTAGCGCAACAAACTCCCCAGCAGCACAGCTGTCTGTTCAGTTAGAAGAACGTGATTCTATACAATAAGTATGCAAAATAATTTACGCAACACAAAACATTAAATTATATTATTTGTCATTCTATGTACCGTGTTTCTGACAAATAAATTACTTTGACTTTTGACTTCGGAAATCCGGAAATATTAAACAACAAAACCTTAGCTATAACACAAGCATAGATGGTAGGCTACAATCAACGGTGAGAGGTCACCAAAGGCTTTCCCTTAAGGGCGCTGTTACAAATGGGTAGTCAAATCATTACTTTTTTACACAAATGTATGTTTATTAATAAAATGTTTCGCATCCTTGAAATGTTTTTGCCGAATTGTTGATAGATAGAGGTATGATTCTGAACTGTAGGTAAATATAATTTTAGACAGGTACATTTTCTCCGGTACCGAAGTAAAAATTTTCACTCCGGTACATTTATTGAGAATTTTTTTCATAAAAAATTATATTTATAGTTCAGAATCGTACCTTGCACAGATCTATCAACAATTCGGTCAAAAAACATTTTAAGAATGAGAAGCATTTTATTTAATAAACATACTTTTCTGTAAAAAAGTAATGATTTGACTACCCATTTGTAACAGCGTCCTCATAAATACTAATACAACTGCGTGTATGATCAGCACCCTAATTGCGTAACACTTTCAATCATAATCTGAATAATTTTGAAGCATATAAAAAAAAAAAATATTCCTAATCCATTGCTTCATATAATCGAGAAAAAAAAATTGCCTGCTCAACAACGTAAATAACGCAATGTTGTTGAACTGTCAAAATGAAACCCATTCCTACTGTAAGTCGACGTACGCACGGACGTAAAAACATCGCGGCGATTTTTTTTCGAGCACTGGATTTTCAACGCTCTGCTCTGGATTTTTTTCGACGCGCTAGAATACACTCTGTTATTGTTAAATTGGATTCCCAACGCTCGGCTCAACAACGAGAGTTGAAAATCCAGTGCGCGATAAAATCTCGCCGCAATATTTTTATGTAACGGATGTTTTTTTTTTTTTTTTTTTCGGCTAAGCCTTTTGGGCCTTTTGTCCTCGTACAGGACTTTCAGTTTTTTTTTTATTTTTTATTTAATTTTTTTTTATTTGTATTTTTGTTTTTTGTTTTCAAACTTTTATTATTGTGTTTTAGTTTAGTTCGTAATCTTCCTGTTCGAGTCACAATAAATACTTTTTCTTTCTTTCTTTCTTTTTACTAAATTACCCCGTAGATGAACGTGAACGAAGCAAAAGGAGTAGTAAGATCGTAGCAGATGGCATTCTGTAGTTTCTGCCTACCCCATGGGTTAAAGTCGCGAGTTTATGTATGTATGTTATTAGGTTAGAATTAACCCCGCGAATCCTGGAGCTTGTCGCTAGTTATAATAAAAAAAGGTCGGTTAATGGCGTAAAGATGTTTCCCAAACATCCATGTTATGATTGGCCTGTAAGATCCCACAGATAACCAGGGTATTTTACACTTCCAGAAAAAAAAAAACTTGACTCTGAGAACTGAATATAAAATTATAAATACGGACACATGTGTTATTAAGATGAATCATGCGCATTACCTCATGTTGTCCTACTCACTTTAACTGAAGCGATGGTGAAGTAAAAACAATGTTATCATCGTTTTCATCAAGAGTTTTCTAGTTGTAATAAATATACTAAATAGATCAGAAAGAAAATGGTTGCACTAAGGTAAACATTATTGAGGAGTTCAACTTGTACTGACGCCAGCACATCAAGCTACTGCAATCTGTCAAATTTCTTTAATAGATTTTCATCTTCATCGCTAAAGCATTAGGTTCAAGGTTGATTGGGAAAATTTGACAGTTTCGGGTGGCTTGACCTGCAGGCTGGCGTCTGTACTTATTACATTAAGGGCTGATTGTTCAATAGTCAGATAATTTTTATCAGAGGAATAAATATGGCGGTTTGACAGCTTTTGTATAGAAAATATGTCAAACTGTCACATTTATTCTTCAGGTAAAAGTTATCAACCTATTGAACAATCGGCCCTAAGATTCAATAATTCGTATTTTTCCCCCACTTTTATGTGGATGATATTTTAATTTCTTTCGCAGGTAGTGGTATTAAAATTTTGTGTGGGGTGGGTACCACAGCTTTTGGTGAAACATAAAAACCTTTTTTACAAAAAAATACAACCGACTTTCAAAAACAACACTACAAAGTGAAAAATAACATTAATTTCGAAAGTCGGTGACAAAACATTAAAATACACCGACTTCCGAAGTTAATTTTTACTTCATAGTGTTGTTTTGTGGCAGTCGGTTGTATTTCTTTGTAAAAAAGTTTTTTTCACCAATATGAGCTGAGGATTAAGGCGCCATCTCCACGGGCAAGAGAATCGCGGCGATAGTCACGCTGTGCCTTCAAATTATCGCCGCAATGATATCGCCGAAATTATCGCCGCGATGATATCGCCGTGTGAAGATTGATTCATAGAGATTCTATTGAATTTGGCGGCACGACGAGATTATCGCCGCGATTTTCTCGCCTGTGAAGATGGCGCCTAAGCTATCGCAACGATTTTGCCTGGTAGGTACCTACTGCAAGAAAGACGAAGCGGTACTTTTCATCCCGAAAATAAAATACATCTCATATTTTAAGAGTAATACGACGTGCAGCAGTGCTAAATATAAAATCAAAACTCATTTATTCACTTTTTGAACATCAAAATTACCTAAGACAAACCCCCGGCACGCCCGCCCTTCACCACTTCCTAGTACTTTAGCTGGGAAGAAGTGGCGCAACAAACTGTGCAGTGTGCAGCCATGATTCGAGCGAACCAATCACAGACAATTAAGAGCTATTTGAAAGGGGGTTTTCACTGTTAGCAAGACGGATAAGGAAAACAGAATACGAAGTAGAGAAATGATAGATGAATAAATTTTAATATTATACGAGGGGCTCGCGGCTAAGTAATAACAGCCGCACGGATTGGTCGACCAGGTTATGCTACACTTGCCTAGGTCGGGTCCGTGGATGTGTGACCATCTTTACATACCGAGACTCCTCCGTGCCTCGGAAAACACGTTAAGCCGTTGGTCCCGGCTGTCTTTCGTGGATCTTTGATAGTTGTTACGGGTAGTCAAAAGCCTGAAAGTCTGACAACCAGTCTTACCAAGGGGTATCGTGTACTATCGTATTACCCAATAACTGGGTTGTAGAGGTTAGATAGGACGTCGCTCCATGTAAAATACTGGTATTCAGCTGCATCCGTTTAGACTGGAAGCCGACCCCAACATAGTTGGGAAAAGGCTACGAAGGTGAGGACTGCGCATTTTAACTGGTAACATTTCTGTATTAGTCTTTCAAGTTCCCCTTGATAAGAAGATTATAAGCATAATAGCAACAAAACTATATCCACGATTCCACGTCAACTTACTACTGAGTCTCGAATGATAAGAACGCATATTACTATTATTTTTACAAACAATCACTGACATAAATGTCGTAATTTGTACGCGTAATATGCAAGATAACGGGCAGATTAAGTATTAAACTTTATTTCTTTATTGTAATTATTAACGTACGACTTTTGGTATCTCGGTTCACTCGTGCAAAGCGATGGCGAAGTAGATCGGACGGTTAAGCGCACAATTAACACTGGATGGATGAAATGGCGGTAGGTCACGGGAACAATCTGCGATTCCCGCATTCCCCTTAAACGTAAGGGGAAGACATAAAACAATGGATAGACCTGCTGTCTTGTGTAGATCAGAATGTTGGTCCAAAAGGGATGAATGAAAGGCATGCTAAGAGGGATGTGTTGTGTGGTGTTGCGGATAGATAGGATAAAACATGAGTAATATAAGAGGAGGTCTGAAAGTGACACCGGTGACTGAAAAGTTGTGCGGAAATCGGTTGTCATGTGATGCGAAAGAATGAGGAAAATGTCATGAGGAAAGTTTTGAGTATGAATGTCGATGTCTATAAGAGTAGGGGAAGACCAAAGAAACGATGGATGGACTGTGTGAAAAATTATATGGCTAGAAAGGGGTTGACTTCCGAGATGACTACTAATATATCTATTAGGAATATAGGAATATGTTGCGCCGACCCCAAATAGATTGGGATCAAGGGCAGGAGAATCATGAAAGTGCTAGGCTGTTTCCGTTTGTGTTAGGGTCGGCACTGATGCGGCAGAATATAAATATTTTTAGGGTTCCGTACCTCAAAAGGAAAAAACAGGACCCTTATAGGATCACTCATGTGTCTGTCTGTCCGTCTGTCACAGCCGATTTGCTCCGAATCTGATGGACCGATTAAGTTAAAATTTGGTACACATATGAATTTCTGTGACCCAAACACGGACGGGTAAAGTAAATAAATGAATTTTGAATATGGAGGTCACCTTTGGGGTCAAATAAGAAAATTAAAAAAAATAAAAGTTTTGCAAACTGTACCGTGTGACATATCAAATGAAAGGTCTCAAATACATTTTTTTAGTAATTTTATAAAAACTTTTTTACAAAAAAATACAACCGACTTCCAAAAACAACACTACAAAGTGAAAAATAACTTTAATTTCGGAAGTCGGTGTCTAGTTAAATGTATTTTCGTTTTTTGCCACCGACTTCCGAAATTAAAGTTATTTTTCACTTTGTAGTGTTGTTTTTGGAAGTCGGTTGTATTTTTTTGTAAAAAAGTTTTTATTTTTCACTTTTTAGTTGTGGTACCTACCCCACACAAATTCTAATACCACTACCTGCAAAACAAACTAGAACATCATCCATATAAAACTGGGGAAAAAATACGTATTATTGAAGCTAACTCAAAAACTACCGAAGCAAAGTTAATCAATTTTATATGGGACCAACTGTGATGTATACCCTCTCGAATAAAACAAAAAAATTCCAAATCGGTCCAGCCATCTTCGAGAAATCGGGGAACACACATAAAAAAAAAATAAAAAAAAGGTTCCGACGAATTGAGAACCTCCTCCTTTTTGAAGTCGGTTAAAAATAAATAGTTTTAAAGTTATTTAAGAAAATAGACGAAAATTGACCTTATCTCCGAAACAACTAAGCCTAAAAGCCTGAAAAAAAATAAAGAAAATAGTTCTTTACCTGTAGATTACAGGAAAACCTATAAAAAGTATGTGGTCTTAAAATAACATGGTAAATCTCTCAATATTGTGAGTACAAACTTACATTTACAGTTGGAATGTATGCGAGAACATGTTTTTCAACTACAATGTTAAGTTTGTGCTTGGGGTAAATTCATCCCAACTACGGAACCCTTCATTGTACGTGGTCCAACACGCACTTGGCTGGTTTTTTATAACTGTTAATTTAAAAAAAAAACAGTTGCTTTCTTTCCGTCGAGTAAATATTGAAGTTTTGTATGGGACAGCTGACAATTTTTTCTCGATTACGATGTTGGTCCCATGGAGAAAGTTGTTCAGTTTGATGGTCTGTACCACACCCTTAAATATAACCAGACCTTTCTGATACACGCTGTACAACACAAAAGTTACGTAAAAAAAAATATTATTATATATTTTTCCTCTTAATAACGTTATCAGAAACAATTGTTCTTTTTTCTGCAAAACGGGAGCACAAGATAAGGTTTTACAAAAACAGTATTACACAACATCTGTCCATCTGTCTGTTCCTAGCTCGAAAACAGCTGAGCCGTTGTTTAAGTAAATTGTAAGTTTCGATAAAAAAAGATAATTTTATGACTAAGCGTGATAAGAGATATGAATGATTTGATAAGAAATAAGTAATGTTTTGGATGGATTATAGGTGACTCAGAATTTGTCGTAATAAACTTTAAAAATAGTAAAAGCCTATTTGAAGGCCTATGAAACTGTTTAAGAGGCTACCGAGCGCGCAGTGGCGCCCTCATAGTCATAATCGTCATCAACGTTTGTTTGGTTATTTCTTTTATTTTAGGAAGAAAATCCAGAAAATAAGCCGGAATAATTGTGCTCCACAAGACTATACGTTATTATTATTACAAATAGTAGCTTTATATTGTTGTTTTATTATAATCGTTAAAACGGAAAAAAGCGGCCCTATTTTCCGAGGGCGCCACTGCGCGCTCGGTAGCCTCTTAAGAAGTTGGCGCCAATTTTTTACTAAATCAAATTTTTTTTTTTTACCCCGGGCAACAACTGACGCCTGCGCAGCAAGTATTTACCTTCCATACATGTATCATCCGTCATCTCGGTAATCACCCTCTTTATAGCCATACTAGCCGTTGCCCGCGGCTTCGCCCGCGTGGATGTCGGAAATTATCCCACGGGAACCTACTACCGGGATAAGAAGTATTATATGTGTTAATCCAGGTTTTTAGTGTATGCTTTGTTGGTTGTCCAATAAATAAATAAATAAACTATCTGTGTGCCAAATTTCATCCAAATCCGTTCGACCGTTTTTGCTTGATTGAGTAACAAAAATCCAAACATCTTCACAAACTTTCACGTTTATAATATTATAGTAGGATCATCTTTAACACACACAATCGCACCATTGTTTCTTTGGTCTTCCCTACTCTAATAGCCATCCACATTCACACTCAAAACCTTTTCTCACCTCACTCCTCCGCATCTCATGCCCCTACCATGACTTATGTTCATAGCTATTATTGACAATAATCTGAAATTCTGAACCTACAATTTTGTTTCCCTAATATTTGTAAACAATTTATTAGTAATTTTTCCCTTGTTTATTAGGATAGAATTCCACTTTTGGAACATACCAATGTGGTCACAGTTATTTTTCTAAATAATTTACCTGGATACTAATGATATCATTGAGCGAAAGTAACTAATAACGTAAAAAAAAGGTAGGTACTTAAAAAAGAAAAAATAAAAATAATAAAATCATCAAAAATAATAAAATAATCATTTAACAGGCGACTTTGACAATACATCAGTCCCTGTAAATGGTTTAATTGAAATTGATTTGATTTATGTTTTTTACGGTTGTTAAAATCCACCTTAAGGTGAATTCTCGGAAACGCATAGTCCGCGAATTCATGCACCCTAACCGTACGGTTACACCAAAACCGAATAGTCGGCCGATTCCATATCGGAACTATTCGGACGACAGTCCCGGCCGTTCATCTGTATTATGTTACTGTAAAACTTTTTTACAAAAAAATACAACCGACTTCCAAAAACAACACTACAAAGTGAAAAATAACTTTAATTTCGGAAGTCGGTGTCTAGTTAAATGTATTTTCGTTTTTTGCCACCGACTTCCGAAATTAAAGTTATTTTTCACTTTGTAGTGTTGTTTTTGGAAGTCGGTTGTATTTTTTTGTAAAAAAGTTTTTATTTTTCACGTTTTAGTTGTGTACCTACCCCACACAAATTCAAATTCCACTACCTCAAAACAAACTAGAACATCATCCATATAAAAGTGGGGAAAAAATATGTATTATTGAAGCTAACTCAAAAACTACCCAAGCAAAGTTAATCAATTTTATATGGGACCAACTGTGATGTATACACTCTCGAACAAAACAAAAAAAATCCAAATCGGTCTAGCCATCTTTGAGTAATCGGGGTACAAAAAAAAAAAAAGGTTCCGACGAATTGAGAACCTCCTCCTTTTTGAAGTCGGTTAAAAAGCCCGAACTCTGGTAAATCTTAGGATTTACCGTTAAATCCTAAGATTTATCGCAGTTCGGGCTTTTAAACAAACTTATGTAAAAGATTGCGAGCGCGTACACTACCACTAAAAACATCGTCCGACGCCCGACAATAACCGATTCCAAACCATCGAATCCGAACTTGTTTGGATTTTGTCGCCGGTCTATTATACATTTCTTCAAAATTCTCCATTTTAAAAATGCCTCCTCAACCTGTACGCTGCACAGTCAGACTAGTCAGTCAAGACCAGTAACGCCTGACAACGGCAGCAGTGTATATGTTACTGTAAAAGCCCGAACTGCGGTAAATCTTAGGATTTACCGGTAAATATAAAGTATCCTGTGTTAATCCAGGTTATAAACTATCTGTGTGCCAAATTTCATCCAAATCCGTTCAGCCGTTTTTGCGTGACTGAGTAACAAACATCCCAACATCTTCACAAACTTTCACATTCAATATTAGGATAAATGCGGTAAATCTTATGATTTACCGGTAAATCCTAAGATTTGGCAAGTCTTACCGGTAAAAGTCCGAATTGTTCTATAATAATCATCAATTTCTGACTTTTACCGGCATTCAGTCGGTAAATCTTAGGGTTTACCACAGATACCGGTAAATGTTAGTTTTCAGAGTAAAAGAATGCAGTTTTAATAATCAGAAACTATTTATCCAACATTACTAATAATTACTATTGTTATTAGTCAAGTCTTAGACATGGTTAACATGCTTTAGAAAAATAAAATGCAGAAAAAATAACACAAAAGTTAGGCGACGGGTCGGGGGATCACGTGGGAGTTGTATTACACTACCCTCTAGCCGAACGGGTGTCGAGCGAGACACGAGTTGACACGACTATTATTATATTTCAATTTTTGATTTCGGACATTTACCGGTGTCTGCGGTAAAACCTACGATTTACCGACTGAATACGTTAAAGACCGAAATTAAAGATTATTTTAGAACAATTCGGGCCTTTACCGGTGAGATTTGGTAAATCTTAGGATTTACCGGTAAATCCTAAGATTTACTGCAGTTTGGGCTTATACAGTAACATATACTCTGCTGCCGTTGTCAGGCGTTGGCGGTCTTGACTGAGTAGTCTGACTGTGCCGTACAGGTTGAGGAGCTATTTTTAAAAATGGAGGATTTTGAAGAAATGTCTAATAGACTGGCGACAAAATCCAAACAAGTTCGGATTCCACGGTTAATCGGTTATTGTCGGGCGTCGTCGGACGATGTCTGTAGTAGTAGTGTACGCGCTCGCATTCTTTTACATAAGTTTGTTTCGATCGGCCGAATTCGGCCGACGACGCCCGAGCATACTTCGGCTGATGACGGATTTGGTGTAACCGTACCGTAAGCCCATAAATTCTGTTTATCCAACCAGGCCTAGGGCCACTTCTTCTCAGCTAAAGCACTAGGAAATGGTAAAGGTGTATTTTGGGGGGGGACTGTTTTATGTCATTTTGACATTCGAAAATTGATGATTCTCAACATAATTTGAATAAATAACCACAACCAAAGGACCATGTAGATTCATGTCTGAAATAGTCATAACATGATATATTTAGCTCAATTGACGCAACAGAATCGTGTTAGTATTGATAATAATAAACCAAAATCTTATCCTGTATAGGAATGCTAAAAGGTAAACTGACAGGAAACAACTTATTTTTTTCCTTAATTTACAACTCATTAAATAACTAAAAATTACCTACACCATGGGCATTGTGTTGAATGCAATAATAAATTAAAACCTTTATTATCACTAGGAGGAAACAATAATATTATAAAATGCAATTCAAAATCATTAGGCATGATAATGATAAGATACCACATGACATTATGACGTCTGCAATCCCCGAAAGATTAGAGTTAGAGAGAGACACCCACATTTCGCCTGTTATGGTAAAGTCCCCTGTAACAGGGGGCGAGCCTATTGCCATCAACCGGGCACAAATCCAGACTCCGGGCTGCTACTGAGAAATTCCAGATGGAGAAACTCAATAACACTTCGCCCGACCTGGCCATGATAGTTGCGCTTGCAACTGTAAGCCGACGTACGCACAAACGTAAAAATATCGCGGCGGGATTTTATCGCGCACTGGATTTTCAACTCTCGTTGTTGAGCCGAGCGTTGAGAATCCAACTTAACAACAACAGAGTGAATTCTATGAAACTACACAAAATAGACATATGTGTAACCTAAATTATAACAACTAGGTACTCCAATGAAGCATGATAGTTGAAATGAATAATCATCAGAAGCCTCAACTTAAAGTCTGATAACCGGTCTTACCAAGGGGCATCCTGCTACCCAGCAACTGGGTTGCGGAGATCAGAAGGCAGTCGCTCCATATAAAATACTGGTATTCAGCTCAGCAGCATCAAACTCAAACTCAACTCAAAGCATTTATTTCAAATAAACCAATTACAGGCACTTTTGAATTGTCAATGGGTCGGTCAGTCAGAAAGATGAAGCTAGTTGCCCATTCCAAAGCGTAGTAGATCCCTATGGAGAAGAACGGGCAAGAAACTCCACGGACACTTTTAAATCATAATATTTTTACAAAATATTGGTTACATCGTTCATGTTGAAAATATACATGTGAGAACAATGTAGAAAGACGTGCACGTTAAAAAGCGTCCGTAATAAAAAGATAAAAACTAAAACAACTAAATTAAATATTAAAATTAAAAATAAGCCATGGCAGCTAAGAGACGACCAGTCCCAGTTAGATACAAAAACAAACATGGTTGGGAAAAGGCTAGGCAGAGGACTTGGGAAAAATAATCTGTATCACTGCACTCGACTAAAGCAATGATGAGTTTCCATTTTATAATCTGCAAAGGATTCCCCTTATCGTGTGTCTATTCCCAGGTCGGTCCCGACCGACATGCCCAACATGGTAATTAAATAAGAGATTGTGAACCTAAATGAATCAAAAGGAGTAAGGCATCGTAGCACGTAACGCTCTGTAGTTTCTGCCTACCGCCACGACATGGGAAGAAAGCGTGAGTTTATATTTTGTATATACTAAACAGGATCTTATTAAGAAACCGTTTTCCCTTTTTAAGGTCGTAACCCTAAACAACTTTTTTACAAAAAAATACAACCGACTTCCAAAAACAACACTACAAAGTGAAAAATAACTTTAATTTCGGAAGTCGGTGTCTGGTTAAATGTATTTTCGTTTTTTGCTACCGACTTCCGAAATTAAAGTTATTTTTCACTTTGCAGTGTTGTTGCTAACTCAAAAACTACCCAAGCAAATTTAATCAATTTTATATGGGACCAACTTTGAGGTATAGCCTTTAGAATAAAACATTTTTTTTTTTCAAATTGGAAGACTAAAAAGTTATGCGTGGTCATACATAAAAAAAAAACATACGTGTCGAATTGAGAACCTCCTGTTTTTTCGGTTAAAAATGGTCAAAGGGTCTTTATAGGTTTAACAATTAATATTTAAAATTCAGATATTACTTCAACATTCGGAATCTCAGTTAATCTTGGCTTGTTAAAAACAATGTAATCAATAGTATACCTATTTTCCTATTAAAAATATTTAGGTAAAAAGTATGTTTATAGGGTGACTGGTAAAAAAAAAATCAGCTGCTCCCTACATTTATGTTCGCATAACTCGTCAAAACGTAGGGAACAGCTGATTTTATTTTCGCGACTTCAGGTTTGGTCTCATAGTAAAAGTTGTTTGTTTATCACGAGAACAATCATGTGTTTACGTATCGCTCACTAATTACCAGTCACCCTATAAATCTACTTTACAATATTATTATTATACAATGATTAATAAAACAAGAATCCATCATTGTTTGTAATTGGGTTTGTTAATTTCAGGGGAGTCCCCTACAATCCACTGATGTAACAGGAAACAAATGCGTAATAAATAGCAGAAAAACTATTGTAGCGAAAAGGGTTTATTTAGGGTTTACAAAAAGGCGGGACACGCGATATAATCGTGACACCAACCGCTTGTCGCGCGCGATTATATCGCGTGTCGCGTCTGTTTGAAGGAGCCTTTTAGCTATAGATAGATAGAATACTCTTTATTACATAACATAACATCACACCAGTAATCACCGAAGGGTTGACAGAGGAGGACACCCGCGTAAAAATATCGCGGCGGGATTTTATCGCGCACTGGATTTTCAACTCTCGTTGTTGAGCCGAGCGTTGAGAATCCACCTTAACAACAACAGAGTGCATTCTAGCGCGTCGAAATAACACACTGTTAGATTTTATCTCTCAGCGCTAAGGAGAGCGTTGATAATCCAGTGCGCGAAATAAAATCGCCGCGATATTTTTACGTCCGTGCGTACGTCGACTGATTCCTAAAGTGACAAAAATATCTAGCCTTTATCTCACAATTTTTGGGGTTGGCTTCCAGTCTAACCGGATGAATACACCATTATTTTACATGGAATGACTGCGTATCTGACCTCCACAACCCAATTACTAGGTAACACGGTACCCCGTGGTAAGACAGTTTGTCAGACTTTCGGGCTTCTGGCGACTGTCAAAAATCCACGAATGACAGCCGGGACCAACGGCTTAACGTGACGGGTCGGGAAAGATGGACCCATCCAGGAACCGACCGCAGCAAGCAAAGCTTAACCAGATCGGTCGAGCCGTGCTGCTGTTATTACCTTAGCCACGAGCATATTCGGGTCTGTTCATATTATACATATACGATTCTGCCTTCGGCTTTGCCGAATCATGGCCGACCCGAATATAACATGTGTAGGACGCGTAACGATATTCTACAACAGTGCTTTAGAAGCTTCTAAGACGTGATCTGGGTAGCTCTAAGGATAAATCTTTGACTTTGGACTTTGAAGACTATACTTTTGACTTTATTGTACTGTAGCGTTGCATACGAAAATGAACCATATTCGTATTACGTTAATGTTCATACTCATATGAAACGTTTAATCAGTCGCTTAAAGGAATATGCACATTAACGTCTTCAAACCAATTGTTTTTTAATCTATAACGTCATCATCATTTGGTGTTAATTTGATGGAAATAAGATCATTTTGTGAAAATATATTGATTCCATCCATAATAATATCATAAATTATGCAAAAGTAACTGTCTATCTGTCTGTAACATATTCACTCGTAAAGGGCTAAACGGATTTATATGAAATTTGGCACACGGATAGACCTGGGTCCTACCGGGATAAAAAGTATCCTATGTATTTATACTAACACAAGCAAACTGTTTGCTTAAAAGGATTCTCCCCATTGTAATAGAATAAATTATGGAAGTTGATGCAATAAACATTTTTATTTTTTTTATTTCCGGCTTATATGCGGGCGAAGCCGCGGGAAAAAGCTAGTTAAACACAATTTTTGAGAGCTATATTGATATTTTAAATGATTGTAATTTAGTAATTATTTTGTCATAATTGCCACATATTGAGTTTTGATTAAAATACAATATAAAAGCTGCAAAAAACATAAGAATTTTTAATTTCACAGTCCTAATTAAAGAATCCTTAATAATACTTTTTTTGCCATTGATTGACACTGAAACCGATCAAGACATTTTGATTCTTTTTAAGCAACTTGGTAGCTGGCAGGAAAATCTAATAAGAAAATGAATAACTTGACATCACACATGACCTTCAAATAGCATTGGAAATGAACTTCGAGACGCTCAAACCTAGACCTTAAAATCATCATAACTCCAATAATTATTATTATTTTTTAAATTTCGAAAAACAGTTGGAGGACCTTTGAACATGAACAGAACATGAACATGTATCAGATTTTTTATTAAATATTCACATATTATATAAAATAGATGTTGGGTACATTAGGGACCCCAAAATATGACCATTTTAAAGCCATTTTCTTTAATTTTTTAAAGAAATATTTGACTAATTCAAATTTACTTTTTGTACATTGTAGACCTCGTCAATACAAACATTTTGACATAACGAAAATATCGGCATGTCTCACTTTTCTTGAAAATAGATCCCATACCAGAACAATCGAAAAAACATTTTCAATGTTAAACTGTTTTGTCAATTTCTTTCGAATTATGATTTGATTAAAAAGAAGACAGAAAACTTTTTAACTAAAAATAGGTAATTATAAAGTTTTTTAATTTTTTTATCAATAAAGGGGAAGAATTTATTTGTTTGTGCCAATTGCCATTAACCAGGCACTATCCCAAACTTAGGGCTGCTACAGAGGCATTTTGGATGAAAAACCTTGTCCCGACTGGCGATCAGACGACACGGTTGGCGCAGTGGTTGAGCGATTGACTGCTGTGCAGCATGTCGCGGGTTCGATTCCCGCACGGAACAAATATTTGTATGACCTACAAGTATTTGTTCTGAGTCTGGGTGTTTTTCTATCTATAATATGTATGTATTTACAAAAAAAAAATGTATATAAGTAGTTTATCAGCCATCTCGTTACCATAACACAAGCATTAGGTTGCTTAGCTTGGGGCTAGATGGCGTTGTGTGATATGTCCAAACATATTTATTTATTTATTTATTTATTTATCAAACTCTAGACCAAGGATCACCAATTAATTTCACTGGGGGTCCATTTAAAAAACTTATATCACTGCTGTGGTCCGATTGGTAGACGATTACTCAAACATTGTACAAAGTTTCAGAGCTAAATTTCTTAAATATGTGTATTTATTACCACACACAAATTCTATACAAAATTCCTGATGAGAAATTTCTGTATTTTTGTGTTTCAAAACAGTGTTTTCTTGGAAATCAATCATTTCCATCTGTAAAGTAGCTTCGTTAAATAAATTAAATTACTCAACATTTTTATTTAAATAATTTTAGATTTAGCTTTAGTTATAAAAATGTACATATATATTATAAAATAGGTTGGCAGTCCGGATGCGCACCGCACCATTTGGTGACTCCTCTCAGCAGTCATGCTTGTACCGAGTCACAACAAAAATAAATATTATTTAATCAAAATAACATAATCCTTCATTATGATTAGATAATCAAATGATTCAAAACAAGCTGAAATAAATTGTCAACTTATAATATGTTAGTAAAGTTATTTACAACCATTTTAGCATTAAGGCCCGTTTTCTAATATGAAACAATGAATGTTGCTATAGGGCAGGCATTAAGTGTTGCAGAGTCAAATCAAAATCAAAAGTCATTTAGTCAAACTAGGATGAGAACCAGCACTTTTTGAATGTCAAAATTACATAAGACAGTCCCCCATAACGCCCACCTTCACCACTTCCTAGTGCTTGAGCTGGGAAGAAGTGGCGCAACAAACTCCCCAGCAGCACAGCTGTAGTAGTGTGTACAGCATAGCAGTAAGTTACTAAACAATATTATCAGATGGATTTCGCAACATTAAAACCAGTGCTTTTTTATGTGCATCTTCTTTGACCTTTAAATTGACTGAATAAGAATTGTATTGAGAGAATGATGCAATGACCAATCTTTGACTTTTATTTAAAAATGCAAATTGTTAGTCATAAATAATGTGTGTATCTATAGAAACTTTATCTTATGCATTTACACAGATTTTTAGGTTACATTATTCATCCCATTCCAACAAGATTGCTATTAGAATGTTTTAAATTTTTATTATCATCGTAATTTGTAGCTTCCTGCAAATTTTACCAAAGACAAAGCTGTGTATGAGCAAAACAAAATGACCACATCATTTCTCATTGTCTACCAAAATTATGCAAAAAAAAAAAAACAATTGTGATTATGATCATGCACAAGTTTGAAATACAAAAAGTATGGTTAATCACAAAATGAAATGCATTCGACCCCTGCATGAGTTACAAGAGGCAAAACAAATAAACTGGTGAAACTTTTATGAGTCATCGCCGAAGGAAATATTATTAATGTTGTTAGCAGAGATGGAAAAACCCGAAATACCTTTATTCTTACCCATAGTAGTGACGTTATAATCTGCCTGAGTGAAATGAAGACTGCAAACTTTTGAATACTTCGTATACGGCTTGCCTCGCTTCAAAATCAGGTTCCACTTGTCTGCCATAGTCACGTCACGAGGAAACCGATGAAATTTCACGTTTTTCGTTTTGCCGGCGAGCGACGTGCATTGTGGGACAGTGCAATAATATCCCATCTTCCTTTCGTTGGTTTCCCAAACTTATGAATGTTTACAGTCGGCGAAACGAACACAACACATCGATTAAGATTGTAACCTCTAGTCCCGGACACAAATATGTTATTTAATTTATTTGTTGAAAACGTTATCACGTTGGTTTGGAAAAAAATGGAATCATCACACTGTAGCCTTGAAATATTTGACATCTATTTTTCCCTTCCCACTTTTTTTTTTCGGAAAAAAAATGGCCACTCTTGTGGACCATAGACTTCGCTTTGACGTATTTTCATTTAATAACCATGCAATAGTACTTCGGTTGTTATGCCATCAAGAAATCGACTAAATAATGCCAAAATTGTCATCGATATGAAAAAAAATTGTTATAAATTCTGCGGCAGAAAAAGTAAGCTGCAAGCATATAATTTTAAAAAAGACGCACGAATTTAACTGAATATGGGAGAATTTAACAAACTTCTAGTCATTCATTTAGTTCATATGGCTTTAGTCATCATTCTCCTTTATTCCAATTTATTTGGGGTCGGCGCAACATGTCTTTTTCTTCCAAACTTCTCCATTAATTAGTCGTCATCTTGGTAGTCACGGGAGTGAAAGTGTGTGAATGATGATATGGCTAAAAAGGGAGTTCTAGCCATATCATCTTTCACAAAATTCATCCATCGTTTCTTTGGTCTTCGCCTACTCGTTTAGAAATGGCTTTAACGAGAAGTAAAATAGAAACAACTTCAATTGGGTTAAAATCTGAAAGCTCGTCACAGGTGGCAGCACTGTTTCCCATTCGCAAATCGCCATTGTTTTGGTTAAGTTTACTTTTGTGTCAATCACAAATTAAGCGAAAACCATAAAAATATGTATGCGAGCTGGAGTTTAGCACAATTTAAAAGACGAGCTAAAATAATGGGAAGTGTCTACCACTGGTAAAAAAGCAGCTTTAATGGAAAAGTAAATAAAAGAACATTTTATAATTTATGGGTTACTAGCTTTTGCCCGTGGCTTTGCCCGCGTGGAGATCGGAAATTATCCCTAGAGACTTTTCAAAATCGCCGTCTAGCAGTACCACCTCCTCCTTCCTCCTCCTCCTTTCCTCCTCCTTTTGCTACCCCCCTTAAGGGGTGATTTCACAAAAATACTGAAACATGTAACTCTTTCTTACCAAAAGCTTAAATTTGAATTTCTATATCCCTAACTTCAATAATCATGGGTTTTCCATACATAATTTCATCCCCTATGTCACCCTCTGTAGGATTTTTTTTAGCCTACGCCCGTCCCCGGGATGCCATTTCTATCTATCTCCTTACCAAATATCGAAATCAGTTCAGCGGTTTAGGCGTTAAAAGGTAACATACAGACAGACTGCCAGACAGAGTTACTTTCGAATTTATAATAATATAATTAATTTTATCAGTATGGGTTTTGTGTTTTTTTCATTCAAGAGACGTACCTCATATTGTTAATTTTATTTCTGCTAATAAGTAGTTGTTCTTAAATGTTTAAGTAGGTTAATTCAATGTTTGTCTTAAATTGACAAAATTGGCCTTTACGTACTTTATCCACTAGAGGCGTAGCTGATTTATAAATTCTTGCCCTGCATGGTTTTAACATGCAACCGATAGTTATAAGATGGTGGCATACGATTATGAGTTAAAACAAACGCCAATATGAATTTAGCGTAAAGAAAAGAAAAAAACGGTAGGTGTCAGTGTCAATTTAGCTGACAAGAGGTGGGAATTGTCATGTTATATAAATATAAAATGTTTTAGGAATTAATTAAAATAAAGAAACCAATACTTATCCAAGTCTTACTTCGTGAAGCCTTTTATTCACCCTGGTACAGATGCCAGCAGGTCAAGCCACCCGAAACTGTCAAATTTTCCCAATCAACCTTGAACTTAATGCTTTAGCGATAAAGATGAAAATGTATTAAAGAAATTTGACAGATTATAGTAGCTTGATGTGCTGGCGTCTGTACATACTCTCTGACTTATACATAGTTATCTGTGGTATATACAGACGCCATTACATCAAGCCACCCGAAAATGTCAAATTTTCTCAATCAACCTTGAACCTAATGCTTTAGCGATAAACACGAAAATCTATTAAAGAAATTTGACAGATTGTAGTAGTAGTAGCTTGATGTACTGGCGTCTGTACATACCGTCAGCGCAGCACAGTATTGACATCAACACAGGACAGGAGGGTGATTTGTTTGCAGCTAGTACTGCGAAATGGATTAGATTAGATTTTTAATTAGCTAGACTAAAATGTCAAAATGACTAAAAAGGCTGCTCACAGCTGTCATTTTGGGGTTTAGCCAATTAAATCTGAGTTTACCTCTTTCATATTTGAGATTCAGTGAGATGATGGAATTGGATATTAGATCAGTTTTTTGTACCAGTATTATTTGAATGTAATTTGTTAGTTTTATTTGTATACCATTATGTTATATAAACTTAACTGTGCAATAGCTTGGATTTATGTCTGTAATGTGGTGCACGTTTTCCCCAAATAAATAAAACGTTATGATAATAGGTCTTTACCTATGAAATTGCCGTTTTGTATGAAAAAATTTAAACGAATTTTTTTCATGCATTTTTTATTTGTATTAATCGAAGTCCCCATGCAATCAATGCATCTTTGCCAACGCAGTGGCAGTTTATTGATGCCCTTCTTAAAGAAATCAGCTGGACGGGAGGCAACAAATTCTTCAAAGGCATTTTGTACTGCCTCTCGGGTATTGAATTTTTTTCCCGCCAAGAAGTTATCCAATTTCTAGAAAAAGTAGTAGTCTGTAGGCGCAAGGTCTGGTGAGTAGGGCGGATGACGGAGAGCTTCCAACCCCAGTTCTTGCAACTTGGAGACCGTCTGCTGTGCAGTATGAGGTCGCGCGTTGTCGTGCAGGAGCAGCGGAGACGAGCGATTGACCAATGCTGGTTGGAGATGTGCCAGCTTCTCCATCATTGTGTTCAGTTCTTCACAGTACACATCTGAAGTAATGCTCACCCCGTTTGGTAAGAAGCTGTGATGAATCACACCGGCGCTAGACCACCAAACAGTGACCATCACTTTTCTAGAGGTAAGTTTTCGTTTAGGGCATTGTTTAGGTGCTGAACCAGGATCCAACCAACTTGCTGAGCGCTTGCGGTTATCAAACAGAATCCATTTTTCATCGCAGGTAACACTGCGGTTCAAAATTCCTTCATTTGTGTGTCTTTTGAGCAGTGCAAAGCACGTCTCGACGCGTACTTCGCGCTGGCGATCATTGAGTTCGTGGGGCACCCATTTGTCAAGCTTTTTTACCTTGCCAATTTGATGCAAATGGACCAATATTGTTTTGACGCTAACGTCGAAAGCTGCTGCTAATTCAGCCGTAGATTGTGTATCATCAGCTTCCACAATCGCCTTTAATTCGTCATTGTCGACCAAAGTCTTCGGACGACCGCGAGGTTCATTTTTCAGGTCGAAATTTCCAGAACGGAAGCGAGCAAACCAATAACAAGTGGTGCGTTGGTTTGTAGTGTTAGCTCCGTAAACGTCGTTGATATTGCGTGCCGCTTTTGCCGCGTTGCTGCCACGACGGTACTCATATTCCATAATTACTCGAATTTTTAACGTATCCATGATGACGAAAAAGATTGAAATGCGATGAAAATGTAACACTAATCAATAAACAAATGACTACTTTTGGAAAAAAAATCCATGTTTTTAAAATAAAATTAATTTGAAATTAGAATTCTTAGCCAAACAAAAATTATTTTGATTTGAAATGACCAGTACTGCAGAACGGCAATTTCATAGGTAAATACCTAATATAAGTCCTGTATCTTTGGTCACAAATTCAAGTTTCGTGCCATGCCTGCGACCAATTTTATGCTACTGAGCGTATTTCAGTAAAGTAATACTTAATAAATTATAATGGTTTCAGTTTGGAATAAATCATTTTAATTTTATTCCGTGTTATTTTAGGATTCTAGGTGACTACTTTCTAAAATCGACTAAATATTTATATATGCATCGATGAAATTTTGATTTAGCCATAGCCAATCAAAATCATAGACATTATAACAACACATCTTCAAAACTGGTAACACTATTTGTTTTCTCAACTTTGTTAAATGTCGGAGCTTGGTGTTTATGCGCGAAGTTTTGTTTGTTTTTCTATAAAAAATACAACAGTATAATAACAGTGTAATTGCCTAGATATGTTAATTTGTGAGTTTGATCTAGTTTCGCCCTAACAAGATGCCTTACTACTGCACCGTGCCGCGTTGCACGTCAATGGCTGGAAAGGCTAAGAATGTATCATTTCACCAATTTCCGAGGGATGAGGATCTAGCTAAACTCTGGAATGATATTCTGAAGCGAGGGAAACCGTATACAAAGTATTCTAAAGTATGCAGCCTTCATTTCAAGCCCGAGGATTACACAGTAACTAGTGCGGGAAAAAATAAGGGTAGGTATTTAAGCGCACGTTTGATTTTCTCAACAATAGTTATACCTACGTTTTGATTACGATAGGTACAAATTTGTACCTATTTGTTGGCCGCGTCTGTTTTTGTTGTTGTTTTTGTTTGAAAGTTATACTTAAATGTAAATTATGTTTACGAAAAGTGGTCTGATGGTTGGAGTTCTGTCTAAATGATTATCCGAGTATCTGGTTGGTCAATAAATTACATAGACTCAGCTGTCTATTAGGTGTGGTGATACAAGCAAGCGTTAGACCCAATTTGATCACAGTTACTAGATTAATAAGTGCCAAAAATCCTTGCACAGCCTTAGATAAACTGACCCAAATGTCTCTGTCACAAGTCTACTGGCGGAGATTTCTTTACACATATCCAGATACTTCCAATTATCACATGGATCTTTGTCTATTTCATGGGCCAACGGCATCTTTGATATGCATAAAGCTGCTCTGGGCACAGAAACTGATGCAGTATTTATGATGTTCTCAATATTGAGTTTAGACTAATTTTCTTACTTAACTCAAGCCGTGTGGCTAAGTAATAACAGCTGCACGGGTCGATCGATCAGGTTAAGCTACGCTTGCCGCGGTTGTTCCGTGGATGGGTGACCATCTTTACATACCAAGACTCTTCTGTGCCTCAGAAATCATGTTAAGAGGTTGGTTCTGGCAGTCATTTGTGGATCTTTGACAGTTGTTGCGGGTCGTCAGAAGCCTGACAATCTGACAACCAGTCTTGTACCAAGGGATATCATATTAACCAGTAACTGAGTTGTGGTCAGATATGCAGTTGATCCATATAAAATACTGGTAAATTACTAGCTGGTACTGCTGGCTGCATCCGGTTAGACTGGAAGCCTACGCCAACATTGTTGGGAAAAGGCTAGACATGATGAACTCAAGCCATGCGATGTTGAGTACTCACATATTCTCATGCTCATCAGTGGCAAGGTGTGAACAAAAGTAAGAGAGAAGCCGGTTTCAACTTACATACCAATAAAGTAAAAATTAATTTGTTCACTTAAAAATTAAAGTCTTTTCTTTACTGAATGTCTTTTGTTTCTGCTAATTGACAAAAAAAAAGCTATCACTACACAAACAAAACTTGCAATGTTTTAGAGAAATAAACTCAACTAAATTTCATTCTAAAATTATTATATTAAAATTATAAATAATTATTATCTAAATTATAAAAGATCGAATACATACAATAAAGTAAGTTGAACAGGTGAAAACTAAATAAAATGTGAAATATTCCTTCATCTCGTTCTCGCTGATGCTTTCCTATCGTAACCCGTTGTACATCAGCTTGCTCTCTACCATTATCAAGCGGTGCCACGTGATCTACAGTGACGTCATGACGGGATCACTATTGTATGAATTTTTAGCTCCCGATTACGACGTTTTGGCGCTGAGTTATTTTAGATTTTTTTTTTTGTTGTAAAATTTGTAAATCAAAGCTAAATAGGCGTTTTTGTTGCTTGAATGTTATGGTGAATTAAATATCCACAGTGTAACTCATGTTTTTGGCAATAGTAGACACTATATTGACTGTGCCATTTTTCAATAGCGCTAGAGTAGCGAACCGCCGAAGGGATGCCGGTAGGAATTGTGTTATTAGGTGCTTTCGCCACTGATGCTCATGTTGAGTTTAGTAGAAGCACATAGGTCTCATTTTATATATACTAGTCTATGCACATAGGTACAGGTGTGAGTGACAGCAATACTGATGATGCACTGTAGTACAATTCCAACAATTTTCTGAAACTCAAACATGACATACTAATGGCCACTGCATATCACAAAATTCTGTCACTTCAATCACCCAGCTTTTGTAGAAAAAAATTGTAGTTTTTGTAAAAAAAAAAAAAAGTTTAAAATACACAATAACAGCATGCCTGGATTCCCCGAAGGGTTAGGCATAGCTGTACCTATAGAACACCCAGATTTCGCCAGTTACGTTTAAAACCCACGTAATAGGGAGCGAGTCTATTGCCATCAACCAGGCACAAATCCAGACTCCGGGCTGCTACTGAGAAATTCCTGATAGAAAAACGTAGTAACACTTTGCTCAACCCAGGTATCAAATCCCCACCATGTTCAGCAGTAGCGCTTGCAACCACTAGACCAATGAGGCAGTTCTAAAATAGACAGAAAAACTTCAAGTGTGGTGTTTTTATTTCTACATTTTTTAAATGATTACCAGAAATAATGGAAATATGCATCCCGCATTTGTCTATGGCTGGAGTCTCTTAGTCGGAAACTAAATAGCTTTTTAATTATTGTTTCAGTAATTACGGTATATGAAAGGTTATACACTTTTTATGGCAACAGAGTAATCTTGACATAATATTTTTGAAGCTGCAGTGAGCGTTTCAAGCAGACATTGTACCTTTTGTAATACTGTTTGTTCCGTTCCCACAGACAAACCGTGAAAACGGTTTTGCGGGGCATAGTTCCTAATTAAGTTTTTTTTTTTTGTAAAATTTAATAATAATAAATAAATAATAATAATTGGTCTACAGTATGAAAAGAAACAAGATAATTATTTGAATATTGAACATTCTGAATCCTTTAATAAAATAGGATTGTCTGATTACTGACTACATTTAACTTAATTGTTTAGTTCTGTGTTGATTTTGTGTAGGAACAAATAATTTTGTAAAAAAACTTTATCCATTGTAGAAATAATTTTAGTACAACTTTAACAAACATCACAAAAAAAAAACTTTATAGCCGTAAAACTACTGTTATTTTATCGTAATTTTCAGGACAATGGCGAACTCTGCGTAAAGATGCTATACCGTCTCAGAATCTACCTTCAGACACACCACCACCTTACACGAGGAAACAATCCGGTGCCTGGGCACCTAGTGATGCACCTGCGTTAGATCCACAGGTAAACATCTCACTAAATTTTTTGTACTCACACTTACTCATTTTCAAGAAGTAATAGATAAAGATAAGATAAGATAAGGATAAGATAAGTGCATCCCATATTTATGTGTAGAAGTAAACCTACGCTTAATGTTTGCATGAAGTTTTTTAGATAAATGTTAAGTTTTGGTGTGACCTGTAAGTGCAGCAAGCAATAATTAATGTATAATTAAAATCTGCCTAGCCTTTTCCCAACTATGTTGGGGTCGGCTTCCAGTCTAACCGGATGCAGCTGAATACCATTATTTTACATGGAGCGACTGCCTATCTGACCTCCACAACCCATTAACTGGGTAATACGATACCCCTTGGTAAGACTGATTGTCAGACTTTCGGGCTTCTGACGACCCGTAACGACTGTCAAAGATCCACGAATGACAGCCGGGACCAACGACTTAGCGTGCTTTCCGAGGCACGGAGGAGCCTCGGTATGTAAAGATGGTCACCCATCCACGGACCAACCCCGGCAAGCGTAGCTTAACCTGATGGATCGACCCGTGCGGCTGTTATTACTTAGCCACGAGCTCCACAATTAATGTATAATTAGTAAATGTTTATAAATCAGGGATCATCAATTTAGTTTCATTGGGAGTCCGTTTAAAAAAAAAAATTTGACTGTTGCGGTCCGTTTGGTAGACGATTACTAGCAATTTATTAATTAATAAAGAAATATTATTTAATGAACAAAAATTACAAAGTAATTATGTACCTACCTAATTAATATTAGTGAAATAAACTCATTTTTTACTTTGAAGTGTTGACTGCAGAAACGACAAAGCGCGGCTTTTGATGATTTTTGATTTGATTTAATAAATTACTCAAAGTTTTTACTATTACAAAAGCGTAATCTACAATATTTACTGTAATATACACAAATTTTAAATAAAATATACAAAAATATAATAAATTATGTACTTACAAGTATAATATACAGGAAAAAAAGGTGAGATTGAAAATTCTAATTTTTTATTAAATATTGTAGTTATAAATGTTACTGTTTACATAATTATTATGTCCTGCACAAAATACGTCGGCGTTCCGGATTCTGACCGCGGTCCACCATTTGGTGACTCCTGTTATTAACAATAGTCAAACAAGCTATTTGGTATACAGGTTACAGGCAACTACTTTTAAACAATATTGTTAGTGTACTGACTCATCCATGCTTAATATCGTCAATGGATAGGTAAAATGGCTCAAGCGCCATTTTGGTTGATAATGAGATAATGACTTATGCCCGGTTGCTAGGATCCTCAGATAAACTCTCAATAGCTATTGACTCAATAAAGTTATGCATACGATAAACGTCGGTTAAGGGGGATGCGCTAATGTTTCCCGCAAAATTCAAATTTTCTTACGTTATTAGGAATTTGCAGGTCAATGCCAGGTTGTATGTTGATTAAAACATGATTCGCGGCCGTAGCTAATACGGCTTTACAGAATTATAATAATTAGAATCAGCAATACAATTCCATAAGTTAGAAAATTTTTAATTCTAAATTAACCTACGTTTATCGAGAGATTTCTTGCTTTTTTAACCGACTTCAAAAAAGGAGGTTCTGTATACGACCCGTATGTATGTATGTTTGTTTGTCCGCGTTTTTCTCAAAAACTAATGAACCAATTTTGATGATTCTTTCACTATCGTAATCTACATACTTTCAGGAAGGTTTTAGTATATAATACATTAGGTAATGATTCTTATATACGAAGTTATATGCATAAATGTACTGTATCTCCGACATTTCTAAGCGGATTTTGTGATGATTCTTTTCTTCGTTCGTCTTGGGCTCATGTAATTGTCCTAATTGTATATTCAACTAAAAATGGAAAAATAAATTTACTTTAAAAAAAGTAAAAACCGACTTCAAAACCTAAAACGAATAAAATAACTTTAAAAAAAAACTTAACAGCTTCTGAAGTCGGTCTTCAGAAGCTGTTAAGTTTTTTTTTTTTTTTAGGGTTCCGTACCTCAAAAGGAAAAAACGGAACCCTTATAGGATCACTCGTGTGTCTGTCTGTCCGTCTGTCAGTCTGTCTGTCTGTCTGTCTGTCTGTCCGTCTGTCACTGCCAATTTGCTCCGAATCTAATGGACCGATTAAGTTAAAATTTGGTATGCACATGAATTTCTGTGACCCAAACACGGACGGGTAAAGTAAATAAATGAATTTTGAATATAGAGGTCACTTTTGGAGGGCAAATAAGAAAATTAAAAAAAAAAAGTTTTTTTTAAAAAGTTAAGGCTTACTATGAGGGTCTCAAAAATATTTTTTTTATAATTTTAAAATAAATTGTTTTAAAATTATTTAAGAAAATAGACGAAAATTTACCATCCCCCTTATCTCCGAAACTACTGATCCTAAAATTTTGAAAAAAAATACAGAAAATAGATCCTTACCTGTAGATTACAGGAAAACCTATAAGAAGTCTGTGGTCTTAAAATGACATGGTAAATCTATCAATATTGTGAGTACAAACTTACATTTACAGTTGGAATGTATGGGAGAACATGTTTTTCAACTACAATGTTAAGTTTGTTCTTAACATAAATTCATCCCAACTACGGAACCCTTCATTGTGCGTGGTCCGACACGCACTTGGCCGGTTTTTAAAGTTATTTTATCAGTTTTAGGTTTTGAAGTCGGTTTTTACTTTTTTTAAAGTAAATTTATTTTTTTATGTTTCTGAAGTTGATGTCGCTTAAGTGATTGACGCTCATTGTACATTCTTGATTGACATTTCTTTAACATTTATGGGTTTCTCCATTAAAATTTTATGTTTAAATATCTTGTTAGTATTTTTACCTGAACTATATTATTGTGTGGTCGTTCAGCAAAGGTCTTTTTCAGTGTTATTTAGCTCTTTGGCGCTTAAGCGGGAGTGCTCGTAAATATTTCCGTATGGAACGATGTTTCAGCGTTGTTTGACATTCTAAATATTATTTTGAATTGTGTACTAGTAAGTAAAAACTTGTTTAATTTCACTTTAGCGTTCTTCGTAAGCAATTTTTGTCAGCATTCTAAAGCAAATTAACGATAAGCCTTTTTTGACCGACTGCGGCGACGCCAAAAAAGGAGGGTTATGTGTTTAATCTCTTTATGTCCGTCCCTATGTTACCTCGTAACTACTAATCGGCTGAAACGATTTTGATGATTGATATCAGTCAGAATCAGAGTCAGGAGGCAATAGGTCTTATTGTTAAATTTAAGAAGATTCCTCCGACTGCATGAGATAGTTTTATAGTATTAAGTGGGATTGGAAACAGAAATAGGTCATCTTGTTTCCGTCTTTATTAAAGTTCACTTTTTACGCAGTTGGGTTTTGATTTTTTAAATTTACTTTTTTGTGTGCAACTTACCCCCTATTCATAAAAAAAAAACTAATTATATTAGTGATTTCTAGCAACAATTATAAAACTTTTTCATAAAACAAAAATGACGGTTATTTCGTGCCAAAACCTGTCGCATCGCGTTGGCGTCGGCTGGTGCTAATTGAGGATTTTTTCACAAGGTATGTGTACCTACTTTATGTAGAAGTAGCTAAGAAATATACAGTACTTGACTCAAGTAGAGGTACGCGACTGTGTTCATCAATAGTTAGGTTTTTATCTATTTCGTCTATTTTCTTTTTGTAAATGAAGGCTCTCCCCCACAGGCGCGTTGTTATCGGTCGATAATATCGTATGCGGTATTGCCATAATGCTTCCCGATTCCTTGCTACACAGCTGCGTTTTCATCGTCCGATATTTCTAACATGTGCGTGTAAACACTACAAGCCCGCCCGCTCTACACCGTCTCCGGCTACTAACGTTATTAATTGACGCAGGTGTATGTAAGATCGTATGCGCCCTAGTACAAAATGTTCTAAGAACTCATATTGCCGTTTTGCGTAGATGTGACGCATATTTTCCCCAAAACTTGCTTTTTACATTTCTTATTTTATTTTTTTTTGTCCTTTGCGTCATGTTTACCGCAAATAAACGTATTTTCTTTCTTTCTTTCTTTCTATATCGTAGGATGGAGGAACGCAAGCGTCCTACTTCTAATGCAACAGTTTGTAACTTCGCGGCCGTCCTAATACAAAATAGAGATATCGCAATAACGCATCCGATATTATCGACCGATAATAACGTGCATGTGGGGGAGAGCCTTAAATCAAGAAATTAAGTATTATGGACAAAACTTAAGCATGCACACTTAAGAAAATATTCCTGTGAGAGCGCAGCTAGTGACAAACGAACATTTTGCGATCGAGTCGTGAGCCGTGCATGCGATTATCGCCTTTGAGGTGATCATGCGGAACTTTGGCCCATAGTACATTATGGCTTTAACCACGTTGATTGATAAGATAGGTTTATTGTGCCCAGAAACACACGATACCCAAAGTAACATGAAACTACAGAACATGCAAATAGGTAATACCGAGGAAACTTACATCTAACCAATTTGAAAACAAAATCCCATGCACACGATGACCATCTGTTAGCAAGCGTTACTATAGTAGCTGAGCGCTGCAAACAAGAATAGTCCTTGTGGTGAAAGATGTAAGTTTTAATCTTAGACGTAGTTACTTCTTTCAATTGAGCTGATATTCGCGTGTGTAGTTGTAAAGTTTGCGCGCAAGTGCTAGTCACCGCCTGAGGTATGTGAGTGGTGAGACGGGGGAGGTAGACAAAGGCCAAGCTTCCAAACTCCAAACCCGAACTCAAACCAAACCAAAACCAAACTTGTCAATCGTGCTCTCTCCCTTTTTCACCGCTCACATACCTCAGGCGGTGACTGGCACTTGCGTGCGCACTATAACATAAAGTGATTTGATGATGGAGAAATTACCTACATACATACCCGTATTTGGACAGTTAGTGTTTCAGATCTAATCCAATAAAATCTCTGATTATGGTGGCTACGGGAACAATGGGCCAAAGTTCCGCATGATCACCTCAAAGGCGATAATCGCATGCACGGCTCACGACTCGGTCGCACAATGTTCGTTTGTCACTAGCTGCGCTCTCACAGGAATATTTTCTTAAGTGAGCATGCTTAAGTTTTGTCCATAGTACTTAAGAGTAAAGATTTAGGCCTGTGTTCAGCAGCATTCAAACCTTGGTTTATGTCAAACTTCTTATGGAAAGAACTGATTAAATATCTAAACACCGTTTTAAAAGTCGGTGAACTCCGCCCTTAATAGTGTTTGGGGTCATTTTAATCGGCTTTTTAACGTTAACCCTGACCTCTCTCAGGGTTAAGGTTGGGTGTGGTAGGCTGCGAGCACAAAACTAGCAACGTGGAACGGTGGCCCGAGAGGGGTGATGGCGGAGGAACAGGTTTGTACCGTCGCCATCACCCCGCTCGCCAGGTTTCGTAGCCGCAGACGTTTTTTTTTTTTGTTGGGATGGAAGTCCTCATTGATGTCCTTCGCTCTGGGGTGAGCAGAGGGGTCAGGCTCTTACTAACTAAAACTACCCCGGTATTCCCTTGTGCACCTGCGTCGAGGGGAGTGAGGTGTTAAACTCCCCCCGTTACGGCTTAGAGAGGCGCGCGTGGAACATTACGCGCCACTATCTCGGATCCTGTGGAATAGAAATGGATGTCCCCGAATCCGTCGCACCTGGACTCAACACCAGCCGACGTGCACCCGGACCAAGATAAATCGATCGATATTTTAGTGGTTAATCGTTATAATGAGTTATACGTCTGAGTAGCTGCACGGGGGTGGTAAGGAAGTGTCGATTGTCACGGCTCAGTCGTGAGTCGACCGCCACCAGGCGAAGTCTTTAGACTAGGTCAAAGGTGTCAGCGGGTGAGTTACACCCATCTTACGCTCCGTGTAACAAATTTTTTAAATAGTATTTTTTGTTCCTGTCAGAAAGCCTATCAAGGTTTGTTTCATCCGTAACAAACCTTATAGGGAATTAAGGTTTAAAAAACCCTGATAAGATCGTGTGAATTTAATAGTATAATGTATTTTTTAAATTACAGGTTAAAATTTGTAACACAAAATAAACTTTACAAAATTTAACCTTCCGCACCGCTTTCGGTTATAAAACTACAATAATCTTTTACTAGTAAAAATGCTTGAATTATTTAATACGCTATTTCAGGTTATCATGGAAAGTCAGCGCGATGTAGTGTCAAATCTTATGGTACCAAAAAATGGTAAGCATCTCCTAGATCATTTTCCTAATAAAGCAGCTAACTCCATCCTAAAGAATCAGTTAGGTGCACGATTTTGCTGTTTTATACACTTTATACTTTATCGCAACTTTGTAATTTATTTATTTATCTATTTGGAATCACCAACAAAGGATATCCTACAATATAAATCACAAAAATACGAAAGGTTATTTTTCGTGTGCTCCTTCAATTACAGGAGACCACAGATTGCACATATTATAACTAGGTGTAAACTGTATAAAAATAAAATTTGAGAAAATAATTTATGTTGAAATTAGATAAAAAAATATATTTCACATTCATTCTCATTCATCATTTTTCCGTTCATTCATCTTCCTGCCGTTATCCCATGTTCTTCCCATGTTCTGGGTCTTCTTCTTCCTTTCTCAAGACTGAGCATTAATTGTTAAGTATATTAATAATTATTCCACACTAGCTGACTCGGCAGAAGTTATCATGCCCAAATTTCAATTTCATACAAAATTTCCATAGAAAATGCACTTTTAGTTTTCCCGAATTTTCCAATTTTTCTCTTCATAAGAACCTTCCTCAGACTTCAACAAATGAATAAATTGCGATTGTGAAAAAAATAAATAAATTGCGGAATTGGCCCAACCGTCCTCGAGTTTTGAGCTTAGCAACACATTTAGCCATGCATTTTTATTCACATAGATTTGTTGACTATTGAAGGGAAGAAACATAGTTACATATACTTATTTAGTTATGTATACTAACGCTTATTAATTGTACTATAGTTTGACCGCTACCGCAGTACCGTGCCTTACCTATGGCGCATCCACACTAGGGCCGCGTGGCCAAGGCTCGTGAGTGTACGTGAGCGAGGGCTAAGCTGCGCGGCTCTGGGTAGTGGGGACGGGCCGCGCGGCCGGTCAGTGCATTTGGTCGCACCCAAAAACGCCGTCGCCGCGATTTATTTCTTGATTGGGCAGCGGTGGTTATATATAAATGCTGCTGAAGCTAAAAGCAGGTCCTCTTCTTCGTACATCTCGAAAGCAACTGCGCAAGGCGGGCCGCGTGGTTCTTATAATGAGGACGCCTTGAAAAAAACAAAACCCTAGCGAGACCGGCCTGCGCAGCTCTCAGTGGGGACGCTGCTTTAGGTATGTGCGATAGGGGTTGGCAGAGCAGGTCGCTCATTCATCAATGCTCACGGCGTCCCGCCCCCCGCGGTACAGCGGCAGCGGTCATACTATAACGCTCGCGATCGTGATTATAATCCAGTTGATCCCACATTTGCCAATAGAGATCGCTCTTGGCGTATGATGCCTATTCTAGTTCCCAAGTTAGTTTATTTTGTAATGTAGGTAGGTAAGTTTTGGTGTGTAACATCTTTCCTCTCGCTTTCCTGCAATCTGTGGGAGTGATTTCGTGAAAAGAGACGGAAGTATGTAACAGGAAGTCGGGGAAGCGCGCGCTATTTGATTTGACCAATGAGCGCGCGTGATGCTAGTGTTGGATTTAAAGTTAATGTTTATTATTACCAAGGTGAGATGTCAGATGTTACATATACATCATATGAGACTGCTGTAAGGCTCGATCGTTTTTTTTGTGTGGTGCCAATAATGAGATTTCTATTTTTTTTCAACTTTGTCCCACAGAACCAGAAGGTGAACCAAAAAGCGCTGAGGACTTGACTCGCCTGCATCCACCTGACCTTCACAATGATTCTTCGCTCCAGCTAGAGAAAAAGAGCATTCAGGACTTGACAAACGTTAATGATACCTCTCCGCTCCAGTCAGAGAAAAAGAGCACTCAGGACTTGACAAACGTTAATGATACCTCTCCGCTCCAGTCAGAGAAAAAGAGCACTCAGGACTTGACAAACGTCAATGATGCCTCTCCGCTCCAGCCGGAGAAAAAGAGCACTCAGAACTTGACAAACGTTAATGAAGCCTCTCCGCTCCAGCTAGAGAAGAAGAGCACTCAGGATTTGGCAAATGTTAATGATGCCTCTCCGCTCCAGCCAGAGAATACTTCTGATGAACGCAGCCCCCATTCCGACAAACCTGTTTCTGCTTCACCACTTTTGAAAGAAACCTCACTTCCGGAGAGCACCCAAGACTTGTCTATTCATCATTCGATTGATCTTGAAGATGCGTTGCTATTTCAGTCAGAAAAACTGCGTTGTTATAACATTACATCGGACACGTCAACATCGTGGCCTTATGTATTAAATGCGACCTCGAATAGAAGAATAACTTATAATACAAATAAAGAAGTAGAAATAATCTTACAGCAAATAAAGTCTGAAGGTAATACAGAAGAAATAAATTATACAATCACTCACATTACAATAGACCTGGAAGAAATAACAAACGAAGATAATGATAACCAAAAACATTACTCTCCTTCTGGGACAGTCGGGTATAAAGATATATCTGATTCTTCCCAAGAGCTGGAACTCCACACAAAACGCTCATCTTCAGAAAGTCTATGAAATAAAATAAAATGAAATTGTTTATTATGTAAATAGGATCACTTTTATACGTCATTAAAAAAAAATATATTAAAAAATAAGCTAGATGCAGTCGACATTTCCTAAAATTTTTACTACCCCTGAGAAGTATTTGGCGTACTTCGCTCCTATCTTAGCACTGCTACTAAAGAGTTAGCAGTGCTAAAATAGGAGCCGTTTGGCCTCGTATTTGACTTTCTGTTTTTATTATTTTCATTTTACTTTTGTTTTTTTATTACGTATTTTTTATTTTACTCTTTTTTTTTTTTTTTTTTAAGTGTGTTTATTTTAATTTGTGATCTTCCTGTGAGAGCCTCAATAAATACTTTCTCTTTAATTTCTTTCTTTCTTTCTTTTCTTTTCTTTCTTTATTTTATGTTATACAGCTATAATGTAGAAATAGACTGTCGACGCGGTTAAGGCTGCCGCCCACGAGTGTCAACGTCTGCAGTTGTCTCTGCCGTTGGCATCGTGCCGCTCGTATTTATTAGCACTGAGAGTATAAAATCACCGGTTTTGTATAGAGATGCGTACGCATCCATACGACTTTCCGCGTCTTGAACGGATACGTACGAGTCTCCATACAAAAGTGGTGTTTTCTAAGGACAAAAGCTGAATTGAGCTGAATTAATAGTTAGTAGTTAGTCCCTAACGTAATTAAAATGCTGTGATTTAAATTTAAATGTGTGCAAGGACTATTTTGCTAAATTGTGGCACGATGTTGTTGGGTGTTGTTGACAACTTAGTTGATTCCAAGGGCTGGACATAGCCATAAAACGTGCCAATGCCGCCAGTCTCTTGGGTGCAGTCAACAAAAGAGATATCTAGGCAGGGTATACTAACATATTTGTATGTATATTGCTTCATGTTCAATTTTATTATGTTAGTATACCCTGCCTAGATATTTCTTTTGTTGACTGTACATTACCAGTCGAGCGATGAGGAGGAGTTTTTCTACGCCATATTCTCAGATCAACATTAATCTGAGGCCAAATTTTAGTTTTTTAATAGTTTTTGTTAGGTTAGGATATTATAATTTTTCATGTTAATAATCTGTTAGTAAATAAATGTTCAAGGATAATTCCAAGCTAATAAAAGCAATGTTCTTTTATCTTTTGTTTTATTATTAATTAATTTGCCTTCCCTCGAATATTCCGGACCTGGTAATACAGATTGACGTTTTAGATTGATGCTAACGCCTCATAATCTAAATAATTTATTGACAAAAACTGACATTAGCCATAATCAATATCGTAAATGTGAAAAGCGTATTTAATTTTATGTAATCACATCACATCTCGTAAAATAAAGGTTTTATAGAAATCATTTATAATTCATATCACAGGAAAAAAATATGATTTATGAGAATAATAAGTTACACAAAAAAAAAATCGATTAGAAAAATTTATACTTAGTTTTTTCGTAAAAAAAAAAAAAACAAAATTCCTTCCTGATATCAAATTTTGGCGCTTAAGCCATTTTGCCTTTCCACTGTCGATATCATAAATGCAAAAGTAACTCGGTGCGTTCGTTAACTATTTCACAAAAAAAAAAACAATTTCCTTCCTGATATCAAATTTTGGCGCTTAAGCCATTTTGCCTTTCCACTGTCGATATCATAAATGCAAAAGTAACTCGGTGCGTTCGTTAACTATTTCACGCCTTAAGGAGCCACTAGTCGGTGGCTAATATGCGTAATATTTATTTACTTTATTTATTTATTTAGTTTTTATGTATATAATGAAACAAGACTATGATTTATAACGAAAACGAGCACGCAAAATCTCATGAACAGACATTTGGGCGTATATAGGGTGACTGGTAATTAGTGACCGATACTTAAACACATGATTGTGCTCATGATAACAAACAACTTTTACTATGGGACCAAACTTGAAATCGCGAAAAAAAAATCAGCTGCTCCCTACATTTTGACGAGTTATGCGAATATGAATGTTTGGGACAGCTCATTTTTTTTTTCGCGATTTCAGTATTGGTCCCATAGTAAAAGTTGTTTGTTACCATGAGTATAATCATTTGTTTAAGTATCGGTCACTAATTACCAGTCACCCTATATAGATATTATGAAAAAACTACTGGATGTATTTATTCAACATAAAGTTGTTACGGTAACAATTTTGCCATTTTCATACTCCGGGAGCTATTTATTTACGTCCAAAAATGCGTTAAAATTGAGACTCTTGCGTAGATGTGACGCATATTTTCCCCAAAACTTGCTTTTTACATTGCTTATTTTATTTTTTTTGTCCTTTGCGTCATGTTTACCGCAAATAAACGTATTTTCTTTCTTCTTCTTTCTTTCTTGAAATATGGAAGTTTCAACGCTCATAACTTCCAAACCAATGTTTTTTTTTTTTATTCTGCTTCCAGACGGGGCTAGATAATGACGAGACAAATTTAAATAATTTATAGTTTTCAACGTACACCATCAAACAGACGAGTCATCACCATACTATGTTTGTATGGAAGAGTGAGTGACTAGCGTACCCTTAAAGGTTGAACGGATTTGGATGAAATTTGGCACAAGGATAGACCACGACCTGGGTTAGGAGTCCTAACTTAGGCAGTGGCGTGCAATCCATACATGCAAATAAGCTCTGCATACCCTGTAGTCCCATACATACATGCCCCTCGAAATGATAAATACTTTAACGCAAGAAAAATTATGGTAATAACTATATTAATCTAACTTATTCGCTATCTCACTGTTTATAACGCGATTTACGCGCTATCTATTATTTTCATTTGAAACGAATTTCTTGAAGCGAGCGGCGACAACCGCGCAGGCAGCGCTCCCGGTGAGCATAAGCAGAACAACGCCGTGCTTATTTTTCATACAACGCAACCCGTGTAGTACACAGCAATAGTGTGACTGTGTGCGTGAAAATGTATGCGTGTGTTTAAGTGCTGGAAGCACAGCTTATTTTGCAACCCGTCCAAATTGAGAAGCCGTAAAAGCACCGCTTAGTTGTTGATTACAGAGGGTTGACTTTTTTAGTCGGATTGACCAAGATTAGTTCGTATTATTTTGTAATTGTAAAGTTTTTATACGCTTTTATTCAACTTGCAATGTTTGTTTGTTTTTTCGCCATATTGTTTTGATTTGATTGTTTTTCTTGGCGCAAGTGATTCACTGTATATTATTATGTAATTATTTTAATCATTTGTAAAAAATTTAAAATTATACCTGTGAGACCTGTGCTGCCGAAGTGTGTTAAATAAATTAAAATCTGCCGCTTTTCGACGTTATATTTTGAGGAAAAAGTTAAATTCACTGTAAACGGAAGGTGTGAACCCGGCTTTTATTTAACTCAAAAAAAAAGGTAATGCCTCTCGTTATTTTCATAGAAAAGTTTTGTCATACCTAATTATTACCTACTGGCAAACATGTTGTGTATAACACAAACACATTGTATTTTGTCCCTTGCTTTTTGTTTACAAATCAAGATAAAAATAATGTTTGGACCTTTATCGGATATTCAGATTAAAATATTTTAGATATTCGTTGTGGTCGCAAACAAACATCATGCGAAGCCAATGGCGCCGTGCGGTAAGAGTCAGTGTAAGATTAGGGTTAGGGTAGGTGAGGTCGGGTAAAACAAACGGTCGGGAAAAAAAACTTAGGTACTAGTTTCAGCTTGTTCAAGTTTTTTTTTTTATTTTAGACGTGCATACCCTGTCTGAAATCTCTGTGCACGCCACTGAACTTAGGACATAAGATACTTTTTATCCCGGTTGCACTTTCCGTTAGGTCTTCAAAAAGGCGAAGCCGTGGCCAAAAACTTTTATCAAATAATATATATAAGTATATATATATTTTTATATTTATTTACTGAAATTACAATACAGCGGTGTTTCTTAAATCTAAACTCGCGAAAATTTTACGTTTGATGGCGAATATTACAATCATGTCAGCCAAAATAGGTCCACTGGTAAAAAAAGAAAAAAAAAATAGGCATCCCCCAAGTATCGTCATATTGTCCTGTAGGACATACTTCTCGCATCCAGCTGATTCCCGTGACCTTCACCAACTGTAATGAAAGGTATAGTAGGTACTAGCCATAGTTGCCATGTGGGCTTGTGGCTAAGTAATAACAGCCGCACGGGTCGATAGACCAAGTTAAACTAACGCTTGCCACGGTTGGTCCGTGGGTGGGTGACCATCTTTACATACCGAGTTCCCTCCGTGCCTCGGAAAGCACGTTAAGCCGTTGATCCCGGCTATCATTCGTGGATCTTTGACAGTCGTTACGAGACGTCAGAAGCCCGAAAGTCACCAGTCTTACCCAGTAACGGGGTTGTGGAGGTCAGATAGGCAGTCGCTCCATGTAAAATACTGGTATTCAGCTACATCCGGAAGCCGAGCCCAAAATAATTGGGAAAAGACTAGGCAGATAAGTACTAGCCGTAGTAGAGCATCTGTGAAGCAGCTCATCCGGGGCAGTGCTACCACCACACACAACTCTGCCGCCAGCAACGTTGCTGTGTTCCGGTGTGAAGGGTATGTGTGTCGGTGTAGTTACACGCACGTGACACTACAGCTGTGTGTCTGGGATGACAATGCATCTGCGATGACCACTTACCAAAATACTTAATTTTCTTAGAACCAAACAGTCTCAAAGCTGCCAACAGCTAAAGAATTTTGTCAGCCGACGCTGGGCTGAGAGCCGACTCTACTAATTTACAAACGTTGCCATGGTCTCTCCATTGAGTATTTTTGACAGATTTGCCATACAATATCTGCCAAAAAATTCACAACTGAAAGACCATTGCAACGTTATTGAATTAAAGGAAATACGTTTATTAGCGGCAAACATGACGCAAAAAAGTACACAAACACGAAAATAACAAGTAGAGTGTAAAGTTCACTTATCCTCCATAGAAAAGGGAGGATCCTCCGACCAGACGGGCGTTGTGTCTGGTGGGCTACTACCCGACGATTGATGTCGGGATGTTGTATATCCCAGCCGTGCGGTAAATTCTGCTTGCGCGTTGCAGGATTTGTGTGACGTTAGGTCTTTGATGCGTAGTTCGCATGTGGCGTCGTAGATGCCGCCACAGGCTACTGTTGTCGGCCGTCAGCTAACCGGCACCCGTAAGCTAATCATCTGACATCTGACCAACGGCTGTGCAGCTGACGGGAGTCGCCTGAGCATCCGATTTTTTCCGTAATTCAAGCCGTATCGCGCTGTAGGCAATCGTAAATATTATGTACATAGCATCGCATCGCCCGCCCGCGTTCGTTTTCGCTTAGCGTCCTTTCTGACTTTTTGTTCGGCTCCTTAAGGTCGTCTTCTCAACAATTGGGCTATCAAATGCAAAAAGAATTTTTCAAATCCTACTGGTAGTTTCAGAGATTAGCGCGTTCAAACAAACAAACAAACCTTTATTATTAGTATATATAGATTTATAAGCCATTCAGCCGATGGGTCTTACCACCGCCAAAAAAGGCAGTTTTTTCATTTTATGCACTTTAATTTTTGGGTACAAAAACGTTCGACTTTTAAGTGTTTTTGTCTCTGAACTAAACCTTTAAACTTTACATTTCAGCTGCGACATCAAGCGCAACATCTGGCCCAGGCGATCTACATGCAAACAATGTTAGCAATGCAAGCGGCTGGAGTACAAGACTCTTTGGCAGTTACCTCCATGTGTAATGGTAAGTCAACATCCTGCTGTCCTTGTGTAATCAGCTTATAATGTCCCCACTGCTGGAACTCCGGTCTCCTCTTTGGGTTTAGTCCCATCTCGGCACTCATAAATTTATTGGGAATTTTTTGTGGGCATGATAACTAAATTCATGGGTGCCGAGGTATGACTAACCGGACTTGGCCCGTAACCAACCATGGGGACCCAGTGCGGGTTGGTAAATATACCACGTGTAACAGAATAAACGTAAGACGTTAAATTGTAAATAAAGAGAGAGAAAAATAAAGTTGATTGATTGATTGATTGAAATCAATAAATAATAATGTTTAATGAAATTAAAATATCTTTATAAAACGAAAGCGTGGAACCGTATACGAGTGTCTAATTAATGTCGCCATTGCAGCGGCACGTATGAATAGTATCGGAAAACGATTCAGAAGCCGATTCTAAACACTCTCAGGTCTTGCGTTTATTCTGTTATACCTTGTATAAGCACCTGATTCCTGAAATATCGAAAAAAAGTCTGGAGGTGTCGTGTCGTGCGACACCCGGTTGGTAAGAAGTTCCTTTAGTTCCTTTAGTTAGTATAAGTTTTTTGAAGCTAAAAACTTATAAGTACTAGATAGAATAAAAACAAAAACTTTTGAACTTGAAATTGACTTTTTCAAGCAAAACGCTTTTTCTTTACGTGACGATTTCTAGCAGTCAACTTTTTCTTTTTTTTTTCGTTTCGGGGTAGAAAATCCTAATGGATGTCCCCCACCCTAGGGTAGGCGGAGGGGCCTGTCAGACTCTTACTGACTAAAAACCACCCCGGTGTTCCCTTCCCACACCTACACCCTGGGAAATTGTGTGCTTTCCGCGATCCCCGGCTAGTGCCAGTCCGCATTAGCAGGCCTCCTCAGGCCCGCGAGGGGAGTGAGGTGTAGGACTCCCCTCGCGACGTGTCATAGGGGCGCGCGCGGAACACTATACGCCGCCGCCTCGGGTCCAGCTGGACGGCCGGCGAGTCCGTTTCAAAAATAAAACCTGCTCAGGTTTCGGCAGAGCCACATACTAGTAATAGGGGTCGAGCCTATTGCCACAAACTAGAAAATCCAGACTCCGGCCTGCCACTGAAATATTTGTGCTAATAAAACCCTACAACAATTTAACGAACCTAAAAAACAAACCTTTAACCCCCCCCCCCCTCCCCCCCTTATCCTTATCCTTTCTGTTTTTTTTTTGTTTGTCCTTTAAAAACTTCCAAAATGTATTAACTTTTCTCCAAATTTTACTTATAATTTTACAGTTCATTATTATTAATATTTTAACTTCTCGTGGCTATATAATAACAGCCGTACGGGTCGATCCATCAGGTTAAGCTACCGTTGCCGGGGTTGGTCCTTTGATGGGTGACCATCTTTACATACAGGCTCCTCCGTGCCTCGGAAAGCACGTTAAGCCGTTGGTCCCGGCTGTCATTTGTGTATCTTTGACAGTCGTTACGGGTCGTCAGAAGCCCGAAAGTCTGACAACCAGTCTTACCAAGGGGTATCGTATTACCCAGTTCCTGGGTTGTGGAGGTCAGTCGCTCCATGTAAAATACTGGTATTCAGCTGCATACGGTTAGACTGAAAGCCGACCCCAACATAGTTGGGAAAAGGCTAGGCAGATTGATTTGTTGTTAACTTATATTGTCCATGCTGTGGTCTCATATGTGAAGGAGTACACCTACTCAGTACCTGATTTCTCCCTTTATTCATGTGTCATGTATTGTGTACATCTTTTGTTGAAGATCCTAAATAAATAAAAAACAAACCTAGGAATACGTATTCGAGCTTGCGACTACTCGACCAACATCATCTGCCTAGCTTTTATGGCATCTTTCAAGCTGCTGAAGCCGCGTGCTGAGATGATGGTGCTCGGCTACGAGCCACGCAGACCATCTGAAAATCGTTATAGCAAAGCTTTGATTGATCGGTTTTAAAATAGAAAATATTTACGATTTTCCATCTGCCTGGGTAATTGTCAGCTCTACATAACTTTTCTACCTCAGAACCGTAATCCTCAATGGATCTCGAACCCTGTAGAATATTTTGAAGCTGCATCTTTACGGTCATGAATGATTTTTTGGGTAAAAGATATTTCCTCAAATCATCAATTATAATAATTCTTGAATACTTTTGTATGAGCCTGATATTATTAACTAAAACGAAAATATTTAATAATGCCTAACCTGGGCCGTCCAGCATGCCAGCACACATCTCCACGGAGTCTATTAAGCGCTGGTGGTGGCCTCAGCACCGCCCATTACTGGAATCAAACTGCACGCTACCTATAGATCAAAATCCATTTTTCTTAAATCTACAGGAACTAGAAAAATACACAAATTAGTGAAAATATTTTACGACAGTTTTCGTAAGCGCTTTTTGCTTGCTCTAACTTTGGTGTAATAACATTACCTTTGTATCTAGCTTGTCCCTTTTTAGGGTTCCGTACCAAAATAGTAAAAAGGAACCCTTATGGTGTGACTCAGTCTGTCTGTCTCACACAGCTGGATATCTCAAGAAATTTGGAACAATTTTAGATGACGTTTGCCCAACTGTTTTGCAAATGAAAAAAAAAATTGAAAATTGAAAATGAAAAAATATGAATGAATTGAATTGAAAATGTCTCCATTTTTTTTATGTCAATAAAATATTTTTATTATTATTATTATTAAATAAGAAAGAAATAAAAATAATGTTTTTTTGCAACAGGGACCAAAAGGTTGTCTTAAAAATTCGAAGTGGGGCTACTAGGGCATGTGGGGTATCATATGAAAGAGCGCTGTTGCACATTCTCAAACATTCTTTTTTTAGGCCGTATAGTTTTCTACTTTTGATGAAAAATATAAACCCCCCCCCCCCCCTCCCCCTTATCTCCGAAGTTTTCATAGACGTTTATGTCTAGATTACAGGCAAAATAAAACGGTGTCTCTAAATAGCACGGTTTTTCAAAAATCGACAACAAAAAATACATATAAATTATGGTACGGAACCCTCGTCGGTGCGCGAGTCCGACTCGCTCTTGACTGGTTTTTTACTAAAAACTAAAAAGACATACTTAATTTTGTTCCAAAATATCAATCATAGTCTTAATCTCACAATAGCACATTCTACATACCTAAATGCGATGAAACAAAACAAAATCCGACGTTGCATTTTGTTTCCGTTTGGAGTCATATGGCATGCGTCCGCGCATGATTTTAGCGCCTTTAAGTTTTTGCGTTATGAAATATGATACCGCGTAGTTCACTCACTGATATTTTTACGAAAAGATGAAAGAATATACAACACTTGTATTATTCACAAATTGTCTTTGACATAATTATCTCGGGACCCTGGGGTCCCGGACCTTTGGAAGGCGTACGAGGAGCCGAAGCCAACTCGCAGAGGCCCCTTAGACAATTTGAAATGAAGGGAAGGCATCAGCCGACGGTTATCCCTGTATGCACTATGCAATTGCACCCAAGGACAACCCCCGGTTGGTGCAGAACTATTGCAGAACATGGAATCAAAACATATTGGGCTATGGGTTTGGGTGGCTATAGTGGATTGGGTACCTTGAAGATTATTATTATTATTCACAAAATTATTACTGATTCTCGATAGCTTCTATTGATCTAATTCTCTACATGGTACTCATCCCAATTTAATCCTGGATCCATGTGCGGTGGCAGCTCCTGTACATCCGCAGGCCAGCATAAACTGCTATGATTCCAATAATGTGGCTCCGTGGCTTCCGATTTTTTTCAACGTGACGTCATTGTTGTCTCCAGCCGCGTTTTGGCTGAGGAAAACCTCTTCCTTTTTCACAGTTGACCGACACATTATATTGAGGTAGTTATGCTGAAATAAACTGAAACTCGAATCAAACTACTAATAATAATCCCCTTGGCAGAGTCCCGAAGCAGGATCGCCTTGCAATGTTGGGGTTCCTAAGGGGTGGTTTCAAAGGAAACAGTCACACCTGGTTGAACTATTTATTGATTGAAAGAATAATTATAAAATAAGCGCATATGAGGTACACTACGCCATAACTTAGATGTAGCACGAGAATTTGTATTCATTCATTTCAATTTTACTAATGTATTTGGTTATATGACTTACCGATAGTCTTACCAAGGGGTCTCGTATTACCCAGTAATTGGGTTGTGGAGGTCAGATAGGCAGTCGCTCCACGTAAAATACTGGTATCCAGCTGCATCCGGTTAGACTGGAAGCTGACCCCAACATAGTTGGGAAATGGCTATGCAGATTGATTTGGTTATGTGACTTTACAAGTTATGGCGTTTGCGTAAAGATCATTTTCGCCTAAAGCAGTAATAAAGATTGATAATTTTGAAGGCGCACTCAGTTCGGATGGTGATCGGTTTTACGACTTTTGCCGATGCTACGTCCAAGTTGTGTCGTACTGTTAATTTAGTGCAGTGCAATATATAGTGCAAACTCATCATACATGATCAGTTATAAAGGAGTGTACTTACTAAAGTAAAGGAGAGTACATATTATGTTCTTACACTTGTAAGAACATAATATGAACACAACACCTAACACTTGGGTCTCGGTATGTAAAGATGGCCACCCATCCACGGACCGACCGCGGCAAGTGTAGCTTAACCTGATCGACTACTCGACCAACAGTCAATAATAATGATCGTATGTCTTCCACAGGTCTACCGCAATCTTCCACAGACGAACCACCACCGAACACTTCAGCAACACCACAACCAGAAACCCACGACAACCAGGTCCACACAACCAATCAAGAACTACACAGAACGAACCATGACACCAACCAGGACACAGAAAATAAAACCTCATTCCAATGTGAAGAGTGTTCAAAATGCTTTAAAGACCCCGATGTCTTTGTCTTACATAAACGTTCACATCAAAATCCGGAAGTCAACGGTAAAGAGAATTTTGATTTAAATACTTTGAAACCGGAAATGTTAAAGTCAAATCCTATACTAGCGAATTTGCTGAAGAATACTATGGAGAAAAACTTCACGAAGAATCTTTTTGGGAAACAGCTTATGGTGAGTTTTTCTAATATGGAGAATTATCTGCGCAGTGTTGCTAATTATGATGAGGAATGTGATAATAGTGACTTAAGTGAATCTTTAGATGAAAGTAATTTAGTTATTGATGAGAATGTAGCTTAGGTTTAGTAGCTTAGTTTTTAAGATCTGGATTCTGCTGAAAAAAGAAAAAAATATGGAGTTTGTTGTAACCCGATTAGTTGACTGGATTGGAGCTTTATTACGGGATGTTTTGAGGACGAAATCGAAATTATTCAGGGGGGGGGGGTATGACTTTTTTTACCGTCTTGAAAAAATAGGCTATAATAGTTGAACGGGGTAGAAGCCTATGGCATGTCTAGTTTTTTTTTTTTTTTTTTTTTTAATTTTATAAAAATAAACGATATATTTTAACGATTTATTATTTTTTTTTCAAAATTTCTGTTTTTATTGTTCTAGTGTTGTTGTTGTGTGTGTTCATACTTCGAATTTCTAGTATTTATTCATACAAACTTGATCAATTTCTGTCTAATATAAAAAAAATATAAAACTAGGTATGCCATAGGCTTTTATTCCGTTCACCTATTATGCCCTATTTTTTTCAAGACGTTAAAAAAGTCATCCGGTATATATATTTATTTTTTTTCGTTTTATTTTCCCTTTTGCATTAATAATGAAAAAATTGAGAAAAATAACCTTGCATTTGACTAAATAATTCCAAAATGATTTGGAACTAATTTTTATAAACTTGTACACTATTTCACACTCACTTTTGAATATATTTAGTCAAATCTTGTTGTACTAAGTAAAAATGAAGGGACAAAATAAAATTAAAGTTTTTAATATGTAAGGATCGTAGCAGGTGGCGTTCTGTAGTTTCTGCCTTTATGTATGAATGTATGTAAAGTTTTACTTTTTCAGCAGAATTTGAATTTGATATTAAGACTGTATTTTTAATAATAATACACTTATAAAATGGCAGACTTTATAATAATAATATTGGTAGTATTTCTTGTTGTGTTTTTGGTTAGAACTTTGTAAATGTCTAGGCTAGACATATTTCTAAAAATATCTACTTAGCCTTTTTCGAACATGTGCGAGTAATAAATAAGGGCTAATTAAGAAGTTCAAAAAATTTAGATTTTTTATAAAACAAGTTAATTTAAATTTTATTTCGTTTCTGAACAGAAATATTATAATTCCGGAATTACACAAGAAAATCCAGCATCTTTACATTCGTGTCTACGAAAGACTAAATAAATAAAACATCTGTTTGAAAATGGCTTATAAATAAATCGTGAACTAAAAACATTATTTTAAATACTACAACACCACTCAAATAAGAATTACTAAAACTAAGGCCCATTTTCACCACAAATTACTAAATAAATTTAGCGCTAAACGAATTTAAAACATCGTTTTGTTTCTGTTAATCGTTTGAAGTTGATAGAGAAAATTACGTATTTTCTTTTTAAAGCATTTAAAATTAAAAGTATTTACATAAATCAGGTTATGAATCAGTACTTTTCGAACATCAAAATGACATAAGACATTCCCCCGGCACGCAGTGGCGTGCACAGAGATTTCAGACAGGGTATGCACGTCTAAAATAAAAAAATAAAACTTGAACAAGCTGAAACTAGTACCTAAGTTTTTTTTTCCCGACCGTTTGTTTTACCCGACCTCACCTACCCTAACCCTAATCTTACACTGACTCTTACCGCACGGCGCCATTGGCTTCGCATGATGTTTGTTTGCGACCACAACGAATATCTAAAATATTTTAATCTGTATATCCGATAAAGGTCCTAACATTATTTTTATCTTGATTTGTAAACAAAAAGCAAGGGATAAAATACAATGTGTTTGTGTTATACACGACATGTTTGACAGTAGGTAATAATTAGGTATCACAAAACTTTTCTATGAAAATAACGAGAGGCATTACCTTTTTTTTTTGAGTTAAATAAAACCCGGGTTCACACCTTCCGTTTACAATGAATTTAACTTTTTCCTCAAAATATAACGTCGAAAAGCGGCAGATTTTAATTTATTTAACACACTTCGGCAGCACATGTCTCACAGGTATAATTTTAATTTTTTACAAATGATTAAAATAATTACATAATAATATACAGTCAATCACAAGCGCCAAGAAAAACAATCAAATCAAAACAATATGGCGAAAAAACAAACATTGCAAGTTGAATAAAAGCGTGTAAAAACTTTACGATTACAAAATAATACGAACTAATCTTGGTCAATCCGACTAAAAAAGTCAACCCTCTGTAATCAACAACTAAGCGGTGCTTTTACGGCTTCTCAATTTGGACGGGTTGCAAAATAAGCAGTGCTTCCAGAAATTAAACACACGCATACATTTTCACGCACACAGTCACACTATTGCTGTGTACTACACGGGTAATCACGGGTTGCGTTGTATGAAAAATAAGCACGGCGTTGTTCTGCTTATGCTCACCGGGAGCGCTGCCTGCGCGGTTGTCGCCGCTCGCTTCAAGAAATTAGTTTCAAATGACAATAATAGATGGCGCGTAAATCGCGTTATAAACAGTGAGATAGCGAATAAGTTAGATTAATATAGTTATTACCATGATTTTTCTTGCGTTAAAGTTATTTATCATTTCGAGGGGCATGTATGTATGAGACTACAGGGTATGCAGAGCTTATTTGCATGTATGGAGTGCACGCCACTGCCGGCACGTCCGCTCTTCACCACTTCCTAGTGCTTTAGCTGGGAAGAAGAAGTGGTGCAACAAACGCATAGTACTGTGACGGGGTCGTTCAATGACAGGCTTATTTTAGTTTTAACGCGTAATTATTAAAAAAAAAAAACTATAAATAAATATAGAAGTGTCATTTTACTGCAGCTAATTAAAAGTCCGACCATTTTAAATAATGTTGCGCACTGTCAGATATTCAAGCTGATATATTATTTTGTAAATTCGAAGTATTGTTTGTCTTGCCATCAACTAAAATATTCATAAAGGCTGCATGGTAAAATCAAACAAGCTAAGATTTTCTATAGTACAGTCAGCAACAAAAGTCGATGAACACTTGCAGTTTTTTTAATCTTAATTACTAAGCGAAATATTTAATTCAAATCGGAACAGAAGTACTTAACATCTTAAGATCATCATCTTAAGATAATTATATTATGGCGTTTGCTTCTTTTTTTTTGTCCTTTGTATTTTTCTGTTTTGATTGAGATGGACGATTTGTATTTGCCTTTTTGATAAAATAAAGATTATTAAGATCAATCAAAATAAGCAGTTTATCGAATCATTTTAAGTTAATTTAGATGATGTCAAAAAATAGCAGTGTTGACCGACTTCTGTTGCTGACCGTACCAACGTGATATCGCTAAAATTCTGGTTTCTTCCACAAAACCTTATAATGAAGACTTGAAGTTGGACTTTGTTTAGCGCTAAATTTATTAGTGGTGAGTGGTCCAAGCGGGCCAAAGTCTGGCATTATAATAATTGTAGATACCCACCTCTAGAATTTAAGATGATGTATATTTTTTTTTTTTTTTGTATTGTCCACACCTAAATGTAGGAATCATTGAAGATTTGCTATTTATAATGGGTCTTCACAGTATTTCGTACAGTTTTTTTTTTTTAAATTATGTTAGCAAAAACAGTATTGCAGGGTTGGCGCGTAAGATGCTCCCAATTTTGCGTACCTACTACATTAAGATTTTATTTTTTCTATGACAATTAATAGAAGGTCCAATGTGTGTATTGATCTCAAAATATTGGATCGACTTTCATCTATCTATTATAACTATAAATATCAAAATCAATTGCCGTGCATTAGTCTCGCAAAAACTCGAAAATGGCTCGGCCGATTGTGATGAAACTTTGGTAATTTGTTGTGTGCGCGTCGGAGAAGGTTCCAAAAAAAAAATACATTGCAAGGCATTAACGTGTACCTACAGAATAAAAACGAAAATTCAGTTTGAGCCTTAATAATATTATACAACGTGGAGATATCAATACGATAATATTTGAAAAACAGTGGCAATACTATTTTCCGTATGAGTATGTTTGAGCAATCAAATAAATCCTAGCATCGAAATGATAAAAGTGATTTTTTTCTAACAAACTAAATAGTATGGGCTTATTGCCATACTATTGCATATATTTCGTTGAATTTTCGTATGCAGACTGGGAACGGCATTAGTTAAACGCAGTTTTACTGACATATACTCATCTCTACCTTGTATTGTGTATCTTTTAAAACAATTCGATGCAAATGCTGGTTTTATATTTCGATACAAAATTCGGTGAAATGAAATGTAATTGTGTATTCTATACAGGGTGTAGAACGGTGTGGTCCAAATTAAGGGTGTGTTTACAGACCATAAATCTGAACAACTTTGCTCCATGGGACCAAAAATAATCAGTCGTCTCATACATTTGAGTCGAGTTGATTGAAGTTTTGTATGGGGTGACTGATAATTTTTTCGCGATTTCGATGTTGGTCCCATGGAGAAAGTTGTTCAGTTTGATGGTCTGTTCCACACGCTTAATTTTGATCACACTTTTCTGATTCATCCTGCATAGAAAAATATTTTTATTTCGATTTGCAACAAACATTGCAAATATTAATTACGTCCAAATATAACTATTGCACTTGAATTATTTAATTATGAATAACATATTTAATAAAAAATTTGTGTTTTGCAATAATTTTAATTAGGCACAGCATCTTTTTACCTTTTAAATTCTTATATTATTTGCATCATGCAAATAATATCTCGTCATCTGCCTGCCTTTCCCAACTATGTTGGGGTCGGCTGCTAGTCTAACCGGATGCAGCTGAATACCAGTATTTTATATGGAGCGACTAAAGGCAGTGACCTCCAAAACCCAGTTACTGGGTAACACGATAAGACTAAGTAATTCATAAATAATCATGATGCAAATAATATTCACCAATAAAAAAAAAATTGAAAATGCGAATTTTGATAGAAAAGACTGTTCACCACCGATTTTGCAAAAAGTTTTACCATTTTTGGTAAAACTCCAATAATATTTAAAATGTAACTAAAAATAGTTAGATTTTAGATTTAGTTTTCGATTTTAGTGCCTTAGATTTTAGCTTTTATAATAATATTAATAAGCGGAATAGAACTTTGATTTTGTATAAAGTATTTTACAAAACATAGGTTTTAGATAATTAAGGATTTTGGAAAATTTTAAACTTTTCTAAAACTATTTTGTATGGGAAGACATTTTTTTGTTTATGTGAAACTTTCTAAATTATGTGTCTTGTAAAAATAATGAATTTTTATAGAAGCTAATACATAATCAGCCTATAATGTTCCCATCGCTGGGACTCGGGCCTCCTGTCTACGAGAGGGACGTAGGTAGGTAATCGACTGCGCGGGCCCACATGTCTTTTTTCTTTTACTTATTTTATTCTGCGTGTACCACCATCATTCTTGGGCAGGTGATGTGCAGGGCAGGTCAAGGTGACAGTTAACAGTAGCACCGCACATGCTGCAACATCGTGTGACACTTTACTTTTCATCTGATATTGACCTGTTATTTCAGCAGTGTATGCAAACCCCGCTGGTGTCCTATTATGGCGAATAAATGTTTTAAATTAAATTCTAGCTCCTATACGAATTAATTATTATTTATGCTATAGTCTATAAATTTTAAAAGGGATGACAGAGCTTCAAGTACCTCCTACTTATAAAAAAAAAAAACTTAATTGAGAAATGACAGTCATTTCTGTAATTAACCAACTTCAAAAAGGAAGAGGTTATCAATTCGTCGGAACCTTTTTTTTTTTATGTATGTTTCCCGATTACTCGAAGATGGCTGGACCGATTTGGATTTTTTTTGTTTTATTCGAGAGGGTATACATCACAGTTGGTCCCATATAAAATTGATTAACTTTGCTTGGGTAGTTTTTGAGTTAGCTTCAATAATACGTATTTTTTCCCCACTTTTATATGGATGATGTTCTAGTTTGTTTTGCAGGTAGTGGTATTAGAATTTGTGTGGGGTAGGTACACAACTAAAAAGTGACAAATAAAAACTTTTTTTTACAAAAAAATACAACCGACTTCCAAAAACAACACTACAAAGTGAAAAATAACTTTAATTTCGGAAGTCGGTGGTAAAAAACGAAAATACATTTACACTAGACACCGACTTCCGAAATTAAAGTTATTTTTCACTTTGTAGTGTTGTTTTTGGAAGTCGGTTGTATTTTGTAATTTATATAAACACTTTTACACGTCAACAATATTTTAAAAACTACATACGGTCAGTGTTTCCTGTTCCTGTCTGACTACTCTGAGAAGAAAGGCCGAAGCAAACTCGGAGGCCACAGTCTCTTTTAAAGTCCCGACATAACCTTGGTCAGGAGCTCGTGGCTAAGTAATAACAGCCGCACGAGTCGATCCATCAGGTTAAGCTACGCTTGCCGGGGTAGGTCCGTGGATGGGTGTCCATCTTTACATACCGAGACGCCTCCGTGCCTCAGAAAGCACGTTAAGACGTTGGTCCCGGCTGTCATTCGTGGATCTTTGACAGTCGTTACGGGTCGTCAGAAGCCCGAAAGTCTGACAACCAGTCTTACCAAGGGGTATCATATTACCCAGTTAATGGGTTGTGGAGGTCAGATAGGCAGTCGCTCCATGTAAAATACTGGTATTCAGCTGCATCCGGTTAGACTGGAAGCCGACCTTGGGAGTCTATGTTGGCATAGTTGGGAAAAGGCTAGGCAGATTGATATTATATCTGTTAAAACGAGAATCCTAGTGCGGTATTTCTTTACTAGAAATTAGGTCATGATTTTCGGTCGTGTTCCAGTTTAACCGGATGCAGCTGAATACTGCAGTATTTTACATGGAGCGACTGCCTGTCTGACCTCCACAACCTAGTCAAACTCACAACATTTATTTCAAATAAACCAATTACAGGCACTTTTGAATTGTCAATGGGTCGACCAGTCAGAAGGATGAAGCTAGTTGCCCATTCCAAAGCGTAGTAGGTCCCTATGGAAAAAAACGGGCAAGAAACTCCAAAATATTGGTTTCATCATTCATATTGAAAATATACATGTGAGAACAATGTAGAAAGACGTGCACGTTAAAAGCGTCCGTATTAAAACTATAAAAACTAAAAACAATGCAATTAAAAATTACAAATATATTTTACAGTTACTGATTAACACGATACCCCTTGGTAAGACTGATTGTAAGACTTGAGTACCTGTGTTGACAGCCGGGACCAACGGCTTAACGTGCTTTCCGAGGCACGGAGGGGTCTTTGTATGTCATGGATAGGACCCACGGACCGACCTCGGCAAGCAACTGAACCCTGAAGGTCAACCCGTTTGGCTATTACCATTTAGCCTCAAGCCCCGTAGAGAGTACCTACTCAGAAAATAGGTACACACGGCTTCTTATCAAGCTTTATGCTATATTATTATTTAGCTTTATTTGGATCATTTAGCTAATCCATGCGTCAGGTTCGTGAACAAGCGCTGTCAGTGAAGGCTGGGCATACCTTAGAGGCCACGGCTTATTTTAATTTAATTTAAATATTTGAATTGTTTCTTTTAAGGACGCTTTTATCGTTCTGCATCGTTCTCACATGTAAAATTTCAACATGAATGATGTAACCATTATTTTGTAACCATATCTTGATTTAAAAGAGTGTCCGTGGAGTTTCTTGCCCGTTCTTCTCCATAGGTACCTACTACGCTTTGGAATGGGCAACTAGCTTCATCTTTCTGACTGACCGACCCCTTGACAATTCAAAAGTGCCTGTAATTGGTTTAATTGAAATAAATGCTTTGAGTTTGAGTTTACATTTCCAGTATAAGCTGACCTCTCATTGTACGGAAATCCTATACAACACGAGATCAGCTTATACTGGATATGTCAAACAATTAAAAAGTCAAATTAGAGTTTCAGAACAAAATTCCCAGAATAAATAAAATCTTTAGGTGTTTCTGTTACAGATTATCAAGCATATTTATCTTGTGTGTTATGAAATGGTTATTCCCCCTGAAATAAAAATCATACGGTGAAATGTGACACCATATAGGTACGTGATATGTTTTTAACATACGGGGCTTTCTCGGATCATAATAATTAATTAACAAAATAATTGCAATGATAAAAAAATGCGTCATTCAATGGCGTAAATCCTTCCTCTTATGTTGAAATTAAATTTATAATGCAAGAATAAGAATTTTATTGTAATACATTTCAGATGATCAAGTTTTTAGTCTCTAAAACAATTCGCTTCAATTGGCATGCATACTTAGTGATTACCTACATTAATTGAATAAGTTAAGGTAACAAAATTGATGGTTGCTTAGGTACTATCTGCAAAACTTAGCATGCTCAGTTTAGAAAATATTTCTGCGGAAGCGCAGCTGGTGACAGACTACACGCCTTCCTGGTTTCACCCAATCAGAGACAATATGCCCTCGTGTGAGTACAGGGGTGCAACAAATCAAATCAACAACAAACGTGCATCTTATTGGTCAAAACGCATGCATCGGGCGATCGAGTCGTGAGCCGTGATATGCGATTATTGCCTTAAAGGTGAGCCTGCGGAAGTTTGGCTGATAGTACAGTACGTCAACGTTCAAATGTACAATCGTTAATCTTCGGAAAAACCGAACTTTGTCTGTGACTGGTCCATGGGAGTGACGGAGTTAGTGCGTCAATCTATAATAATTTATAAATTAATTTCTATTGGATTCTAGATCTAGCTGGGTTTGAATATGTGTAGCGAGTTTTTTTCGAACTAGCGAATTTAAAAAAAAAATAGCGACAGTAATATTGAAAATATACGAAATGTTTTAGTACAAATTTAAATGTAGTTACTAGCAACACTACGAATTGCTGTTGGTTTTTCGGGAAATCACTTACCAGAATGACGCTCGATCTCGAGGTTCATCGGTTGGATGCCCCGCACTCTATCAAACGATGCATCAGATATCGCTATTTTTTCAGTCTCTGCAATAGAGACTGCAGATTCCCCCTCGGGGAATATCAATCAATCTGCCTAGCCTTTTCCCAACTATATTGGGGTCAGCTTCCAGTCATATCAGTATTTTACATGGAGCGACTGCCTACCTTTTTTTTTTTTTTTTTGTGGATGGGAAATCATCAAATGACTTCTCCCGCTCCGGGCAGAGCGGGAGGGTGTGTCAGACTTTTACTGACTAAAACCCACCCGTGTTCCTTCAGTTGCCCGTGCCAGGGCCACGGTATCTCTTTCGAACTACCCGCGACCCCGGCGGCATCGGCCTTTTTTTTTTTTTTTTTTTTTTTGACGCTGAGAAATGCTTTATGCATCCCCGTTCGTGGGGGACGAGACGGGGTATGTGGGACTCCTGTCGGAATGGCAGTATACCCACTAAAACTCAGCAGTGTTCCCACATCGCCGTGATGGGAGGGCCATGGGAAACCGGCTCAGCCTTTACGTCCACAACCCTCCCGGCGCATGCCCGCCTGGCTGGCGGGCCCCGCATGCCCCCCCAGATGGGGGGCTACGGGAATGGCCGGGAACACCTGGCCATTCCCGTCCGACACTGGTGGGGGCCTGTGCAATACAGGCAAGGATGCCCCCACACCCGTTGCCTGCTGGCCCCCACCTGGGAGGAGTCGTCTGCTCCGACCCCTCCTCCGCCTTCGGAGCGGCGCCGCGTGAGGGTCGTCCTCCCGCGCGCGCTCCGCCGCCATTTCGGCCGCAGAAGATAGGGAGAGCGGCCGACGTCATACCGACACTCCTCTTCCCCTGCGGCCCCACCGCGTCCGCCATCAAACGGTGGCGGCCCCGTCAAGGCCGCGGAAGGTAGGGAGAGCGGCGCACCGCAATACCGGCACTCCTCTCCCGCCGCGGCCTCCAATCCTCAGCCGCGATGCCTCCCATAAGACATCGCGGCCCGCCTCAGTTGCGGTGTCGCCCATACGGCCACCGCAACCTACCCGCTGGCCGCTCGTCGTCGGCTTATCGGCAAAAGCCCTGACGAGCGGCCCCCGCTTGGGTTCCTCTTCGCTTCACCGTGGGTGACCAAGCCACGGCTACTGAGCCCCCCCGCCTCGACAATGCGGGAACCCTCCGGGGGGGGCGGCGGCATCGGCCTACCTGACCTCCACAACCCATTAACTGAGTAATACGATACCCCTTGGTAAGACTGGTTGTCACTGTTAGACTTTCGGGCTTATGACGACCCGCAACAACTCAAAGGTCCACGAATGACAGCCGGGACCAACGGCTTAACGTGCTTTCCGAGGCACGGAGGAGTCTCGGTATGTAAAGATGGTCACCCATCCACGGACCTACCCCGGCAAGCGTAGCTTAATCTGATGGATCGACCCATGCGGCTGTTATTACTTAGCCACGAGCCCCTCGGGGAATATATGTTATGTAATTCATTATGTATAAGTACTTGAAGCACTGACTAACCAAATAGTATTGATGTCATTTAAATTTTGTGTAAAACCATATTTTTCTATACCTACTGTTACTCTTGAATATGACCCTAATAATACACCATGGTATTTCTGAAGCTTTTGGTTACTAGAGTAACCCCAGAATTTTAAAAGCCTGGTCAGTAGAAAATAATCAGCCTATAATGTTCCCACTGCTGGGACACAGGCCTCCTCTCTGTGTGAGGGAGTGGGCTGTAATCCATCACGTGGGCACAGTGCGGGTTGCTGCATATCACGTCTTTGATTATTTTTTTCGAAGTGAAAACTTGTAGCGTGTTCAGCGATTTTGTTAGGGGAAATCTAATGAGTTCGCGTCACGGACATGCAACATGCTATGCGTTTTCACTTCTGTCGGCATTCCTTATGACTGGCTATGTTTTTTTTTTTTATGATAATAAGTCTGATGTCAAGTGATTTGATTGGCTTTTGTTATTTCATCAACTTATCCCAGCAGCTTACATTAGCTATGATGTGTCATATGTAAGGTGAGGGTCCACTGGTCCGCGCCGGCCGCAACGCACGCACGGCACGGAACAGATTTCGCTTTGCTTTGTATGAATTCATATAGCACTAAGTCCACTACTGGTACCGCCCGCATTTTCATTTCTTTATACAAACAAATAAAAATCCGCTGCTTGCCGTGCGTGCGTAGCGGCCGGCGCGGACCAGTGGACGCTCAGCTTAAACCTACGGTTTCCTAGAAGAACGGTGACCGCCACACAACGGCCGCTGTGATGAAAATAGGTGTCATGAAAATGATGTGTCAAAAAACGCTCAGTAATGAAACACACCAACTTACTTTCATAAATAATGTTCATTATTGTTTCAGTAATGTCACTCGCCGGTAAATTGCGACGCTATGTGGCGGCCACCGCTCTTTTAAGAAACCGTAGCTTAAGGTGGGTCCGCTGTGGTAGCCCGCGAAATTGTAATATTCTTGCGTTTTTTGTAATTTGCAGGTCAGTGTCAGGTTGTATCTTGATCAAAATATGATTCGCGATAATAACACATATGTATTTATATTTATTAGCATTTATTTCAAATAAACCTAAACAGGCACTTTTGAATTGTCAATGGGTCGGTCAGTCAGAAAGATGAAGCTAGGCGCCCATTCCAAAGCGTAGTAGATCCCTATGGAGAAGAACGGGCAAGAAAATCCACGGACACTCTTTTAAATCATAATATTTTTACAAAATAATGGTTACATCGTTCATGTTGAAAATATACATGTGAGAACAACGTAGAAAGACGTGCACGTTAAAAAGCGTCCGTAATAAAAAGATAAAAACTAAAACAACTAAATTAAATATTAAAATTAAAAATAAGCCATGGCAGCTAAGAGACGACCAGTCCCAACTGACGGCGCCCGTTCACGAACATGACGCATGGATCAGCACCAATTAGCTCAACCATTTTTGAAGGGATCTAAATGATTAAGAGATTGAATTTAAACAATGCAAAGAAAGTTTTCTCTCATCTTAATCTTCAGCAGCTCCAACAATATTTCCGAATGCTAATCAATTAGTTAATGCGTCCTTGTGGAGCAGGACAAGCATTCAGCCAAGCATTTTTGTCAGCTATGTAATCCCCCAACATATAATATGCCCGGGTGCATAGTGTGCGTTTTATACAAGATTTAAATTTCGTTTCATTAAACTGGAGTATGTGGGGAGGTATTTTATTATAACATTTTAAACAGTACCCCATGAAGGATGAGTCTACTTTAGCCATTCTGAAACCTGGAGCTAGACCACCACCTCTTAAAGCAGTATTATTTTAATCTTACAAGAGTATGGGAAAGAGATGGAGCTAGACGTCCTATATAGCTCCATCTCTTTCTCACACTGAAGTAACATTAAAATAATACTGGTTTAAGAGGTGGTGGTTGGCCCCCTGGTTGAGCTAATTGGTCCCTATTTCTAGTCCTATAATTGTGTCCTTAAGAATCATCAATACATCTACCTAAGTTAGATTTGTTCTCTTTTGATCAGGGCCCGTAACGTGAAAAAAGATCATGGATCCATCATGGCTTCAGTGTGAGAGAGAGATGGAGCTATATTCAACCTATAGCACCGTCGTTTTTCTCAACGGAATCATGATGGATCCTTGATCTTTTTTATGTTATAGTACGGCCCCTGATTTCCAAAATCAGATCAAAAGAGAACATAACTTAGAGAGACGTATTGTATTGATGATGATGTTACAGTCGCGAATCATATTCTGATCAAGATACAACCTGACACTGTCCTTCAAATTGGAAAAAAACGCAAGAATATTTGAATTTCGCGGGCTACCTTTCTGGATCCACCTTAAAATACCTACAAGTGTTGTGCTTCTAAGACACTTCAACACGTAAATTTTTTTGGTCAATGTTTTAAAACTATTTGGATTAGATTTAGGGGCAAATTGTAAGGTAAGCGTGTCATACGAATATAAACCTTATTTTATGGAAATAATGTTCATATTCGTAGAAGAGAACGTAAATAAGCTTCTCATACGAATATGAACATTAATTTTTTAATAATAAAGTTTATATTCGTGTGAGACTCTTTCTTTTCAAAGTAAGACTTGATCAGGCTTTTAGAATGTGTCAGTTTTAATTATTTTTATAGATAAAATCAATGCATAGTAACTAAAAATGTATTTTTGTAGTACTACCTACCATATCCTTAAGTACTGTGTTCATTTTACGATGGTAAATATGACAAACGTTGGTTATTTTATTTTTGATTTTACTAGGTGTAATGGAAATAACTGAAAACCTCTTGGAAGTGTCATTGTACAACTTGAACAACTTTTACTAAGGGACAAACCCTGAAAAAAAAATCAGCTGCTCAATACTTTTATATTCAACGTAACAGGACATACCTAGGTAAAGTAGGGAACTGTAGATTTTTTTTTCATGTACCTCTACAGATTATACACGGCTACGTATCAAGCTATACATTTCCAGTTTACGTTGACCTCTCATTGTAAGGAAATTCTATACAATGCGAGATCAGCTTATACTGGAATTGTATAGCTTGATCTGTAGCCATGCGTATGTAAGTTGCTTTTGTAGGTAAGTAAGTCATATTAATCAATTTAAAATGAACTATTTAAGAGTTCTGTTTACCCCCAATTGTAATAATTGAAGATATGCGACTGATTTAACATTACAGTATTTTTAAAAAGACTTATTTTTTTCTTTTGATCTCTTTTAAAATAAAAAAGCTGATAAAAATTACGTTTGTATTAAATAAAAAGTATTATTAATACCTTACTTATTGTTTTAATTGATAATAAAAACCACCTCAACTCAGGCCAACGATATAAGATAAATTCATAACACTGCAAATCATACAAATATCAACTTTAAACTAAAGTAGTCTTAGTTGATTTTTGATTGTAAAATCTATCGATAACGTCATAATATAATTTTAGTGGCACTGGAAGCTGAACCATACGTAATTAAGTTAAAGTCTTTAATCCCAAAGTATGAAATTTATCTCGTATCGTTAGCTAATGGAGAAAATTAGCTGGAGAGACTGCGTATCAGCAAGCGTAGTGTGGGTCGCCTCCCAGCTAGATGAGACGACCTTAAAACGGTGCCTGGGACAGACTGGATGCGGAAGGCGGAGGACAGGGTGTTGTGGCGCAGCCTGGAAGACGCCTATGTCCAGCAGTGGACTGAGATAGGCTGAGTTGATTGATTGATTGAAAAACAAGATGCGGCGTTAGTTCCGATGTTGGCCACTCTCCAAAAGATCCTCGTACAACTATATTTATGTAACATACAGAACCCGGGCGTTGGTAAAAAAAGCAAAAACGGAAGAAAATTTGAATTTCGCAGGCTACTACTGCGGATCCCCCTTAAGTATATTTTTATTTATGCGTCTTATCCAAATATCCTTTCCTACTTGAAATACCTAAATACAGGCTATAGGTACCAGAAAGGTGTGGAAAAATAAACAAACTGAACAATTTTCTCCATGGGACCAACAACGTGATCGTGAAAAAATTATCGACTGTCCCGTACAAAATTCAATAATATAATAAATAAATAAATAAAACATTTATTTTCAGGTAACAAAGACCCATAGATAGATACATACCTTAACCTCAATATACATAATAATAGGTATAGTAACAATTTAGATATTAAATAAAACTTAATAAGTATGTTAATATCACTTGTCACATAAATTATTGTCTAGTTTTAGTTTACGAGAAACCATACTTTGTACCTGATGGCTTGAAATACAGGCTTCGGCTTAGCTTAGGCACCAGTCTCCCACAATACTTTGCTTTAAGCCCATGACTGGACAATGTTGTTTTTTTGTTATTATTTTGTAAGGATATTGTGGTGAGAAAAATGAATAAATATTATTATATTATACTCAGTTGCACTAAGTGTTTGTGCATTCCGATGGCACTTGTCCGGGAAAGCGCCGGAATATTACATCCTGCGGCTAAAAGCTTTCTTCAATCACCAGGTGCAGGTAGCATGTTGGTATGCGCACCAAGTTGACCAACCAACTCAAACCAACCCTACTCAACACCCCTACCGCCAACCATAGACTAGTATTTATATAAAATGAGACCCCCAACCAACTCTACTCGATCCAAATGTACGGGACGGCCGATTATTTTTTCGCGAATACGATGTTGGTCCAATGGAGAAAGTTGTTCAGTTTGATGGTCTGTACCGTCACCTTCAATTTGACCACACCTCCCTGTATAGGCAATTTGTCAATAACAGGTAGGTAGCCTATCAAATTTTTATCAACATAGGTACAACCTGATAGTGACCTTGCAAATGCAAAAAACTTTATTTTGAGGAAAGAACCGCACAAAGAGTGAACCTGCCCACAGTCAGTGCAAGCATTTGTCAGTAATACTGCTAGCTCAACAACCCATCATATGAGGACCATAGGTACAGATTAGTGTCTGAGATGGTCTTTTGAGGAAAGAACCACACAAAGAGTGAACGCGCCCAGTCATTGCAAGCATTTGTCAGTAATACTGCTTGCTCAGCAACCCATCATATGAGGACCATAGGTACAGATTAGTGTCTGAGATGGTATTTAAGGAAATAACCACAAAAAGAGTGAACGCGCCCAGTCATTGCAAGCATTTGTCAGTAATACTGCTAGCTCAACAAGCCATTATATGAGGAGCATAGGTACAGATTAGTGTCTGAGATGGTATTTTGAGCAAAGAACCACAAGAGAGAAAAGTGGACAAAAAATTTGTCGTTAATTAGTCGAAATTTGCCGCCTGATATCAGAATTTGGGGAGTGTTTGTCGGTCACTGGTTCAAAAGTTATAAGGGTTCATAGGTGGAGCATCTCCCCAGCTTACCCACATTTATATCTCAAAAACTAGGCCACCTAGCGAAGATCTGTTTTCTCCCAGATTTAGTCGCTAATTAGTCGCAAGTTTTCGCCAAGTCACTGATTTATTCGGGTCTTAGTTTAGAAGATATAATGAGTTCAATTTTTAAGTATAGCCCAAGAGGATCGAAGAGTTTACGATAAAATCTTTGATCTAGCTTTTTCTTTCACTAACTACATCCCTCACACAATCCATCCATCTTTTCTTTGGTCTTCCTCTACTCGTATAGCCATCCACATTCATACTGAAAGCAATAGCATCACATGCCCATAAAACCCATCCCATGTTGAACATTTCATGTTGTTGGTTGGCTAATTCAATGATGAATATAAACTTTATATTCATCATTGATTTATGTAGTTACATAACGGCTAATTAAAATTAAATGGACGTTACTGATAGCACTGATAGTGATAAATAACGCTAACTCGTATGTTCGTATCGTTCTATGCCGAATCGATTTAGATTGCCATCGATAATTCGACACGCTATACGAATAAGACATTACTTCAGTTTGTCCTTGGAATATCAAATAACTAAACAACTGTTTTGTAATTCATAACAAACAAATAAATGTAGTCACACTTCATAGATATTTATCTGATGCGTAGAAACACAAGGATAACGGCGTCTCTTTCATTCTTTGGCAAAATGTTGATATATCTGGCCTTGTCGTTTCCAAAATATACCTATGTCGGGGATTCCCCACAGCATAGAGTTGTAGAAGCTTTTTTTATGCACTGGTAACAATAATTATGTTGCTATGAGAAAATTTGTCTGGTCTGTACCGATAGTTAATAGAATGAACGATTTTTAATAAGTTTTAATAATAATTTGCAAGTTGACTCTTTTACAAGTTCTGTTTGGTATTTATCTCGCAACAATTCGATGTGTACCAACAAAAATTGTAATTTCAGAATTTTGTTATATGTTTGTGTGTGTGCGAATTGAAAAGTAAAGAATAGTTTGAAAAGAAAAATGATAATTCAATGCGTGTTCAATGTGTGTTTTAGTGCGTGCGCATATAGTCACCGCCTGAGGTATGTGAGTGGTGAGACGGGGGAGGTAGCAAAGGTGAAGCTAACTCAGTCTACCAATCTTGTCAATCGCGCCCTCCCCCTTCTCACCGCTCACATACCTATGGCGGTGCAGTGTGTGTTTGTGTGCTAGTGTGTAGTATGTTATAACATAGAATTATCGTTTATTTTTTCAAACTATTCTTTACATTTCATTTCGACAGTTACAAACAAGTAGGTACTTAGGTAGGTCATTAATTTTCATTTATAAATATCCCCTGAAACTGGATAGTGTTAGTAGGGGAAAGTGCCCTTCGTACACTTTTTAGATTTTATTTTTTTACTTTATGATATGATAGTAATTGTCGAATTTATCTAGTTTATGTACTAAGTGTAACAAATATATTGTAGTTTATTACAAAAACGTCCGAAACGAGTATGTCAAAGGGTTAAAGGGTTATAGCCATTTTTTTACGATAAGATATTTGTACGAACGTACCCCACGTACGGGGTACGTTCGTACAGTAGGTTACTTTCTTACGCCATGGGGTAGATTCATACAGCGTAATTAAAAAGCCAATTGAAGTCAATAAATTTTTATTAATTATTATAAAAATATTTATTTATCAAAGAACTAACTTAATAATATGTGACTTGGCTCATAGTCGATAAAACTTTCTTTAGAAAAATAACAAAAAATGAAATCGTTCATCCTTAGTTTACTTATTGATAATTCTAAGCTTTACAGTCAGTCTAAGGGCTGATTTTTCAATAAGTTGATAACTTTTATCTGAAGAATAAATGTCACAGTTTGACATATTTTCTCTACAAAAGCTGTCAAACCGCAATATTTATTCCTCTGATAAAAAATATCTGACTATTGAACAATCAGCCCTTAATAAGATGTTTACAATCATTTTGTATGACATCGTTGTACAGTCTTTGACAATTTAAACTTAAAGTAGGTAATTATACATTTGGTTGTTACTTTGGAACTTATTGCACATTATAATTATTTAAATTAACTGCAAAAGTAAAAAGTCTAGCCATTCTAGATGTACAGCCCGTTCGTGGTTGAGGATCAGAGAGAATCATGGCGACATCGCTGATATACTGTGTATATGTCTTCTATTACAGGGAAAAAGAATGACCATGATAATCCCGTTTCTTCCAAAGCTATGATATTTTCATCTCTGTAATAATGACTGAGAACTTTTCCGACGTAATAAACAACAGTCTTTTTTTCATACTTTACCAAAACATATCAATTATCTTTGATTTTCTCTGGGGTCACATTTAAATTATTATTGATACTACGATCATTAGTCTCTTCGTCCATTTCTGAATCAACTGGAGATGTTGAACTCTCCCGCAAGCTAAATTGCGATCCTTCAGATTCCTCTGATTCTTCATCGCTTTCTATTTTCTTACCTTTGTTTTTTTTTTGTCTTGAATTAAGTTCCTTCAAACTACGTTTCACTGCTTTGGCTCTGGATTTCCTTTCTTTTCCTGTTCTATTGTTTTCAATTCTTTCTGTCTATGTCTGTTTTCTAGTTCAGTTTTTTCAGGTGTATCTGTACCTATAGGTATATAGTACGGGTTTTACCCGGTTTTCTTCCTTTATTGGTTTTTCTGTTTCTAACAGCTGTAGGATAAGGTCGTCCTTGTAAGTATTACATCATCAATTGCTAAATTCATGGACTCTTCATCCACTTCTTGAGTACGCGTACCCTTTTTTTTTATATTTTCGCACCATGATTCTGCAATAAAATATTAATTATAAGGTTGACTTCATAAAAATATTTCATTTTGTTAGTAAAGTAGCTACTTCATAAAAGGAAAAATGTGTTATTGTGCTGTCTCCACGGTAATTTTAAAAGGTAGGTAATACTATATTTTATTTAATAAAATCTAAAGGGGAACATTCGTACGCGTACGAATGAGCCGTGTCTGGCTGTCCGAATGCACGCCATGCCTTTGCACAAAATTAAAATACAACTTTATACAAATTCTAATTTAGTTTGAGATATATAACAATTAAAGCTCAAAATAAACAATGTTAACATTAATCAAGCAGCACCATTTTGACAAAAATATAACAATTCTATTTACAATTTACGAACCACACTTATGTAAAAAACAAAACACGAAAACACGCGAAAACACGTTACGTCTTGTCAGCTGATACACCGTAGATATATAGATAATACACTATCTAAAGTAATATAGATGGGCCACTGAGGTTTTCGTTTTGTAAGAAGTGAGTTCTCAATCCTAGAGATAGCGCTGCATGTCCTAATGTCTCCTTCCCTAACTCACTAGATGGCGCTTTTAGGAGTTTTTGTTTCTAGTATTAAATCCCTAACTATGCATTGTATTGAAGAATGAATGTTATTTTATTTGTGGAATAAATTAATTCTTATGTGTAATAAGACTATGACAAATTCATATTCTAGAGGAAATGTAGAATTCGAAACATACACTTATGAATTTACTTATTTCACAAAATAAATAACTTATACATTGTTCCTAAATCTTAAACTATAAATGCCATCATCAAGAGACATACCAATAAATGAAACAGAATAAAATGGTAGATAGAAATGAAATAATATTTATTTAAGAAAACAAGCACAGTCCCAAGTTGTAAAAGAGCACAAAACAGATTACCAGAACACACGAACACACGACACAAACAACGAACGAAACTGTACTGTATGAAGTGTATTAACAAAAATAATAATAACGATTTGGAATCAAAATGAAATGGAATAAATAATAATTCCTAAAATATTGTTCAGAAATATCAAATTTGAACAAAACAGAAGAAATGTTTTCAAAAGTCAACGGTACTGACTGTTTCTGTCTATCATCATTTACGTTTAGTTTCAATTGTGAAAAAGGTTTTATTTATTTTGCTACTATGTTTAATAAATTTATTGCTAATGCAATAGTAAAATAATCAATAATGCTTAATTATTATTATTTATTTTGTATAGTAGCTATACTTTTGTTGTAGATACTAAGGTAGGTAAAAGTAGCTCTATCTATCTGCTAAAATGTAAAACTATGGCCAAAGTTTCCGTTCCTTTTCCTTCAGACGGCAGCATTGCCTATGAATATTTTGTTTGAAGTCAATGTATGGATGTTTCACCCCCCGGTGCGACTGGCGCGACACTCCGCTAGCAACATGGCGGCCGGTACTATGCACACAAGTAAAGGCGTATTTGTGTGCCGTTTAGTTTTTCTGTTATACTAACTGTACGAATGTGCCCCGCGTACGAATGGTGACCACTTCCCCTACGGTCAGCAACAGAAGTCGGTTAACATGCTAATCTTCTCTGTATCGTTCCAATTTTAGTATATGTACTGCCGAAGCAAGTACAAACGCTGTTACTTTTTGACATCATCTAAATTAACACAAAATTATTCGATAAACATTTTTATTTTTTAGATTAATAATATAAAATAAAATAAAATATCATATAAACATAACCTAAAAATAACAAAATTATATCCTAACATAACTAAAACTATTAAAAAAACTAAAATATGGCATCGAAAAATTCCTCCGCATCGTTGTCGACTGGTAAAGTACCCAAGAGACTGGCGGCATTGCCACATTGGATGGCTCTAGCTAAGGTAAAAGCCAGCCCTTGGGTCACGGGAAGTGTCAACCAGCCGCTTGGAGATTTCGTTGAATAAACCATGAGCACACGGACCCCACGGCCGAAGGGTTTCAACCCCAAACGGCTCGAAAATATAATTACCGATAAGGTTATTATAGTTTCGCCGCTTGAGGTTTTCCGCAGCCGCAGTGCCAGCACAACACGCCGAGCCAGGAAGATGGGATGGCGCAAGAGTATCGACGCACGTTGCATCCCACACTAAAGGCCTTCCCACCTTCCATGGAAATAAAGACAAGTCGTCCGGTCTCTTGCCATCGTCGCGTGCCAAGCCATTGGGTTCTAATACAGCTGGAACGCCGACAGTGACAAGGGCTCGTCGGATGATGTCATTGATGTTCGCGTGCTGCGCAAAGCGACCCGCACCTCGGCTGCAAGACAGGCCGTGGTGTCCGAAGCTGTTGACAACTTCACCACAGCGGCAGCGATGAGGAGAACAAGAAGGAGCTCCTAGTCGCAGTGAAGCAGCGAGGCGGAAAGTAGTGATTCGATAAACTGCTTTTTTTCGTTTAACTGTTAGGACTTAATGGTGCATAATAAAGAGTATTCTATTCTATTCTAATGTTCTTAAAATTTTATGTAGTTCTGTTCCGATTTGATTTAAATATTTCGCTTAATAATTAAGATTAAAAAACTGCAATTGTTAATCGACTTTTGTTGCAGACCCACATTAGACCTACTTTTAACGCTGTCGTAAGCACTAATATTCTTGTTCCTAGTGGGAATCGAACTCGTAACCCGTTGTAGTGCAAAACCATTGAGGGCATGATTCACAGACCGCACTTTGATTTTAGATAAATTGTTCTTTGCTAAGTAAGCGATTCATTCGAACCTTATTCTTATCTCTTTAAAGTTCATTACATAACATCACGCCCATATTCCTCGAAGAGTTAAGCAGAGGTGAATCTGTAGTCATCCACATTTCGCCAGATATGTAATGTGGCGAGCCTATTAAATTGCCATCAACCGAGCACAAATCTAGACTCCGGATTGCTACTGAGAAATTCTGAGGAACAATTTCATTTCAATCAATTTTAGGAGAATTTTGAGAGCAATGGTGGCCCAGTTGAAAAGGCCGCGACTTACCGAGTACAGTCGTAGATTCAAATCCAGGCAGGCGCTTTACCTACTTTGTGCAAATTGTTCCATCACCACACACGTGAGGAAACCGGCATGTCCTAGAACCAAAAATTCGAAGACATTATGTGACGTCTACCAACCTGCACTGTGCCCACGGTGGATTATCTGTGTCCCAGCAGTGGGAAAGTTACCTAAAGGTTGATAATGCAATTTTAGGGGGTTTTAGGGGAGCCTATTATCATCAAACGGGCACCAATCCAGACTCCAGGCTGGTACCGTCCTGGCGGCGTCAGCGTCCTGGCGGCGTCAGCGTTGTGTGTTACGCTGACGACACGCTGGTCCTGGCGCAAGGGAGGTCGCACCAGGCGGCGGCCGAACTAGCGACACGCGGGGTTGCGACAATAGTAGAGAGGATCCGGCAGTTGGGGCTCGAGGTGGCCCTGCACAAGTCCGAGGTTATGTGTTTTCATGGTCCTCGGAACGCGCCACCGTCGGGTTCCCAAATAACAGTAGGAGGGGTTCACATCGGAGTCGAGTCAACGATGCAGTACCTGGGACTCGTCCTCGACAGCCGGTGGAACTTCGTGGAGCACTTCCGACGTTTGGCTCCCAGACTGCAGCGGGCCGGGGCTGCCTTGAAGCGGCTCATGCCCAATCTGGGGGGCCCAAACGCCTCCTACCGGAGGCTTTACGCGGCGGTCGTGCGGTCCATAATGGCCCTTTACGGAGCACCGGTGTGGGCGCGTTCCCTGAGGCTGCGACCAGCCCGCCGGTTGAACGCGTCCCAGAGGGTCATGGCCATCCGGCTAGTTCGGGGATACCGCACGGTCTCCTGTGAGGCAGCGAGCCTCCTTGTCGGATTACCGCCATGGGATCTGGAGGCAAAAGTCCTCGCGCACGTGTGGGAGTGGCGCGAGGAGGCGAAACGCCGGGGCGTAACTACGCTGCCGCGAGAAATCACGGTACAGCGGACAGAGCTTCGGCGGGATCTCATGGCGACATGGAGAGTGCGATTGTCGCAACCCAGCGCTGGGCACACCACAATTGCGGCGATAAGTCCCCACTTTGAGGAGTGGTTGGAGAGGCCCCACGGCGTCCTCACCTTCCGCCATTTTCCGCTTCCGCCGATTTCGTTCCACGCGCGCCTCAAAGAGATGTCAGCAGTGACGGGGTCCAATAGGGCCGATGCCGCCGGGATCGCGGGTAGTTCGAAAGAGATACCGTGGCCCTGGCACGGGCAACTGAAGGAACATGGGTGGGTTTTAGTCAGTAAAAGTCTGACACGCCCTCCCGCTCTGCCCAGAGCGAGAGAAGTCATTTGATGATTTCCCATCCACAAAAAAAAAAAAGGCTGGTTCCGTGAAATTCTTGTTATCTTGTTAGAAAAACCCAGTAACACTTTGCCGACCTGACAGTGAGGAACTTGCTTATTGGAACGAAGTTCCTTATCGCTCGTTGTTTTGTTAATGATATATGTATTTAAAGTTATTAAACTGTCGTTAAGAAAACGGCGATATGAAAGAGAATAAATAGTTAACTAATTAATTTTGTAATTACTGCTGTTACTGAGAAATCCCTGACGGAAAACCCCTATAATACTTTGGCCGACCTGGGAACCGAACGCAGGACCTCATGCTCAGCAGTAGGTACTAATTAGCGCTGGCGAACGCTAGACCAACAAGGCAGACCTACGGGGCAATTGCATAACACTCATCATCTTCCTACCCTTATCCCATGTTACGTGGGGGCGGCGCAACACGTTTTCTTCTTCCATTCTCCCCTGTCAACCGTCACGCTATCATTCACTCCCTTCTCTTTCATATCATTCCTCACACAATCCATCCATCTTTTCTTTGGCCTTCCTCTGCCTCTCCATCCATCAACATGTATATTCATCACTCTTTTAGTAACATGCGTTTCGTCTCTCCTCATCACATGCCCATCCAAGACAAACGATTTCCTTTCATCTTTTCTGTCACTGGCGCCCACAGAAATCTAAATAATAGTGCCTTATTATTTAGATTTCTTTGCTGGCGCCACTTTCAAACTTCCTCTTATAAACTCATTTCTTACTTTATCCAATTTCGTCACTCCACACATCCATCTCAACATTCTCATCTCCGCGGCATGCAATTTTTATTCATCAATCTTCTTCACTGCCCAGCATGCAGTACGACAGGCCTTATCACGGACTTATAAATTTTCCCCTTTAGCATCAGGGGCATCCGTGGGTCGCAAGTTGTTCCTGTAACCTGTCGCCATTTCATCCATCCTAAGTTGAGTTCCGGCAAGAGATATGGGCACAGGATCGGAGAGACCGCATCCGATCCTGTGCCCATATCTCTTGCCAGAACGCCCTTACCGATCTAGTCCGACTTTCGGTACCTCGGGTCGCTTTTCCAAGGGGATGGCGAAGTAGACCGAGACATAACGCACCGGACAATTGCATAACACACTATCAATCGGAATTAGTCACGAATTAGTAGTAGGTACCTATCTAGTATACTTTCCGGTTGACACAGGTGCTATCCGGACATGGGTGCTTCGGAAAGTACCTGTGCCGCATAGGCCGGGAACCAACACCCTGTTGTCACCACTGCAGCTGCCTCGACGACACGGCGCAGCACACTCTTGAGGAATGCTCTGCTTGGGCAGTGCAGCGTCGTGACCTCGTCGCGGCGGTTGGTGCTGAGGACTCTCTCGCTTCCGCGCATGGTCCAGTCCATGGTCGGAGGTGAGAGCGCGTGGGACGCCGTCGCCTCATTTTGCGAGGAAGTGATGGTCGCGAAGGAGGCGGCGGAAAGGGAGAGGGAGGATACAACTTCCCTTCCAATCGGTAGCAGACGCACCGGGTGCCGGAGGGCGCGAAATGATCTCCAGCCGCCTTAGGGTGAGGCCTGCAGGCAAGAGACTGGGGGAGTTTGTTGCCTGAACAGTGAAAGGCCCGAGACGGCGGCGCGCCGTGTTCCGCGCGCGCCTCTCTGGAAGGATTGCGGCCGTATAAGGCCGCTGAGGGTGACGGGGTCCGCATGAATTCATGCGGGCCGACACATAGCCGGGGGAGCGTGACGAAATGCGCAAGCACTCCAGCACCCCGGCTAAAGGTAGCAGCAGAACACCGTGTGGTTTTGGTCAGTAAAAGTCTGACAGACCCCTCCTCCTGCCCCAGGGTGGAGGACATCCATGAGGATTTCCACACAATAAAAAAAAAAAAAAAAGGTAGGTACCTATCTAGTGTACTAAATCTATGATCGGAATCGATTTCATTTTGACAGTTCAATAACATTCATTGCGTTATTTACGTTGTTGAGCAGACTTTCGAATATATGAAGGAAGCAATGAATTAGCAATTTGCTTCAAATTGATTCAGATTCCGATTGTTAGCGTGTTACGCAATTAGGGTGCTGATTGGGTAACCTTATCCATTAATTTCTCTGTACCTACCAGCCTGAGCTGTAGGTAATATTGGCCCCCGGTTGATGACAATACCTATAGGCTCGCCCCCTATTATACAGGATCACAGGATGAAATTGAATTCATGGGAAACCTCTTAAGGGGTCATTGTATTCATCATTATGAACAACTTCTACTATGGGACCAAACCAGAAATCGCGAAATAAAAACAGCCGATTTTTTTTTCGCGATTTCTGGTTTGGTCCCATAGTAAAAGTTGTTCATAATGATGAGTAGGTACAATGACCCCAGATAAAGGTTTCCCATGAATTCAATTTCATCCTGTATAGGATTTAAGTAGGAGTTAGCGAAATGTGTAGGTAGGTACAGGTAAGTATATTTACAACTCTTCCAACGCCCTACACCCTCGGAGAATGTAGGCGTGATTTTATGTTGTTTGTTATTTTGTAAACCAAACCCGCACTAACCTACACCACATCACTCAATTTCATCTATCGGACATAAGAGAGCAGTGAGGTGGCCCAGTGGTAACGGCCGCGACTTACGTGTTGTAGGTCGCAGGTTCGAACCCAGACATGTGCTTTTCTTTGCGTAAATTATTTCATCACCACTGCTCTCAGAACGGTGAAGGAAAACATCGTGAGGAAACCGGCATATCCTTGAACCATAAATTCGTGACATCAACTCTCACTGGGCCCGCGTGGTAGATTACAGCCCACAACCTCTCACCGACAGGAGGCCTGTGTTCCAGCACTGGGAATATTATATGCTGATTATGCCGTGCTCCGAAATTTTAATCGCGAAATTTTCGGAATTCCCTTATACAAACTTCAACACCTCTGACCTCACACTGACTTCCTCATAATGACAATAACATTAGTCATTTTATTACAAATTATTAACAGTATGTAACTTTAGTAAAAGTCTAGGGGAATTACCAAGAGTTAAAAACTTTCTCTTGGTATAGGTAGTTACAGCGCACGCGCAACGCATTACTTACACAACTTAATTCAATACTTAGATAACATGTAACGAAACTTTGCCTAACTACCTATAAAATCTGCCTAGCCTTTTCCCCTTTTTCCTTTTCTTTTGCCTTTTTTCCAAGATGGAAAAACTCAACAACACTTTCCCCGACCTGGGAAGAGAATCCAGGAGCTCATACTCAGCTGTACCAACGAAGCAGTCCATACTCCATAGTACCTACCAACCGTGCATCAACATAGTAGCTATCACTGGAACTCAGAATCTTATAAAATCATGTTTTGGGGGCCAACCACCACTTCTTAAAGCAGTAATATTTTAATGTTACTTCAGTGTGAGAAAGAGATGGAGCTATACAGGACGTCTAGCTCCATCTCTTTCCCACACTCATGTAAGATTAAAATAATACTGCTTTAAGAGGTGGTGGTCTAGCTCTTGGAATCACAAACTCAATGTCACACACAACAAAGTTCTAATTGCATTGCAACATCATGCATCTGCCTAGCCTTTTCCCAACTGTGTCGGGGTCGGGTTCCAGTGAAACCGGATGCAGCTGAATACCTACCATTATTTTACATTGAGCGACAGCCTATCTGACCTCCACAACCCAGTTACTAGGTAATACGATACCCCTTGGTAAGACTGGTTGTCAGATTTTTGGGCTTCTGACGACCCGTAACGACTGTCAAAGAGCCACGAAGGACAACCGGGACCCGTGCTTTCCGAGGCACGGAGGGGCCTTGGTATGTAGGTAAAGATTGTCACCCATCCACGGACCAACCGCGGCAAGCGTAGCTTAACCTGATCGATCGACGTGTGTGACTTAGCCACTAGCACTAGCCCCCCAATTGCATTGCAGCATAATGCAACCATAATTGATTTAGAATTTTTTTTATTAAGTGCAGAAGGTTATTCAATTATCTACACAGATTACATAAAAGTATTTTTTTTTTAAGATTCTGAATTTAAAACCAGGACTAGGTGTAATATACATAATTTATGTAAGTACCTACCTATAGCTTGCCCCTATTTCATGAGATTTATGCCTATACCTACAATTCTGAAGTGCCTACCCTTTTGAGAAATGTGAGGTTTGATGATACTTAATATAATCATGATAAGTTTGTGTATTTAAGTGACAATAATAGTTAGAAACAAATATTCTATGTACTTCATTGAGTTATAATATAAATTAATTAATTACTTTATAAATATTAGGTATACTGACATTATAGAATAGAATAGAAGTAAATACTTATCCATAAGTATCTTTATTTTGCATAAATACCTACCTAAATAAGTTTCACATAATTTGCTTATGTACTTGTTTCAGCAAGCAAAAAATACCTTGAAAATATAATTATAAACAAAAGCACTTCAATTATTAGGTAGGTACCTACTACAGAGCCCAGAGGCATGTAAGTACATACTCAAAAAAAAAAACTAAAATTAAATTATATTACATTAATACTATTCAGGTCGTGTGAGACCAGCATAGGTATGATAAGTAATATAATGAACTTTGCTTATACTCAATGTAATTGCATTTGCAGTGCATCATAGTGCTACCCTAAGGTATCCCAATTTATTTATAGTCTGTGCAGAATGCCTTCTTCTTCCAAACAACTCTATTAGCAATCACCACACTTTTGAGTGCATGAATTAAAAATAAAAGCCATTTTTTTATCATATTTATTTTTTTTATTTTCTATTACCTATTCTATCTGCTATCATTTTCAAAATCTGTTTAAAAATCTTGTCTATGACTCTATGGAGGGAATTCCCCTGAGTTTTTATTCTTGTTTGACGTCAGAAGTTCACATCCGATACCTACTATGAAATGTTATTGGTACTTATAAAGTGTAATGTTTGTCTGATTTGTATTTTATGTGGAAATTAAAAAAGATCTAATTAACATCAGTGTTCATAAATTATCATATCAGAAAGGAAGTTTGTGAAAGTGGTAAAAAATAAGTCAAGTATATTTTGATAATTAAATTATTGATGATTTCTTGTACATATCCTTAAAGAATGTTCCGTTGACATCTGCTACTAATCACTTCTGAAATGAAAAGTGATATAGTGTCGCCCAAATTAGGAATTGTAGATTTTTTTCTCACATTTAGTTAGTTTATGTTGTTGTGACAAGTTTCTGTAGTGTACAATTCAATTTCCACCAAATTCCATAGCAGGTTCCGTTTATTTGCTTACAATACTGATTTAAGAGCACTTTTATTATGATTAAGGAGTGTTTTTATAAAGAAAACAGCCAGTCTATCAACAAGGTTTAGATTAATATCATTTGTAAATTAAACTATGAAAACTCCCATATTACAAACTTTTTTGTCGTGTTATTGATATGAACATAATAATACTGCCTCAGTATCATAATTCCACCACAATTCATTCAAGAGTCGTGATTAAACAAACAAAAAAAACTTGACAATTAAAAATCGTAAATTGTTTTATTTTTAGGTTACGAATGCTCAAAAACCAAGGTTGATTACTTTTTTCAGAATAAAATACTAAATTGAAGCTAGATTTAAAAATCAAAGAAATATAAATTCGGGAAAAGCCTCTACCTAAATTAAAGATTTCTTTGTATCTTTAAATAAAAATAAATTTAGCAATTTATTACAGACAGATCTTGCTGCAAATATTTATTTTTACTGATTACGTATCTTTTATGTGGTCTGTGCTGATTAGGTATTCTGAACGTTCACGCTGAGTTGCCAGCCCTACCAAACTAAAAAGCAGCAAATTAGCCTAAAAAGTCAGTGGTTTACTACTGACTTTTTAAGCTAGAATTTTTAATTTGCTGAACTTTTTTCAAGTAATTACACTACGTGCGGTTGTTTGGCCCCGAAAAAAATTGTATCTATCATGTTTAGATATCGACAGCCATTACGACTGTGGAGTTTCACTAGCTAATTTTCTACCTTGTAGAATTTAAAAACAAGACAGTGTTCTTTTAGTGAGTACATAAGAGGAAGTCTAAAAGTGGCACCGGTGACTGAAAAGTTGTGCGGAAATCGGCTGTCATGGTATGGGCATGTGATGCGGAGGAGTGAGGAAAATGTCGTGAGGAAAGTTTTGAGTATGAATGTCGTTGGCTATAAGAGTAGGGGAAGACCAAAGAAACGATGGATGGATTGTGTGAAAGATGACATGGCTAGAAAGGGGGTGACTACCGAGATGACGAATAATAGAGAAGTATGGAAAAAGGACATGTTGCGCCGACCCCAAATAGATTGGGATAAGGGCAGGAGAATGATGATGACAGTGTTCTTTTAGTATCCAGATTATCAATTTGTGCGCTATCAAATTACATCAAAAATTTATAATTTTCAATGGTTGGAAACATCTAAATATTAAAAACTTTTTATTTATATAGATTTATACGACTTTGATCTTTACAAATTTTGATTTTTTTTTGCATGTGGTTTATTACGAATACTTCTAGTTCTAGTATACCAAGGTATGGGGTGTGGTAGGCACAGAGGCCAGCACATCAAGCTACCCCAATCTGTCAAATTTTCCCAATTGAATATGAACCTTATTCCTTTGATATAAAGTTGAAAATCCATCTATGAAATTTGACAGATTAAGGTAGCTTGATGTGCTGGCCTCTGTGGTTATTTTGATTTGAACTGGTCAAAGTGACTTGACAGTTCTGGTCACTTCGGTTGGCCTATTTATAGCCCAAAGAATCAGCATTGCCATTTAACGTGGCAACGCTGCCAGCCTTTTGGGCACTTTTCCTACTGAGAGCGATGTGGACGAATTTTTTTATGCCCAATGAGCTCTTTCCCTTTTTTTTCCTTAGACACAGTTGTACAGACGCCAGCACATCAAGCAACTTCAATCTGTTAAATTTCTTTAATAGATTTTCATCTTTATCGTTAAAGCATTAGGTTCAAGGTTGAATGGGAAAATTTGACAGTTTCGGGTGGCTTGACCTGTTGGCGTCTGTACATAATGTAGACTGTAGGTCTTTTGTATTTATGATTTCTCAAAATAATGAAATAATGCTTTAGGTTGACTGTTATGTAACTCATCATTCTCCTGCCCTTATCCCAATCTATGTATTAAGGGTCGGCGCAACATGTCCTTTTTTTCCATACTTCTCTATTATTCGTCATCTCGGTAGTCACCCCCTTTCTAGCCATGTCATCTTTCACACAATCCATCCATCGTTTCTTTGGTCTTCCCCTACTCTTATAGCCATCGACATTCATACTCAAAACTTTCCTCACGACATTTTCCTCACTCCTCCGCATCACATGCCCATACCATGACAGCCGATTTCCGCACAACTTTTCAGTCACCGGTGCCACTTTTAGACTTCCTCTTATGTACTCATTTCTTATTCTATCCATTCGTGTAACACCACACATCCCTCTTAGCATTCTCATATGTAACTAAATAACATTAAAAGTATACACATTTTATAAAGTTTAAAACTCTATGTAGGTATACAAGTAAAAACGAAGTGATTGCGTAACAAACATAAAATTCCAAGTGCCATTCATTTTGATTTTTCCATTCAACAATTGCGTTATTTACGTCGTCAAGCGGACGAACTTTTTAAACATAATGAAGCCATGGATTAAGTGTCTAAACACTCTATGCCGAAAGTACGCGACCGAAGTTCTGCGGCTGATTTTACTTTCCGACGTATTCGGCTGATATGACAGGATATGACACACCATAAGTGTCGAACGTATGCGGCAGAAATTCGGTTGCGCAACGCGAGGCGCGGGCATGCCTGCCTCCCGCAGCTCCCCGCCCCGGATCTTCTTCGGCAATTGAACCGAACTTCGGTCGCGTATAATGTGTGCTCTACAAAAAACTTTTTTACAAAAAAATATAACCGACTTCCAAAAACAACACTACAAAGTGAAAAATAACTTTAATTTCGGAAGTCGGTGTCTGGTTAAATGTATTTTCGTTTTTTGCCACCGACTTCCGAAATTAAAGTTATCTTTCACTTTGTAGTGTTGTTTTTGGATGTTGGTTATATTTTTTTGTAAAAAAGTTTTCATTTTTCACTTTTTAGTTGTGGTACCTACCCCACACAAATTCTAATACCACTCCTGCAAAACAAACTAGAACATCATCCATAAAAAAGTGGGGAAAAAATACGTATTATTGAAGCTAACTCAAAAACTACCAAAGCAAAGTTAATCAATTTTATATGGGACCAACTTTGATGTATACCCTCTCGAATAAAACAATTTTTTTTCAAATCGGACGACTCTGTAAAAAGTTATGCGTGGTCATACAAAAAAAAAAAATATACAGGGTATTTGGTGCATCGTTTGCCAAATTGAATTGGCCGAAAGAAGAGGTCATTTGCTATCGCTTCAGGCTCAAGTACTCATTTTTGGCCACACCGGTTTTTTTATTACAACTTTCTAATTTTTATTTTGAAAAAATCCAAAACTCAGCATTAAAGCTTAAATTAAAAAAAAGTTTTAAGTGTAGTCGTCAAATTTCATTTTTATTTACATATGTACTGTTGTATGGCTCTATCAAATTTAAAATTACTTGCCAGTTACATCTAGTTTTTTTTTAATAAATCACAAAGTTTTTGGAAAAATAAAAAATTAACTTAAAACTCAACTTTAAATAGCTATAAAAAAAAAACTAAAAGCGATCGGGATCTTCGAATTATTTTAAAAAGTTCTCTAGTTTATCCCCTTTCCAACGGTATGTAATGTGTTAAAAAACTCTTTTAATATCTTTAATAATTAGCTAAATGTGTAGTCGAGACACATCAGGCTGATATTGGATATTACGTTTAAAACACTAGTTTTCGCATAAATTACATGCTATTAGTAGATAGATACTGTTATCTCACGTCTTACGTAGTCTCTTATCTCGTTCTTACATAGGGAACTTTCCTCGAAATTGAAAAAAAAATACATTATTACAAAAATAATCATTTATTAATAAGTAATTTAATTACATACTAATCTTACAAGAATTAGAATTTCTGCAAACAGAGTTGCCCTTATTATTAGCTGATTTGCCAATTTTCAGTGAAGACAGGTCTTTTGTTTTCCAACATGACGGTTGTCCCGCTCATTGGAGAATAACCGTCAGGGAGTACTTGAATGATGCATTCCCGGACTCATGGATTGGGAGGGATGGCCCTATTCCTTGGCCTCCACGTTCTCCAGACTTAACTCCGTTGGATTTTTACGTCTGGGGACGGGCCAAAGAACTCGTCTACGCCACGGAAGTTGAGACAAGAGATGATTTAGTCCAACGCATTGAGGCGGCTTTCATGACGATCAAAGCAGAAATGCGTTTACGCACCACTACAGTTGAGATAAGACGAAGATGTCGCGCGTGCATACGCAATAGTGGTAGACAGTTTGAACAAGACTTGTAAGATTAGTATGTAATTAAATTACTTATTAATAAATGATTATTTTTGTAATAATGTATTTTTTTTTCAATTTCGAGGAAAGTTCCCTATGTAAGAACGAGATAAGAGACTACGTAAGACGTGAGATAACAGTATCTATCTACTAATAGCATGTAATTTATGCGAAAACTAGTGTTTTAAACGTAATATCCAATATCAGCCTGATGTGTCTCGACTACACATTTAGCTAATTATTAAAGATATTAAAAGAGTTTTTTAACACATTGCATACCGTTGGAAAGGGGATAAACTAGAGAACTTTTTAAAATAATTCGAAGATCCCGATCGCTTTTAGTTTTTTTTTTATAGCTATTTAAAGTTGAGTTTTAAGTTCATTTTTTATTTTTCCAAAAACTTTGTGATTTATTAAAAAAAAACTAGATGTAACTGGCAAGTAATTTTAAATTTGATAGAGCCATACAACAGTACATATGTAAATAAAAATGAAATTTGACGACTACACTTAAAACTTTTTTTTAATTTAAGCTTTAATGCTGAGTTTTGGATTTTTTCAAAATAAAAATTAAAAAGTTGTAATAAAAAAACCGGTGTGGCCAAAAATGAGTACTTGAGCCTGAAGCGATAGCAAATGACCTCTTCTTTCGGCCAATTCAATTTGGCAAACGATGCACCAAACACCCTGTATATACGTGTCGAATTGAGAACCTCCTCCTTTTTTTTCGTCGGTTAAAAATACGTTGCCGCGGAATTGCCGCTGAACTTACGCCCGACTTATAACGCAACGTTATTTCGGCATAATGTGTCGTCAATAATTCTAATAGCATTGCAGGCGTAATTATGCCGAACTTCGGCGCGTACCTTCGGCATAGTGTGTTTAGACACTAAGAATTCCTTTCAAAATCCATAAACAAATACGGGCTAAATGGCTAAAACAGAAAACAGGGATGTCGTTGAAAAAAACGTTTAATCTACTGTGTAAACAGTAGGGCTGGCAATACTGTACTCATGGCACGAGGCCGTTAGGGGAATGCCTTATGGAAAGTTATAAAGGCGTTTTACACCTCACGACTTCCTATCAAAATCATGTAAAAAAAAAACTTTCTTTTCAAAACCAGCATCTAAATCAGAAGCCCATTTAATAAAAAGAAGAAAAAAAAAATTAATAAAAAAATAAATAAATAAGGAAGGAAGGAAGGGTTTTGTAATTTTAACAGATAAAACACAGGCAAGAAAATTAGTTTTTCTTGATGGCAACTTGGCCGTGAGTGTTTTGATACTGTGGGCGATTTTCACCAATGAAACAGAACGCGATCAGCACTAAAACGCGTTCAAGAGCTGTCAGTATCAATATTCTATAACAATGTTGACACTGACAGCACTTAAATGCGGCTTAGATGTACTAATTGCGTTCAGTTTCATTGGTGAAATTCGCTATAAGTCTGTAAAACGAGTTTATTATAAAGCTTGTTATAAAATAATGAAAATGCAATACAGAGCTATACTACAACGCCGCAGTGGGCGCTAAAAGCTCCATAGTCTGACTAGCCTTAGCCGTGAAAGCTTAAATTACCGTTTCAGTACTCATGGCATTTTCACAGCAAAAAATAGGGACTGTTAATATTTTCAAAAGTTTCTTGTATATCAGAGGAATATTACTAACTAAATTTTACAATTAGCGGAAGACTACAAAAGTAGGTACAAAAAAACACAATAAAAATTAATAAGCGTATTATTATTAAACATCACCATGTTCCTCTTCAGAAGCACGGATCGGATCGGATCGCACGTCGGTCGTAATCGTGCTGTGTAAATGCACCTTAACCATACAATGACATAAAGTAAGTATTACAACAAGTTCGACGTTCCGTAATGTCAGTCCAAGCCAACCAACGGGGGATACCCCAATGAAGTCTCATGTTATTTATTAAAAAAACATGATTTTAGCTCGTGTCGGAGGCTATTATGCGCGTACAATCCGCTGACAGGGTCAATACACAGTGACGACACAAAACTTAGTGCAAAACAGTTCAAACAGTGTTCAAAATGTCTACAGAAGAAGTGAAACCAATCACATTGAAAAAACTACCACTAATATTGAACAGAAACATTATACTAAAAAAGCCTATGAACAGGAATATAAAAGTAGTGAAATCGTTACAAAGTTCCGTGCAAGAGGATATTATTTACACATCGAAATTAGGTGACTTCACTTCAGGGGAAGTCCGTAATATGACGATCGTGAATCGTCTGAATGTTCTGACGAAGGCTAGTAAAACGGTCGCGAATTGCCAGAGTCACTCCGGTCATATCTTCGAGAAGACCTCGGACGAAATAACGAAGCTAATAGGCCAGGATAATTACGACATTCTGTTCAGTTCTTTGTGTTCTATTATAAGTCAGGAGCTTAAAATTCGAAGCATCAATGCGCTTTTGACAGTTCCAAAAAAAGTAAGGAGTGTTGCTTGCCAGACCGAAACCAATTCAATGAGTTTTAGTGTGTTGAGGAATGTGGTTGAATCCTCGTGTCAGACTAATGAAACATTATCAGAAAGCCGTTTAACAAGCATAGAAGAATTTAAAAAGCACACAAAGCCACGTAGACGTAATAAAAGACAGCAGCTTGCCCCATACGTAGTGAAGGATACTCCAGAAGTGAAACAGCCTAGAAGAATTGTGATACCACCAGCCAACTTTGATTCATTCTCCGTAAAAGAAGAAATTGTTCAAAAGGAATCTCTAACAGAATCCTCATTACCGGTACTGGGGTCCTTATTCGAGGACGAAGATTCCAACAACAGTGTGAACAGCGGTCGGTTTTCTTCCTTATCCGTGATGACGACGCGAGACTTGTTAGTTAACCCACTTAATATTCTCGTTGATAAACATACCAGGGATACAAGTAGCGAGGTGAACGAACGTGAGATTGATACAAGGGAACAATTTCATAATTTGGATTCTCCGGGAGATTTGAGCTCTTCGAATGAGGGATTACCGTTTGGTATGCAAGAAGTTTTACGTAGGACGCCACCTGAGCAGAGAATTAAATTGCTTCTAAGACAAGGATTTACGGATTTAAAGGATTGTTTAACCAGGGATAGTGATGGTCACTTGTAAGTATTAAACCCAATTATTTTATTAATTGTTTTTGTTTCTTTAAACTTCACTAACTGCACACATATTAATTGATATTAATTGAACTGCTCGTGGAGCTCGTGGCTAAGCAATAACAGCCGCACGGGTCGATCCATCAGGTTAAGCTACGCTTGCCGGGGTTGGTCAGTGGATGGGTGACCATCTTTACATACCGAGACTCCTCCGTGCCTCGGAAAGCACGTTAAGCCGTTGGTCCCGGCTGTCATTCGTGGATCTTTGACAGTCGTTACGGGTCGTCAGAAGCCCGAAAGTCTGACAATCAGTCTTACCAAGGGGTATCGTATGACCCAGTTACTGGGTTGTGGAGGTCAGATAGGCAGTCGCTCCATGTAAAATAATGGTATTCAGCTGCATCCGGTTAGACTGGAAGCCGACCCCAACATAGTTGGGAAAAGGCTAGGCAGATTGATTAATTGAACTGCCTCGTTGGTCCAGTGGTTGCATGCGCTACTGCTGAGCATGAGGTCCTGGGTTCGATTCCCAGGTCAGGCTAAGTATCATTGGATTTTTCCATCAAGAAGTTTCTCAGTAGCATCCCGGAGTCTGGATTCGTGCCCGGTTGATGGCAATGGCCTTGCCCCCGATTACATTGGGCTTAAACATAACTGGCAAAATTTGTGTGTGCTATAGTTACACCTCTGCCAAACCCTCCAGAGATTACAGGAGTGATGTTATCTTATGTTTTTTTTATTTCAGTTATTATGCAAATTGATTTATGATTCTCCTAGCCAACTGGCTAAAAAAAAAAAAAATTACTATCAACTGACAGTAATCTATTTTTTTTTTAATTGTGTCCAAACTTAAACTTATCTTAAAAGTATCATTAGCCGCCAGAAGTCTGGATTTATGCCTCTATTGGCAATAGACTTGCCCCCTATTACATGGGCCTTAACTCTTAAAATACAAACATCAACACATTAATTCACACATCATAATTTTTTAATTGTTTCTATACATTTTTTTTTTAATTTCTTACATAAATTTGCTAAATGTGGGTGACCACCTCTGCCTATCCTTTTGTGAAATACAGGGGTGAAGGTATGTTTTGTAGTCATTAGAATTGCAAGTGTCAGTATAAAACCTAGATAATGATTATTGTTTTATTAAAAGCATCCAATACAAAGTTGGAAAAAATTGACTTTGTCACCTCTAGTGATAACATTGATGAGATTAATCACTTGATTAATTTATGAATGACATCTGTTTATCTTAATACAAGCGACCCGCCCCTGCTTCGCTCGGTTTTAACGACTTGACAATACATCGAGATTACTTTCTTTTAAATTATAAATTATTAGCAGCGCCTCGTGGTTTTACCCGCGTAAGTCTGGAACCCGTAGAAATATCGGGATAAAAGGTATCCTATGTGTTAATCCAGGTTTTTAGACTATCTGTGTGCCAAATTTCATCAACATCCTTTCAGTAGTTTTAGCGTGAATGAGTAACAAACCCATCCATCCTCACAAACCTTCGCGTTTATAATATTCTACTAATGAACAACTTTTACTATGGAACTAACCCTGAAATATGAAAAAGAAAATCAGCTGTTCTTTACAAAGTGCAAAACCTACGCAATCAAAATGTACGAGACAGCAGATTTTTTTATTATATTTCAAGGTTGTTCCATGGTAAAAGTTGTTCATTTTCATGAGTAAGTACTACACCCCGTTAAAGTATGTCCCTCGTTTAACCTAACACCCTGTATATACTAGCTGCGCCCCGGGGATTCACTCGCATAGACCGGGATAAAAAGTAGCCTATGTGTTAATCCAGGGTATAAGCTATCTACATACCAATATTTCATCCAAATCGGTCCAGCCGTTTGAGCGCGAAGAAGTAACAAACATAGAAAACACACACACACACACACACACTCACAAACTTTCGCCTTTTGTTTGAACGCGCTAATCTCTGGAACTACCAATCGGATTTGAAATAATATTTTTGCATTTGATAGCCCAATTCTTGAGGAAGGCTGTAGGCTTTTTAACATCACGCTAGGACCCTCAGGAGCCGAGCAAAAAGAAGAAAAAAGTCAGAAAGAACGCTAAGCGAAAACGAAGTAAAAGCGCGGGCAGGCGATGCCATGTGACGGGGTGGGTTGGGGTGACAAGAAATTAAATGCGGACGAAGTCGCGGGCAGAAGCTAGTAAATAAATAAATGTACCGACGCCAGTAGGTCAAAGCCACCCGAAACTGTAAAATTTTCCCAATCAATCTTGAACCTAATGCTTAAGCGATAAAGATGAAAATCTATTCAAGACATTTGACAGATTGTAGTAGCTTGATGTGCTGGCGTCTGTCATAAACCTTCCGGAATAAATTCTCTAAACGATAGTGAAAACTGCATCAAAATCAGTTGCGTAGTTTTGAATAACAACGCGGTCACACAGACAGATTACGAAAATAGACTTTAATTTATAAGTAGTTATAGATAATATGCTAGATTATAGATAAGAAATGGCAGATTCAAGACTTAATGAAGTGTAAAACATGTTATTATTAATTAATTACTTTATAATGATTATTTATTACTACCTAGATGTTTCCGCGACTTCATCTACGTTTATTTTGTACTAGCTGTGGACCGCGACTTCGTTCGCGTGGAAGTCGTGAGATACACAGTAAAACTCCCTCGTCCCCCACCTCGCCGCGTTGCATCGCCCGCCCGCGCTATTACTTCGTTTTCACTTAGCGTTCTTTCCGACTTTTTTTTTCTTTTTGCTCGGCTCCTGAGGGTCGTAGCGTGATGTTAAATAGCCTATAACCATCCTCGAGAATCGGGCTACCATACAGAAAGAATTTTTCAAATCCAATCCGACCTGTTCACAATTTCAAGTTTTTTTTTTTTTTTTAAATAAAAGTAGCCTAAGTTACTCCTTATAGCATCAGCTACCTGTTAGTGCAAGCCTCGTCAAAATCAGTCCAGCGGTTTTGGGGATTAACCGGAACAAACAAACAGACAGACAAAAATTTTAAAAACTTTTTTATGAGTACCGTTTCTTGCATGTAGTAAATAGCTGTTATTTTGACATTATACAAACGGACACATCAATTTTATTTATTTGTATTCATGTATAGATTTCATAGCTACCTGTTAGTGCAAGTCTCGTCAGAAACAGTCCAGCGGTTTTGGGGATTAACCGGAACAAACAAACAGAGAGACAAAAATTTTAAAAACTTTTTTATGAGTACCGTTTCTTGCATGTAGTAAATAGCTGTTATTTTGACATTATACAAACGGACACATCAATTTTATTTATTTGTATTCATGTATAGATTTCATCTATTTTTATATCTATTTTTATGAAAAGGCGCCTATTTATTTATTTGACTATTTATGTACAGTGTTTTTTTGTGCTGCATCAATTGGGTACCCCAGTTGTATTAAAATTTTAATGCAACTGGGGTACCAATTGATGCAGCCCGCTGTACACACATAAAAATATATAGAGAGCCTATGTACAGGTTCCAGGCTTACTATCTCGAGCAGGGCCCCAATTCTGTATGATTCCCCACTTATATAAGTGCCACTCTTCGCTCCTGGGGTCAAGGTACGTTGTCTAAACAGAGTGTTTACTTTAAGTGAATTTATTTTGATATTTATTTTGTTTGAAAATTTAACTTTTTTAATTTTCGGTTTTTTATTTATTATTTAATTTTTCTATACTTCTATGGAGTAATATTCCTTGAGGTTTCAATTATTGCCAAGATGTCAATTCCATACTGTATCTTACCACGTGCAAACCACGTCAATATCGTGTCTTGTAGAAACCCCTTTTTATATACAGGGTGAAATTGAATTTATGGGCAATCTTTTAAGGGGTCATTGTACTCATCATTATGAACAACTTTTACTATGGGAACAAACCTAAAATCGCGAAAAAAAAATCAGATGTTCCCTAAATTTTTACGAGATCAATCTGCCTAGCCTTTTTCCAACTATGTTGGGGTCGGCTTCCAGTCTAACCGGATGCAGCTGAATACCATTATTTTACATGGAGAGACTGCCTATCTGACCTCCACAACCCATTAACTGGGTAATACGATACCCCTTGGTAAGACTGATTGTCAGACTTTCGGGCTTCTGACGACCCGTAACGACTGTCAAAGATCCACGAATGACAGCCGGGACCAACGGCTTAACGTGCTTTCCGAGGCACGGAGGAGTCTCGTTATGTAAAGATGGTCACCCATCCACGGACCAACCCCGGCAAGCGTAGCTTAACCTGATGGATCGACCCGTGCGGCTGTTATTACTTAGCCACGAGCTCCTCTACATTTTGACGAGATATGCGAGCAAAATGTATGCAACAGCTGATTTTTTTTCGCGATTTCAGGTTTTTTTTTTCCCATAGTAAAAGTTGTTCATAATGATGAGTACAATGACCTCTTAAAATATTGCCCATGAATTCAATTTCACCCCCACAGGCGGTTTCGTTCATAGTGTCATAGAGATTTACGTGATTATTAGCAAATGTCGTGGTGATTAGCTCAAGGGATTGACGTGGCTGGTTTCGTAGTAAGGAATCGTTGTGTGGTCATAGTGGATTAGGGCACTGTCTTCATTCATAAATTGATAATTCTTGATAAGGACGGCCATCATTGAAACGTTATGAATAGCACCTCTGTTATCTATCGGTATTCCGTAAAAGGTACCAACAGGTAATAACAAAACACTTAAATAATAAAATAAAACACTTAAACATCACATAAAACAACTCGAGGAAGCTTTGATTGCCAGGATTCCCACATGCAATTGTTTGCCTAAGTCATTCACTGTTTCCTTATCATGTGTTATCCTTACCTACTTATTTAAATAAAAAAAAGGGGGCCAAGTGCGTGTCGGACCACACATAATGAAGGGTTCCGTAGTTGGGATGAACTTATCCCAAGAACAAAGTATGTACGTATGTGTGTATGTATGTGTGTGTGTGTGTGTGTGTGTGTGTGTATTGTACTATACATTTCAATTGTTACCCGCTTTAGCCTGCAAATTTGTGAATGTATCTAGTATCAATAAACTCGTGGAGGAGCTCGTGGCTAAGTAATAACAGCCGCACGGGTCGATCCACCAGGTTAAGCTACGCTTGCCGGGGTTGGTCAGTGGATGGGTGACCATTCTTTACATACCGAGACTCCTCCGTGCCTCGGAAAGCACGTTAAGCCGTTGGTCCCGGCTGTCATTCGTGGATCTTTGACAGTCGTTACGGGTCGTCAGAAGCCCGAAAGTCTGACAACCAGTCTTACCAAAGGGTATCGTATTACCCAGTTACTGGGTTGTGGGGGTCAGATAGGCAGTCGCTCCATGTAAAATACTGGTATTCAGCTGCATCCGGTTAGACTGGAAGCCGACACCAACATAGTTGGGAAAAGGCTAGGCAGATTTATTGATCTAGTATCAATAAACAATTTTTTTTTTTTTTTTTTTTAAAGTTAACACTAGTTGAAAAACATGGTCTCCCATACATTCCAACTGCAAATGTAAGTTGGTCGAAAAATTGTTTTAATAAACACGCAATATTTTTGAAAGACCCATCCAACAACACCCCACACCATGGGGTGGACGAGAAAAAAAACATCTCCACTTTACGTGTACAGAAGGTACCCTAAAAAATTTTTTTTTCATGATTTTATTTTACCACTGTCGGCGTGATGAATATTGTATATCCATGCCAAATTATAGCTTTCTAGTACTAAGAGTCTCTGAGCTAAGCTGCGGACGGACAGACGGACGGACATAGCGAAACTATAAGGGTTCCTTGTTGACTACGAACCCTAAAAAGCCTGTATACTGGTATTCAGCTGCATCAGGTTAGACTGGAAGCCAACCCCAACATAGTTGGGAAAAGAATAAGCAGATGATGAGACAGGTTCAGTCAGCGTCAATAATATCGGTGTGAACAGAATGTTCAAAATGATCTAAACAACTCATCATTCTCCTGCCCTTATCCCAATCTATTTGGGGTCGGCGCAACATGTCCTTTTTTTCCATACTTCTCTATTAGTCGTCATCTCGGTAGTCACCCCCTTTCTAGCCATGTCATCTTTCACACAATCCATCCATCCTTTCTTTGGTCTTCCCCTACCCTTATAGCCATCGACATTCATACTCAAAACTTTCCTCACGACATTTTTCTCACTCCTCCGCATCACATGCCCATACCATGACAGCCGATTTCCGCACAACTTTTCAGTCACCGGTGCCACTTTTAGACTTCCTCTTATGTACTCATTTCTTATTCTATCCATTCGTGTAACACCACATGATCTAAACAACTATGAAAATGAAATATTAACATGATGACACAAGGAATGTTTCAGAATGAAGACAGACAACGCAACTGTCATTCTGACAAGAACTTTATCCAATTGAGATAAAGTTTAATTTTCTTAGTTGTTGAGATCATTTTCAACAGTCTGTTCGTCCCGATATTTTGACGCTGTCTGTACTTGGTAGGGTTTCGTCACATGCATAGGCATTGAATTACGCTGTGTATGCGAGTTGTGCTTTATAACCATAATTGTCAAGAAAAAGAACTTGGTTATTCCCCTAAACTTTTACACAGTAATGCAAATCTATTGAACTGGAGGGGCTCGTGGCAATAAGATTACAGCCGTACGGGTCGATCGAAGGAGTTAAGCTACGCTTGCCGTGGTCAGTTCATGGATGGGTGACCATCCATTACATACCGAGACTCCTCCGTGCCTCGGGAAGCACGTTAAGCTGTTGGTCCCGGCTGTCTTTCGTAGATCTTTGACAGTCGTTACGGAGTCGGAAGCCTAGCCGTGTAAGTGGGTTGTGGAGGTCAGATAGGCAGTCGCTTCATGTAAAATACTGGTATTCAGCTGCATCCGGATAGACTGGAAGCTGACCTCAACATAGTTGGGAAAAGGTAGGCAGATTGATGTGCGTTTTGCTCTATAACAATATCAAGAAAAAGTATTTAAGGCGCAGATAAATGCCAGTGGCCTTGAGTGTTTAGAGGAGCTCGTGGCTAAGTAATAATAGCCGCACGGGTCGATCCATCAGGTTAAGCTACGCTTGCCGGGGTTGGTCCGTGGATGGGTGACCATCTTTACATACCGAGACTCCTCCGTGCCTCGGAAAGCACGTTAAGCCGTTGGTCCCGGCTGTCATTCGTGGATCTTTGATAGTCGGTACGGGTCGTAGGAAGCCCGAAAGTCTTGACAATCAGTCTTACCATGGAGTATCGTATTACCCAGTTAATGGGTTGTGGAGGTCAGATAGGCAGTCGCTCCATGTAAAATACTGGTATTCAGCTGCATCCGGTTAGACTGGAAGCCGACCCCAACATAGTTGTGAAAAGGCTAGGCAGATTGATATTGGCCTTGAGTGTTTAGCTTGCGTGTTCTGTGCTAAGCTCACGCAACGCGTCGTACGTCCAGCCAGTAATAGGACTCACCCATCAAGGAGCGCTGTCCCAAATTAGACGCATTACATAAAACAAGAAGTATTTTAATAAAACACCTATTACTAATAGATAAATAATGAAATTATCTTTAAAATGGTGAAGGTTTCATAAACATACGCGCGATAGTTTTTGCGTGATTCTCAGTTTTTATCCGCGTTAGACATAACTTTACAAATTAATTACACTGTTCTAGCTTATAAGAGAAGTCCTGACTGGCTCATCAACGCCCAGCCCAAACCCTTGAACCTAGAAAGCTGAAATTTTGCACAGAGGTTCTCTTTATAATGTAGACAAGGAATAAGGAATGATTTCCTGATAGTACGTTCCTCTTGAGATATTTTCCGATATTCACTCGGGCGAAGCCGAGATTAAGTTATTAAGAAAATGCTCTAATTTAACATAATTATATATTTTCCAAATCATTAACACCAATCGTTTAGACATGATCTTCAGTTTAAAATCATTAACGGTCATTTACAAAACGAGGTTTTTCTTCTGTCATGGTTTAAACCATCAGTTTTTGTAATAAGAACCTAGCTGTGATAGAAATACAGTTCTTTATACAAAACTGTCAACTTAATGTGTCGGAATAAAGTTCGGAATTAAAAAAAAAATTACTTTAAAAAAAGTAAAAACCGACTTCAAAATCAAAAACGAATAAAATAACTTTCATAAAACACTTCAACAGCTTCTGAAGTCGGTGTCAAGCTAAAGTGCATTGAAGAATTGATGACACCGACTTCAGCAGCTGTTGAAGCGTTTTATGAAAGTTATTTTATTCGTTTTTGGTTTTGAAGTCGGTTTTTACTTTTTTTAAAGTAATTTTTTTGAATTTCGAACTTTATTCCGTCACATTAAATTGTCAGTAAATTTATTTTTTAATTTTTAGTTGAATATATCAATTACATAATTAGGTAAGCCTAAGTCGAACGAAAAGAAGAATCATCAAAATGCGTTTAGAAATGCCGTAGATACAGTGCATTTATGCATATAACTTCGTACATAAGAATAATTACATAATGTATTATATACTAAAACCTTCCTGAAAGTATGTAGATCACGGTAGTGAAAGAATCATCAAAATTGGTTTATAAGTTTTTAAGAAAATCGCGGACAAACAAACATACATACGGGTCGAATACAGAACCTCCTTTTTTGAAGTCGGTTAAAAAGGGTCCATGGTTTAAACCTGTGTTTGAAGATGAACCTTGTTTTGTAATAAGACTGTATAAGTCGGTTATCGTCGCCCTAACTCTTGGTTATTCCCCTAGACTTTTACTAAGTTATGTACGCACCTACTGAACCTTCTCCCACATCAGGGCAAAGACCTATTTTATTGGTAGGTACAGAGGATGCGCGAGTATCGATGGATGACTCACAAGCACAACTATACTTTACTACTAACGTATTGTTTTATTATGAACTAGGTTCTGCCCGCGACTTCGTTCGCGTGGAAGTCGTAAGATCCAGAATCTACCTACCAAAATAAAAGCCACATTTTAAAAAAAAACTCCCTTGCCCTTTCTGACTTTTTAAACGACTTCAAAAAAAGGAGGTTTCTCAATTTGACCGTATATATTTTTTTTTATGTGTGTTCGCGGATAACTTCGTTGTTTATGAACCGATTTTAATGATTCTTTTTTTCTTGTAAAGGAGATATCCCAAGGGTAAGAAACCAGATAAGGAAACCAGGATCTGATGATGGCATCCCAGAGAAATCGAGGGGAACCTTCAAATAATATAGGCACACCTATAGCGATTTGGCTATTTTTTTTATAGTAACTCGTGCATTTGCTCCCGGAAAGCACCATTCGGTGAAGTGGAACTGATGATGAAGACCACAGGTGGCCATCGGAACTACTCAATAATTCGTATTTCACGGATTGCGATTCGATTATTACTAAGCAATTTATGCTAGTCACAATACAGATGTTGAAGTGGAGCTGATGGTGACTTCACCATCAGCTCAAAAAAAAAAAACAACCGACTTCAAAAAAATACTACAAAGTGAAAAATAATTTTAATTTCGGAAGTCGGTGGCAAAAAGCTAAAATACAGATCCAAAGACACCGACTTCCGAAATTAAAATTATTTTTCACTTTGTAGTATTTTTTTGAAGTCGGTTGTTTTTTTTTTTTTGGAAAAAAGTTTTTTTTCCTTTTGCTCGGCTCCTAAGTGTCGTAGCGTGATGATAATAGCCTTTATAACCTCCCTCGAGAATTGGGCTATCGAATGCAAAAAAATTTTTTCATATTCGACTGGTAGTTCCAGAGATTAGCGCATTCAAACAAACAAACTCTTCAGCTTTATTAAATTATTAATAGATAGCTCATAATATTTTCGTGCGTAGTGAAGTGACGATGTGTTGATGTTTGTCATTCTATGAAGCGTAAACAGATAAAGGATTTGAATGAACGCCATCACACAACACAATATCACAACACTATTGAACACAATCAATCTGCCTAGCCTTTTTTTCCAATGCAGCTGAATACCAGTATTTTACATGGAGCGACTGCCTATCTGACCTCCACAACCCAGTAACTGGGTAACACGATACCCCTTGGTATGACTGGTTGTCAGACTTTCGGGCTTCTGACAACCCGTAACGACTGTCAAAAATACACAAATGACAGCCGGGACCAACGGCTTAACGTGTTTTCAGAGGCACGGAGGAGTCTCGTTATGTAAAGATGGTCACCCATCCACGGACCAACCCCGGCAAGCGTAGCTTAATTTGATGGATCGACCCGTGCGGCTGTTATTATTTAGCCATGAGCTCCTCTATTGAACACAATATCTTGGCAATAATCAGCCCTATAATGTTCCCGCTGCTGGGACACAGGCCCCTCTTCGTGAGAGGAAGTGACTGTGTAATCCACCACGCAGACACAGTGCGGGTTGGTGGACGTCACGTTTTCCGTTTCGTCACGATGTTTTCCTTCACCGTTTTGAGACGTTGATGATAACTCACGACCAGTCGGGACCATTACCACTGGAACACCACACCACTGCTCTGACATTGTGTTAAAAAAAAAAATTAGCTTTGTAGAGCGTGGTCTCTGTCACTCATACCTATGTGACAGTCTCTTTCTAAAGGCGTTGTGTCATAAATTCATTATCACCAGCACCCTAATTGCGTAACACACTATTGATCGGAATTTGAATAATTTTGAAACGAATTGCTAATCCATTGCTTCATATGTTCGAAAAAAATATCTGCTCGACAACGTAAATAACGCAATGAATGTTGTTGAACTGTCAAATTGAAACCAACTCCGATTGATAATGTGTTACGCTTTTTGTAAAAAGAAATGGAAAATTGTTTGCTAAGGTCTCGGACACCAAGAAAGGTCCCGTGCGAAGCCAATATAAAAATCTCTTAATTATCGGTGGCTATAAAACAGCACTACTTAGAAAAAGTGTTTTCTGCATGGGTCCAATAATATTTAATAAACTACCGGACAGCATATAAAATGACACCCTACAGCAATTTAAAAATAAACTTAAGGTTTTTTTGATACGGAAATGTTATTATTCGTTAAGTGATTTTTTGAATGACCCTATGTGTTACATCTTGACAGTTTAATAATTATTATTGACATTCTTTGATACATTGTTGTGCATAATCTGGACTTTTTAAAATAATTTATTTGTATCTTAATCATTTTTTTTTCTGTTTTAATCTATTTCACTATTTTATAATTTTTACTCACTTGTTGATAGTGACATTATTTGTAAAATGTTGCATGCCAAAACTCAGGCAGAATGTACCCGGCTCACTATATGTTTTTATAACAACTTATTGGACAATACCTACATTCTATGCGAATAAATGATTTGATTTGATTTGATACGCAATTAGGGTGTTGGTCCCGGGTGTGCTATACCTTCCGCCAGATAACAGCGCAATAAAAGTCGTTGACCCTGTACCAATGTATTACAACATTTCAAAACGATACGAAAAAATGTTAAAGCAGTGTCGCTAACATGATCAAAACAAACGTATCGTGGTAAGAGGCGTCCTTAACGCGTGCACGTGGCATGTTCTTATTATTTGCATTTAAGTTTAGAGACTTTTTTTACAAGTAGGGTTAATGACTTTCATTGCACAGTTATCTGGTGGAAGGTATAGTATTAAATAGATATTTTTATTTAGACATTGACTTGACTCATCTGGTTTTTACTATCGCCTGTTATCTATAAGTGTTGTTGTCAAAAACACAAGTAATTTGATCTTATCGAGTACAGTCAATCACGTCAGTGGTAAAACTTGAACTACGAAAATAGCCTTTATTGCTGAGTCGTGAAGGGGCTGTCAATATATTTTTTTATCATGTATACGTGCTGTTTGCTGTACTTTTTTATACACGGGGAAAGTATTGACCTGGGGATCACATTATTTAATCTCAACATTATGAAACTTCATCACGATTGTAGATATTCCCTGAGGGTTTTGGCAGAGGTGTCAGACATAGTACATCCAAATTTCGCGCGCGGCTCCGTGAGGCTGAGCCTCTTGCAGTGGGTACGCGGCTTTATATTTAAGTCCCATGTAATAGGGGCCTATATACAATCAATCTGCCCAGCCTGCCCCCAACTATGTTGGGGTCGGCTTCCAGTCTAACCGGATGCAGCTGAATACCAGTATTTTACATGGAGCGACTGCCTATCTGATCTCCGCAACCCAGTATCTGGGTAATACGATACCCCTTGGATACTGGTTGTCAGACTTTCGGGCTTCTGACGACCCTTAACGACTGTCAAAGATCCACGAATGACAGCCGGGACCAACGGCTTAACGTGCTTTCTCGGGAGGATTCTCGGGTATGTAAAGATTGTCATCCATCCACGGACCAACCCCGGTAAGCGTAGCTTAAGCAGATGGATCGACCCGTGCGATTATTACATAGCCACGAGCTCCTTTATATGTGTATATCTATCTATCTATACCAATAATAAAGCTGAAAAGTTGGTTTGAAGTTTTGAACGCGCTAATCTCTGGAACTATGAGTCAGATTTAAACAATTATTTTTGCATTTGATAACCCAATTCTTGAGGAAGGCTATAGGCTATTTAGCATCACGCTAGGACCCTCAGGAGCCGAGCAAAAAGAAAAAGTTAGAAAGAGCGCTAAGCGCAGGCGATGCAATGCGACGGGGTGGGTCAGGGGAGCGGGACGAAGTCGCGGCAGAAGATAGTTGCTAATAACCGTGAAAGACATCAGAATTCAGGATGTTATTGAGAGTTTCCTAAACGAAAAATTCAGGTACGCACGGCTACAGATCAAGCTATAGTTTTCCAGTATAAGCCGATCTCGCATTGTATAGGATTTCCTTACAATGAGAGGTCAGTGTAAACTGGAAATTTATAGCTTGATGTGTAGCCGTGCGTACCTGAATTTTTGTGTACGCTGCCCGACGAGGGGATCGGAATGATTAGGATTTTGCATGCTGAACAAGCTGGTGAAAGTCACGGGAATCTGGATGCGGGATGCACAGGATTGGTCGACGTTTGGGCCCGGAGGCTTATGTCCACCAGTAGACATCTTTAGGCTGAAAGGATGATGCTGTTACAAGAAAAAAGTGTTCAATTCATTTGTTTTTTTTTTCAGGCCACTCCATGTTGCAGTTCTAACGAATGACGTGGACTTGTTAAGACGCCAGTGCCTCGTTCTGAAGATGAGAGGATCCTCCGTCGATGTTCCAGCTGATGGACTTGTAAGTACAATCATATTTACATACATACATACTTATACTCAGGCCTTTACCCCATGGGAGTAGGCAGAAACTGTAGAACGTCTCCTGGCCACCTGCTACGATGTTTATATATTTCTTGTGCTTCGTTGACGTTCATGCATTCGGTCATATACGCATGCAGTAAGTCAGGGCTTCAGGGGTCTGTAAAATTGTAAGCCGGGAGAGCCATCCACCTCAGATCTATCAAGTCCTGACTGACTGAATGACCTATCAACGCCCAGCCCAATCCTTAAACCTAGAAAGCTGAAATTTTGCGCAGAAGTTCCCTTTATAATGTAGACAAGGAATAAGGAAGGACTTCCCGGTAGTACGTTCCCGTGGGATATTTTCCGATATACTCGCGGGCGAAGCCGCGGACAAAAGTTAGTACTGATATAATCTGAGCCATCCACAATAATATAAAGATATCATGAATTTCAAAGAGACACAGATTATTTATCTAAAAGGTCATGACTTAAAAAGTTAAAATACGAATTTAGCTCGACTCCAGATTTTAGCGGTGGTGGCCCAGGGGTGCCTGGTTTATTTCATGCCACTGCTCTCAGAACGGTGACGGAAAACATTGTCAGGAAGGTATGTTCTAGCACCACCAATTCGTAGACTTGTGACATGCACCAACCTGCACTGTGCCCGCGTGGTGGATTACGACCCACTCTCTCTCACAGAGAGGAGGCCTGTGTCCCAGCAGTGGGAACACTATAGGCTGATTGTGCTAGATTTTATAATATTTTCACTTGATGATGTCATGGGAATTAAAAATGTTGACGTTTTATTTTTTTTTTTACTTTTCCGGTAAATATTTATGAAAATGTGTGTCATTTTGAGGTTAAACTAATCTACAGTAAAAAATCCCAAAATTAAAATTTTACAAAAAAAAATAATTGGCACAATTTTTTCCTCGTCAATTGTTCATTTTTAACTATTGTTCCTTATCAAAGTGGCGTAGCACAGAATTGTTTTTGCCTTGAAAAACGGACATCCCCTTTTTATTAACTTATCCGATAAAACAAGTTGTTTTAAAAGTAAAAGTAAAATACCGGTGTGCCAATTGTACACCAAACACGAGTAAAAATTTTTTTTTCTAGCTTTTCTAAATTAATTAATTAGAAAAAAAATACGCATTATTTTACCCTTTTCTTTATTATGTGTAATAAAACTATATTAAAGATATTTGGAAAAAAAATACAAAAGAGTACTAACTAGTACAGATGTAAAGAAATATGCTTTTTTTGTGTTTTTAGATATTGATTTTTTATAGTTGTATATTTGCTTAGTTGAATTCAATATTTATTGTAAATCATACGACCCCAACCAATCACTATAAAAAAACACACATCCAAATCTCGCGGTTTCTAGGAGTTATTTACTTCTAAAGTTTTTTCTGATAATTTTGATTTTAGGGTCATCCATCACTTCACAAAAAATAATATTTTTTGTTTGTAGGTTTAAATTTTAAGTTGGATTTTATTTTATCATAGAATAATACTTATCTACGTATACATATTTACACCCATTCTCATAAATTTTACAAATAATATTCTTATATCTTTTTATTCTTTTTAAATCGAACATACAACTAAAGTTAATAATTTATACTAATATTTTTTTCATGCTTTATTGCATGTCAAGCCAATTTCGGAGATGAAGTAGGGTGAAGCACACCTTACTTACACGCACCATTTCGAGCTAATTTCGACCACCTAAATCTATTGGACCTACGAAGTTCGATAAAGCAAAACTGTCAACAATTGCAAACAAATAACTGCCTTTGAAAACTTGCCAAGTTGCATAATCAGTAGCAAGGAACCTAATAAACTATCTTTTACCTCCATAGAACTTGGCCCCTATTTTACATTTATGTTTTTGGTGGGACCTAAGTGTTCATTTTGCACTTATTATCACACAGCCTGAACCACTTGGTCGATAAACTTGAAATTTTAAAATTAAAAGATTAAATATTTACAGACTTCACTTGCTTGTAAAAATTCAGTACTATCGTCATTAATTTTTTTCGATAAAAAAACATTTTTAAAAAAATACGACATGTACCAACCCTAGTGCCTAAATTTCAGAATCCTGTAAATTCTAGATACCATAAGATTTGGATATGATATTTTAAATCGGTACTCCTTAGTGCCAAAGCAACAGCTTGTCTCAATATTGAATCCAAATGCCATGAAATAAGCCATTAAAAAAATGAAATCAAAAATATGTAAAATTCGAAGTTACTCACTACCGGTTAACGTTAAAAATTGAGCGTGTGCTTGATAATTTACTTAATATAAAGCGTCAAGTAATTGCAATCTATGAAATAACAATAACGGATTGGGTCTAAAGTTATTGCGATTTCTATGGTTTTTATGGAAACCATAGAAAATAAAAAGTTGAGAGGTGTCAAGGGACACCCGGATGGAACGAAGTTCCTGTCGATTAATTAGTGAAGGAATTGTAATATTTTTTTTTTAAGTTATAATAATATTTTTTTTATTATTAACAAATATAATGTAATATAAACTTAATCTTTCTATAAGAGAGAGAGAGAGAGACAGACAGAGAAACATGCGCACGTCGCACAGCTTACAATAGCTTACTATAGCAAAAAGTGTCGTTACAACTCTTCGTGAGAATTTTTTCCGTCTAGCCCCCTTTCACAACGCGCGATAAGGAACTACGTTCCAATTAAAAAAAATTATATCTCCAGATTGGGACAAAATTATTACACGGGTATTTTACTCTTACTTTTAAAATAACCTGTCGGTCGACCAGGTATTGTATCAAAATTTTGGTAGGTTTTCACCCCCTGAACCCCCCCCCCCCCCCAGTAGACATTTTAGTCATTTAGTCATTTATTCTTAACAAAATACATTTGTGTCGAATACAGAGTAGCACAATAATAATAATCAATAAAAGTTCTAATCAATAATATGTATAGATAAAATGTCTAAAATAAAATAAATCTCAACAACATAATTAGAATTAAAAACAAAAACACAATTAGCCTAGTCAGAAAATAAAACAAACATTCAAATCAAACAATAACATGTCAAGAATTAGACTTAAACTTAAACAAATAAACAAGTTACACTGTGGCTTTATTTTTGTCACTAAAAAACTCTTCTATACTATAGTAGCACTTCGTTAATAGGAATGAGTTTAATTTGAATTTAAATATTCTTGGACTATTAATCATTTTTAGTTCTAATGGCAATTTGTTAAAAAGTTTTACAGACTGTACTTTAGAGCTATGTTTGACAACATTTAATTTTGGCTGCAAATAATTAGGTAGATCTTTCCTGCGCGTTTCCACCCTAGTTTCCCTTTCTTCCTTTGTCTCGTATTTGTCTAGGTTTTTTAGAAAACTACTTAGTAAAACCAAAATATAAAGACAAGGTACAGGTAGAATTTTCAATTTCACAAAATGCTCTCTACAAGATTCAGTCTGGTCTATGCGAAGTATAGTTCTAAGGGCTCTTTTTTGCATAACAAAGGCTGCATCCATATTGTATTTATAACTGTTCCCCCATAGTTTAATACTGTACCTCAGCTTGGACTCAACTAAGGCAAAATAAACATTTCGTAATTGAGCAATCGTTAGTTCGTCCCTTAAACTTCTCAAGGCATAGCATGCACTGCTGAGAGAATTTGTGATTGCTTCCAGTTCTTGTTTCCAGCTTAAGAGCGCATCAATTTGTATCCCTAAAAATCTTAAGTTTTGTACAATTTCCACTTTATTTCCCAATGAAGCTATTTTAATACTATCATTATTTCTCACGGTTGATTTGAATAGCATACATTTCGTTTTCTCCACATTGAGTTTTAAATTGTTAGTGGAAAACCAATGTTCAAAAGCAGACAGTGCATGATTCACTTTATTTTCTAAGTCCCTTACAGAGATATCGTTCATAACGGCACTTGTGTCATCAGCAAAAATAACCATTTTGATGTCTGGTACTATCTTATACATATAGTTTGTCAAGTCATTAAGAAATATTATAAAAAATATTGGACCCAACACTGAGCCCTGTGGTACCCCCTTTTGTATTCTAACAAGCTTAGATTTGTTAATTTTTTCATGTCCGCTTTCAACTGACTTAATTTCAACGTACTGTGATCTGTTCTGTAAATAAGAACTGAAAAGCTTAAAGACTCTATCTCTTATCCCATAATGTTCTAGTTTGTCTGAAAGGATTTTATGTTCAACAGTATCGAAGGCAGAGCTTAGATCTAGGAATAGTCCTGCCACTTTTCTTTTATTATTCAGATTGCTAACCACATCATCCACTAGTGAGTCTATTGCATCAATGGTTCCTATGCTTCTTTGATACCCGAACTGTTGATAGCTAATGATATTGTGTTTAATCAAATGTTTGACAAGCCTATCTTTCATTACCTTTTCAAATATTTTAGAGAATACTGGTAATAGTGAAATGGGTCTATAGTTTTTCGCATCTAGTTTAGAGCCTTTCTTGAATATGGGCAAAACACGAGCAATTTTATATTGATCAGGGAAAACACATTGCTCAATACATTTGTTTAAAAAGTCAGCTATTGGCTCAGCTAATATGTCAATGTTATCCTTGATGATACTTATGGGTATTTCGTCATGACCGTGAGAATTTTTATTGCACATATTGTTAACCATTTTGAATATTTCTACCGGGGTTACTTGATCAAACAACATGTTATCATCTACTCTAGCCATATTGTCGGTTAAGTATTTTTTAGCTAAGCTATGATCAAAAGACTGTAACGTAATTTTGTTGTCAAATTGGTCAGATAAAATGTTGGCTACGTCTATAGGGCTGTCATATATCTTATTATCTTGTTTAATTATTATAATATCAGTGCTTTGTTTTTTATTAGAATTACGTCTACTATTCACTATTTTCCACATAGCTTTACTTGATTGAGGTGCTCGATCAATCTTTTTTCTAGTGTCGAGCTTTTTTGCACATCTTACTACCTTTCTAAATACACACATCAAAAGTGTCTAGGGATCAAGCATTTTTATGCGGATTTCTTGAGATTGAGATGTGGCTTTGTAATAAATTTATGATTTTATAAATTTATATGGATCCTTTTTGGTGCATTTCATAATTTGAATCAGGAACTGTGAATCAAATTCGAGTAAAAGATGAAAATCAGCTGTCAATATTTTCCCTATAAAAACATACAACGCATTGAAGACATTATTAGTGCTACTGTTTCCCTACTACTGATTAAAACCAACGTTATTATGGAGCGGCGACGTCATTTAAGCAGGGAAGAAATGCTCAGAGCCGTGGGAATGATAGAAGCTGGTTCCCGGCAACGTACTGTGGCTTTAGCTCTGAATACAAGTCAGAGTGTTATCAGTCGACTTTGGACACGTTACCGAAGCACTGGTACCGTGGCTGAGCGCCATGGAGGACGGTATCGCTGCACCACACGGAGACAAGACCGATACATTCAAATCTTAACTCGAAGAGCTCCAACTATAACCGCCATGATGTTAGCCGTGAGGCTTCATCACTCTTCAGGGAACTTAATTAGCGACCAAACAGTCAGAAACCGCTTGCATGAAGTGAACCTTCATTCCCGAAGACCGCTACGGGTACCACCTATAGCAATGCACAATCGTAGGATTCGATATCAATGGGCTCTTGAACACAGAAATTGGGCAGAAGAACAATGGCGTTTCGTGTGCTTTTCTGATGAGTCTCGTTTTGGTATGAGACCGGATACAAGACGTATACGACACTGGAGAACCCCTGGACGCCAACAGCGATTAAAATCCTGCCAGGAAGTCCATCCTTATAGTGGTGGAACCATCATGGTATGGGCGGGTATTTGGATCGGCGGAAGAACTGAGTTGATTTGGATCAGAGGCAACCTCAACGCTCAAATTTATGCTGAGACGATTGTATCAGACGTCATCGTTCCTCTACAAGTGCAAATCGGTCCCTTATTTCAGTTAATGCATGATAATGCACGACCGCACACCGCAAGAGTTGTAAGACAGACTCTCGCCGCAGCTAACATCAATGTCCTGCCCTGGCCTGCTCAGTCGCCAGACTTGAACCCGATTGAGCATGCATGGGATATGCTACAGAGAAGAGCTCTGCCGAATATGGAGGGTATCCAGTCGCAAGAAGACCTTTTTTTGTTGTTGCAACGAACATGGGCGGCCATTCCACAGCGTGATTTGGATGAACTCATTTTGAGTATGCCAAACCGATGTTCTTGTGTTGTTAGTGTTCGCGGTAGAAACACGGATTATTAATTGTTTAAGTTACCCAATAAAATTTTAAAGAAAACTGTTATTTCAGTCTTTTTTTCGAACTTTAATGTTAGTGGTTCAAATGTCAAAAATCCCTTTATTAGGAAAATGGCAAATTTCTTTATTAATGCAAAGGTGACTTGGTTTATCGTTACTGTGACAAACGAAAACACTTTATTTGATGAATCCTTAAAGAAAATTTTAATTAATATCAATCAGGAGAAAAGTTATTGCAAAAATATATGTTGATCCCTAGACACTTTTGATGTGTGTATCCTTAAGTAATTTTCGCGATATTTTAAAATTGATTTATCACATCTTTTTTTATCAATAAGGCACAAAATGCGCTTGACTTTGCTGGATACTTTAACTCCTTTGCTAAACCAATAACTTTTTCCAGACTTGTTAAGATCAATTTTAATTTGCTTTTTTTTAAATGAATTGTCATGTACTTCATTAAATTTTCTTATAAATGTATTTATGCCGAGATTCCAATCTATTTTTGCTAACTTATTCCTAAATTCCGCTTTATTTTTTTTATTATATATTCGTTTTTTAATATACTTAAAATTACTTATTTTAATTTCTTCTGTTACTTTTTCTACATTTATTGTGCAAAAAAGACCGGCATGTCCATCTGATAATCCGTTGTGGTCAATATGGATATCGTTAATATTAGTATCTATTAGATTTGTCAATATATTGTCAATACATGACTCTGCGCCATTACGTATGAATGTTGTAGTGTCAAACAAGCATCTAAAATTGTAGCATGTGAGCAATGATAAAAATGATTTTCGGTATTTGTCATCTTTCATAAGATTAATATTGAAGTCGCCACAAATCAAACATTGTTTTTTGAAGAAGTGCTTCAATAGTTGTTCCAGCCTTTCAAGAAAACTATCAAAATTATTATTCACAGGAGTTCTATAGCAACAGACAATATTTATATTAAATTCCAAATCTTTTATTCCACACACCTCAAAATAATCTTGTTTATAGAGCTTTTTACAAATTTCTATGTCCTCTATTTGTCTATCATTGCTTATCAGCACTAATGTACCACCTCTTGTTTTGTTTACTCTTGTGTTGTAGGAACCAAGTTTATAACTAGTCATCTGTAATTGTGATATTTGGATTTCATTTAAAAAGTGTTCACTTAAACAAATACAATTTACTTTTGATTTTAAGTCATTCAAATAAATGTCTAGGTCGTCTTTCTTGTTGTTAAGTCCACATAAATTTTGATGGTAGATAGTACACTTCTGGACACATCTTTTGGCCCACCTTGTATTTTCAGTTTCGTTTGGTCCTAGCTAAAATTTTATATTAGGTCGAGCAAAAAGTTTTTATGCAGTTTTGAACCTGGCACATTCACAATTTCATTCAATAGTCTTTTTTTGAATTTCGAACACAGAATTTAAAGAAACAAAAGACAATTTGGAGCCTGTTTGTTGATATCAAACAATCGAATACTAAGAAAACTTGGTTTTATTGGTTTACTTGGATTTAATTCTTGAAAAAGTGATTGATATCTTTGGTTTTGCAACAAACATTACTTATTCTTAACATTAAGGTGAGGTTCTATCAATAATCTATGGATACTTCACCTGAAGTCGCCGCCCAAGCTGTGGCACTTATTCAGGCCGGACACAGCCAAAGAAACGTGAGTGCTCAACTTAATTTAAGTCGATCTGCGGTCCGAAATGTTTATCGGAGGTACCTAGAGACTGGCGGCTTTGTTCGTCGCCAAGGAAGGCCACGATCTCGGGTCACAACTGAAAGGCAGGATCGATTAATCGTGACGACCAGCTTGAGAAATCGTCACCTTACCTACATTGAGATACAAAACCAACTTCGCGACTTCCACGGAGTATCTGTGAGCGCTCGAACTGTTCGGAGAAGGTTAAAAAACCGCGATATGGTACCACACAAGCCAGCTAATGGCCCCAAACTAACGCGAGCCCACCGAACAGCGCGCCTTCATTTCGCACGCAGTCATTTAAATTGGACACAGCAAGATTGGAGCCGTGTACTCTTTTCTGATGAGTCTAAAATTGTGTTACATGGCAATGATGGAAGGAAAAAGGTCTACCGACGTAAGGGAGAGCGTTTCGCACAATGCTGCTTTGAAGAGAGGGTTGCTTATGGCGGTGGCTCATGGACTGTCTGGGGCGGTATATCCGCGAGCGGCAAAACTCAACTTGAGGTTTTTACAGGACCACGGCTGCCAACATTAAATGCTGAAAGGTACATTCGTGAGTGCTTAGAACTTCACGTGATACCATACGCGGACTATGTGGGCCCAAATTTCCTTTTTATGCATGATAATGCAAGAGCCCATGCGGCCGGCATCGTCAGGGAATATCTTCGGGATGTGAACATCACAGTTATGGACTGGCCAGCCAGAAGCCCAGACATGAACCCCATTGAGCACATGTGGGACGAGCTAAATAGACGTGTTAGGGCTCGTCAGCCAGTTGCCCAGACGATGCAGGGGTTAAACTGCCATAGAAGAGGAATGGGAGATGATCCCTCAAAATTTCATAGAGCGGTTGATAAACTCTATGCCTAATCGTATGAGAGCTGTGGTAGATGCCCATGGAGGCAACACGCGTTATTAAATTAAACCTTTATTTGATAAAACATGTTTTTTATTCAAAAATCAATTGCCTTTAACAAGGCGCATATCCGACTTGTTAGGCGTAGCTCCATGTCGTATGGTATTCTGAATTCAAATTTAAAACAATACGATCGAAAAAGATGGTAAAATGTATCAGGTTTAAAACTGCATCAACAGTTTTTGTTCAATCTAGCAATCATATTTCGGTAGGGGCCATCGAAACCTAAACTCTAAGGTGGGCCAATAGATGTGTCCAGAAGTGTATATAAAACAGAGTTTTTGTTTGTGTTGATATTCGTTAAATGAGGTAAGATAAAATCACTTCGACGACTGCTATTAAAGTCATTTAAACTACAGTCCTTTAAACTGTTACTTACGAAAAAAGTCACAAGTTTGTTGCGTTGCACTCAATTCATTCGGATCAGTTAAAGTCACCGTGTCGTTTGTGGTAGGTAGTTGGTCTTCACTTCCACCATTTTGGTTTGTCAAATTGTCTTGAGAGCTGAATACTTCATAGTCATAAATTATGTTGGACCTTATTTGTTCAAAGATGTTTTTCCATCCGTGTTTGTTTATCTTCCCAGTATTGATGGAAAACATTTCAAGTGACAGGGTGCGATTAGTATCGTAGAAATATGCATATCTGTTATTTTTAATGTCCGAATAGAGGAGATTGTTAAAGAGTTCGACTTTGTAATTATATATTAATGCACCACATATGAACGTCGCAGCACACACAACGACATTGGTATGGGTATTCGTTTTCAGATACTTTCTTAAGTTATCGAGAATTCCTATATAGTCGTCATTCTTCAAATCGTTTTCTCCAATAAAAATTAAGCAATAGTCGTTAATAGAGAAGGCTTTTAATTTGTGTTCAATAGTGCTCAATACGTCTTCTGTGATGACGTTTGGCAGCAAATAATGACAATACTCAAAATTATCTGAGAAAATCTCTTCAATTAACGGCAGAGTTCCTTTTGTGCAACCGCTGCTTATTATAGCCAGTTTGTTTTTTTGTTTTGGAAGTGCGCCTGATGTTTTTTCAATAGCAACATTGCTCAAGTGAGACATTAAAGTCCGGTTTTTATTCTGCGTTAATGTGTTGTCACAAGTCTGATGGGAAGTTTGAGTTTCTTTATTGAGCATAATAACTTTATTTTCTGCGTTACAATAATTTTCTTTTTGTTTGGGGTTTTCTAACCTTTCTTTTGCCTTTACTATCCTCTCAAGATTTTGAATTTGATCCTTAAGGTTTATTATTTCATTTCCGGCTTGTTTTAACTGGTCCTCCAGATCTGCGATATCCTTTTGCAGGTTCGAGCAATTGCAACAAAGTTGTGTTTTCGTGTTAGTTTTACTGATAGCCGCATATCTAGGTGGAGTGGAGAAGGCTAGCATATCTGAGTGCAAGAAGGAGTATGTATGCGCATTTCTTGTAATTTCTGAATCCACACTGCTATTTTCTCTCTGTGGGGGTAGGCTTAGGAATCCTTTTAAAGTTGCATTATCCTTGAGTAATTTGTCATTCCGTTTACGAAGTTCGTTGTTTTCAAGTATGATATTTTCAAGTTCATTTTGAGAACTACTGAGTTGTGTCTGGAGTAGTTCAATCGTATCCTTAAATTCTTGAGCATTGATATAGTCAATTTCTGTGTAGTCCATACTTCTTGATAATGTTTTATCGGTGAACGCAACCTCATCTGATGTGTGATCTATTGTTAGGTTATGAGAGTCGCATATTTCAGAGGTAGTGCTTTTTGGAGTAGCCCAGGGTGTAGTCTCCTCAGGGGCGTTAGAAATAGTAGCTATGGATGACTTAGGGGACGAGCGCTTTTTCCTCTCTGTGACATTGGATACCACAAAGCGGGTTGTTTTCTGCTGTTTTACCTTGTTAGTGCATGTTTTGCATTCCCATCTGAATTTTTTCCTCTCTTCGGAATTTTTTAGGCGGTACACTTTTTCAGGATAACCAGCACAATCAAATTCATAGTGGTTTTTACATATGGTGCATAACAAGGTACTTCTATGTTCAACTTGATTTTTACATCTGTGGCAAGTAACCAGTAATCGCTCCTTAAGGCCACTATTATTATTAGTTTTAATTTTCGGAGACATTTTTCACTTTTTGAGATGGTTTCGAAATTCAGTAAAATGACATTTCAATGTCAATAAAATAACATTTCAATGTGTACTAGTAGTGTAGTCATCATCTGCTTGCCTTTCCCCAACTATGTTGGGGTCGGCTTGGATGCAGCTGAATACCAGTATTTTACATGCAGAGACTGCCTATCTGCCTTCCACAACCCAGTTACTGGGTAACAAGATACCCCATAGTAAGACTGGTTGTCAGACTAATATACGAGATAGAGAAAAATGGAAGAAAAAAACATGTCACGCCGCCCTCAAATAAATTTTGGTAAGAGCAAAAAATGCAAGAGCAATGAGAAATTTTGGTTTGATGATGATGTTGCTTTTCATCTAAACTAAGGTCCTGGGTTCGATTCGATTGACCTGTGTTATTGCGTTTCCCATTAGAAAATGTAGACTTTTTAATTTCATCAAGTTCTTCCCAATTTACGCGGGGTCGTCGGCTCACACTTGTCTAATAGTCGTCAATTCGTCATCTCGGTAGTCAACGCCTTTCTAGCCATATCATCTTTCACACAGTCCATCCATCGTTTCATTGGTCTTCCCCTACTTTTATAGCCATCCATATTCATACTCAAAATTTTCCTCACGACTTTTTAATTTCTCACTTCATCATCTGCTTAGCCTTTTCCCAACTATGTTGGGGTCGGCTTCCAGTCTAACCGGATGCAGCTGAATACCAGTATTTTACATGGAGCGACTGCCTATCTGACCTCCACAACCCAGTTACTGGGTAATAACGATACCCCTTGGTAAGACTGGTTGTCAGACTTTCAGGCTTCTGACGACCCGTAACGACTGTCAAAGATCCACGAATGACAGCCGGGACCAACGGCTTAACGTGCTTTCCGAGGCACGGAGGAGTCTCGGTATGTAAAGAATGGTCACCCATCCACTGACCAACCCCGGCAAGCGTAGCTTAACCTGATGGATCGACCCGTGCGGCTGTTATTACTTAGCCACGAGCTCCTCTTTTTTTTTTTTTTTTTTTTTTTTTAATTTCTCACTTGTTTATTTAAATGTTTATAATAGGTCTTTACCTATGAAATTGCCGTTTTGTATGAAAAAATTGAAACGAATTTTTTTCATGCATTTTTTATTTGTATTAATCGAAGTAATCACCCATGCAATCAATGCATCTTTGCCAACGCAGTGGCAGTTTATTGATGCCCTTCTTAAAGAAATCAGCTGGACGGGAGGCAACAAATTCTTCAAAGGCATTTTGTACTGCCTCTCGGGTATTGAATTTTTTTCCCGCCAAGAAGTTATCCAAATTCTGGAAAAAGTAGTAGTCTGTAGGCGCAAGGTCTGGTGAGTAGGGCGGATGACGGAGAGCTTCCAACCCCAGTTCTTGCAACTTGGAGACCGTCTGCTGTGCAGTATGAGGTCGCGCGTTGTCGTGCAGGAGCAGCGGAGACGAGCGATTGACCAATGCTGGTTGGAGATGTGCCTGCTTCTCCATCATTGTGTTCAGTTCTTCACAGTACACATCTGAAGTAATGCTCACCCCGTTTGGTAAGAAGCTGTGATGACTCACACCGGCGCTAGACCACCAAACAGTGACCATCACTTTTCTAGGGGTAAGTTTTCGATTAGGGCATTGTTTAGGTGCTGAACCAGGATCCAACCAACTTGCTGAGCGCTTGCGGTTATCAAACAGAATCCATTTTTCATCGCAGGTAACAATGCGGTTCAAAATTCCTTCATTTGTGTGTCTGTTGAGCAGTGCAAGGCACGTCTCGACGCGTACTTCGCGCTGGCGATCATTGAGTTCGTGGGGCACCCATTTGTCAAGCTTTTTTACCTTACCAATTTGACGCCAATGGACCAATATTGTTTTGACGCTAACGTCGAAAGCTGCTGCTAATTCAGCCGTAGATTGTGTATCATCAGCTTCCACAATCGCCTTTAATTCGTCATTGTCGACCAAAGTCTTCGGACGACCGTGAGGTTCATTTTTCAGGTCGAAATTTCCAGAACGGAAGCGAGCAAACCAATAACAAGTGGTGCGTTGGTTTGTAGTGTTAGCTCCGTAAACGTCGTTGATGTTGCGTGCCGCTTGTGCCGCGTTGCTGCTACGACGGTACTCATATTCCATAATTACTCGAACTTTTAACGTATCCATGATGACGAAAAAGATTGAAATGCGATGAAAATGTAACACTAATCAATAAACAAATGACTACTTTTGGAAAAAAAATCCATGTTTTTAAAATAAAATTAATTTGAAATTAGAATTCTTAGCCAAACAAAAATTATTTTGATTTGAAATGGCCAGTACTGCAGAACGGCAATTTCATAGGTAAAGACCTAATATAAAAAATTTGACTGCCTCGCTGGTCTAGTGGTCGCAAGCGCTACAGCTGAGCGTCAAATCTTGGGTTCGATTCTCAGGTCGGGCAAAGTGTTATTGGGGTTTCCCATCAGGAATTTCTCGGTAGCAGCCCGGAGTCTGGATTTGTGCCCGGTTGATGACAATAGGCGCGCCCCTTATTACATGGGACTTAACATAACTGGCCAAATGTGGGTATACTATAGATGCACCTCTGCCAAAGCGCCAACCCTTCGGGGTATTCAGGCGTGATGTTATGATATTTAACACATGGAACACTGGTTAAATTAAACATACAATTGGCGGTCTTATCGCACAAGGCGATATCTAAATAATTGCTTAACTAGTTAATTGCTCTACTTAAATAGTGTACTTTATATAGTATCGCTTGGTGTGTGATAAATATTGTATTATTCGCTGTCATTCGTGGATCTTTAACAGTCGTTACGGGTCGTCAGAAGCCCGAAAGTCTGACAATCAGTCTTACCAAGGGGTATCGTATTACCCAGTTAATGGGTTGTGGAGGTCAGATAGGCAGTCGCTCCATGTAAAATAATGGTATTCAGCTGCATCCGGTTAGACTGGAAGCCGACCCCAACATAGTTGGGAAAAGGCTAGGCAGATTGATTGGTGTGTGATAAATAAAATGTGGTCCAATTTACTTCTCGCATTTTCGAGAATCTCGTGGCTAAGTAATTCGAGTAACAGCCGCACGGGTCGATCAAGTTAGTCCATCAAGTTAAAGCTACACTTGCCGGGGTTGGTCCGTGGATGGGTGACCATCTTTACATACCGGGTCTCATCCATGCCTCGGAAACACGTTAAGCAGTTGGTCCCGGCTGTCATTTGTAGATCTTTGATACGGGTCGTCGGAAGTCCGAAAATGATAATCAGTTTTACCAAGTTGTATCGTGTTACCCAGTAACTGGGTTATGGAGCTCTGATAGGGAGTCGCTCCATGTAAAATACTGGTTTTAAGCTGCATCCGGTTATACTGGGAACCGACCTTTTAACATTATTGGTGATGACTAGAGATCGGATAATCGGATGCATATTAACCTAAAGTTGAGGTGTTGGCTAAGTATGGAGTGGGCTTTTGGATTGTAAAATCCCAAAATTCCGGTATCGGCCAATTTTGACTTTTGATTATAGAATCGAACGTATAATTTGCTTAAGTTCAGATGTTAGTTAATATGGATTGCACTTATGTATCGAAAAAATCCTGGGATTCCGGAACGACAATTTTTAAGTTCTGATTTTGGAATCGAATGTTTTATTTAGGTACTTGCGTTCAGGTGTTGGCTAATATGGATTGCACTATTGTATTAAAAAAATCCCGGAATTCCGGTATTCACAAATTTAGAGTGCTGATTATAGAATGGAATGTATATTTACTTACGTTTAGGTTTTGGCTAATACGGAATGCACTTTTGTATCGATCGTCAAAATGTCGCGATTCCGGAATTGATAAATTAAGTATTTTTTGACTATTAGAGGGTAACTTTTTTATCACTAAATTTTCACAGGGTGTTTTTCTCATGATCAACTTTCACTATGGGATCAACCCTAAATCATGAAACATAAATCAGCTGTTTCATACATTTTGGTCGAGTAGGTATTAAACTTTTGTATCAAACATCGTAAATTTTTCGTGATTTCAGAGTTGGTCCCATGGTGACAGCTGCTGAAAATGTAAATCCAAGATGGCGGCTGCGAATATTTTCAAATTTTTCGTCATGGGTGTCGTTTCCATGCAAATTTTTGCAGCCGCCATCTTGGATTTACATTTTAACGCCACTATTGGCTTTAAAACCCTCGAAAACCATGAAAACGACACCCATGACAAAAAAAATAAAATGTTGGCAGCCGCCATCTTGGATTTACATTTAAACGCCACTATCGGCTTTACAACCGTCGTAAACCATGAAAACGACACATGACAAGAAATTTGAAAATTTTGCAGCCGCCATCTAGAATTTACATTTTAACATAACTATCGGTTTTAAAACCCTCGAAAACCATGAAAACGACACCCATGACAAAAAAAAAAAATGTTGGCAACCGCCATGTTGGATTTACATTTTAACGTCACTATCGGCTTTAACACCCTCAAAAACCATGAAAACGACACCCATGACGAAAAGTTTGAAAATTTTGCAGCCGCCATCTTGGATTTACATTTTAACGCCACTATCGGCTTTAAAACTCTCGAAAACCATGAAAACGACAGCCATGACGAAAAGTTTGAAAATTTTGCAGCCGCCATCTTGGATTTACATTTTAACGCCGCTATCGGCTTTAAAACCCTCGAAAACCATGGTAACGACACCCATGACGAAAAATTGAAAAAAAATCGCAGCCGCCATCTTGGATTTACATTTTGACGTCAATATCGGCTTTAACACTCTTGAAAACCACGAAAACGACACCCATGACGAAAAATTTGAATATGTTTGCAGCCGCCATCTTGGATTTACATTTTAACATTACTATCGGTTTTAACACCTTCGAAAACCATAAAAACGACACCCATGACGAAAAGTTTGAAAATTTTGCAGCTGCCATCTTGGATTTACATTTTAACGCCACTATCGGCTTTAAAACTCTCGAAAACCATGAAAACGACAGCCATGACGAAAAGTTTGAAAATTTTGCAGCCGCCATCTTGGATTTACATTTTAACGCCGCTATCGGTTTTAAAACCCTCGAAAACCATGGTAACGACACCCATGACGAAAAATTAAAAAAAAATCGCAGCCGCCATCTTGGATTTACATTTTGACGTCAATATCGGCTTTAACACTCTTGAAAACCACGAAAACGACACCCATGACGAAAAATTTGAAAATGTTTGCAGCCGCCATCTTGGATTTACATTTTAACATTACTATCGGTTTTAACACCTTCGAAAACCATAAAAACGACACCCATGACGAAAAGTTTGAAAATTTTGCAGCCGCCATCTTGGATTTACATTTTAACGCCACTATCGGCTTTAAAACCCTCGAAAACAATGGAAACGACACCCATGACGAAAAATTTGAAAATATTCGCAGCCGCCATCTTGGATTTACATTTTAACGTCACTATCGGCTTTAACACTCTCGAAAACCATGAAAACGACACCTATGTCGAAAATTTGAAAATGTTTGCAGCCGCCATCTTGGATTTACATTTTAATGTCACTATCGGCTTTAACAGCCTCGAAACCCATGAAAACAACCCCACCGATATATTGACGGACCTTCCAGGGACATCCATTTTAATTCGGCAGCTTTGTATTTCTCGCGGGGACCACGTGTAACAAACGGAATATTTAAGTGATCCCGATTTCCTGGTATTTTTAAATAAATAAAACTACATTTTATAAGAAGTCGTTTCCATACCATGTATATGTATCCGATTAGTTGTACATTCCCACATTTTCTGGAATCCCGGTATTTATATTAAGAAAAAAAATATTAAGAAGCCGCTTCCATAGTTTGTTAGCCAAATATTAACTTTAGGTAAATATGCATCCGATTATCCGATCACTAGTGATGACGTAGCTAGCAAGGTTTACGTGTAGGTACCTAATATACATCCCTGCGTAACCGTTTTCGGGGAATCCAGGCGTAATATTACATTACATTTTCCGCTGGAAGTGATAGCGATGACGTCAAACGGTTTTTCCAACAGGATGTGTTAAACACCAATTTCAGTTTCTGCCCAAAAAATTAAAAAAAACAATACCGATAGTAAAAATTCCAGAATTAATCAGCTCGTAGACTCAGACCAAATGTGAAGCACGCTCAAAACTACACCTCGCTCTGTGTACACGCACACATTTACACCAAACTGCAATTAAACTACACCTCACTATACTCCATTTACAATAAGATTAGAAATTTAAACAAACCTTTTTTTACAGTCCGTTCAAACGATTTTGACTTCTATTGCGTTGGTGGCATGACAAATGGCAGCTGCAGTAAACAGTTGGTATTGTAACCACTTTTTGTCTTTAATGCCATCCTTGAGCCTACGGAATAGAAGTCAAAATCGGTTGAACGGACTGTAAAAAAGGTTTGTTTAAATGTATAATGTTATTGCAAATGGAGTATAAGTGCACACATGTTTACGAAACCGGCCTCACGTCACTGCTGACAGCGCTGTGTCTTGGTTTTTGTTTTAGCAGAGCAAACTTGGTTATCAATGCTCGTTCGTTCAGTGGCCTGTAGTGTTATTCTGTAAATATCTCACTGTGAAAACTTAGGTGAAGTGAGCTTAGAACGAGCTGTCAGTAGTGTCAATCCCTAGCATCAGGTGGAAAATGATAGCTCACTTCACCTAAGTTATCACGGTGAGATGTTTACAGAATAGCATTACTGTACTACAATCATTCTTGGGCAGGTGATGTGCAGGGCAGGTCAAGGTGACAGTTAACAGTAGCAGGGCACATGATACACCATCGTGTGACACTTCACTTTTCATCTGATATTGACCTGCTAATATTATAAAAGTGTATGGTACTCCATTGTATCTTCATCATCTGCCTGCCTTTTTACCCGTCTACGGCAAAGCCAAAAGGAAAGGTAATGATTTTATGTATTTACATGTGTTCCACCGTAGCGCCTAAATTACTGAACCTATTTTAATGAATGAGGTATCAATAGATTCGTAATAATGGTCCGGGTGACATAGGCTATATAAATTCTCCCTAAATTTAATATGGTGGACTTAACACTTAAATTTCTGACCACGAAAAAAATTAAATTGAGATAATAATGACATGTTTGGTATCAAAAGAAAGGTCTTGACGAGCACATTACAAATATGTATATTTGTCGTATTGTTTTAGTAAATAAATATGTTTAAATTGTTAAAAGTAAGTAAAAGTGGCGACCGCGGTGAGCGTAATTTTTCAGTAGTCGGGTTTTAGTTTTTGAACTTACTTTTTATTCCCAACTATGTTGGGGTCAGCTTCCGGTCAATCCGGAAGCAGCTGAATACCACTATTTTACATGAAGCGACTGTTTATCTGACCTCCACAACCCAGTTACTGGGTAATACGATACCACTCACCTTATAGTGGGTCAATTATTTGCTGATATAATATTATTAATCTATAATTAGGTTAACCTGAACATTTTTCCTTATTCCCATGTTTTTAACAAGAGGTAAATATTAATAATATATTATACTCAGAACAATGATGAGTGCAGGGAAAGTCCCTCCTGGTGACTAAGTTAGCAGTATATACCTACATACTTTGTGCATGTTACATATTTTGCTTATCACTAACTTTTATAGGTACCTAAATGCAAGGAAAATGTTTTTTTTTTCACTTTTATTATTTTAAAAATATGACAGATGAAGCTGATTCATAATCAGCATTTTAAATGGAGCGACTGCTTATCTGATCTTCACTACCGAGTTCCTGGGTAACATGGTACCTCTATGTAGGACTGGTTGTCAGAATTTCGGGCTTCCGATAACTCGTAAGACTATCAAAGTTCGATAAAAAAATTGCCATTGTAACTGCTTTTGCTTTTTTGTTTTTGGCAACATAATTTGAAGGATGGCTTACTTAAGCATCCTTCAAATTATGTTGTCAAATTGTAATAACAGCCGCACGGGTCGATCCATCAGGTTAAGCTACGCTCGCCGGGGTTGGTCCGTGGATGGGTGACTATCTTTACATACTGAGACTCCTCCGTGTCTCGGAAAGCATGTTAAGCCCCCCCTGTAATTCGTGGATCATTGACAGTCGTTACGGGTCGTCAGAAGCCCGAAAGTCTGACAACCAGTCTTACCAAGGAGTATCGTATTATTACCCATTTATCTGTTTTGGGAAAGTCAGACAGGTTGATTTGGTTGGAATATGTGAAAGATGATATGGCTAGAAAGGGGGTGACTACTGAGATGACGGCTGATAGAGATGTATGGAAGAGGAAGACATGCTGCGCCGACCACTAATAAAGATGATATGGCTAGAAAGGGGGTGACTACTGAGATGACGGCTGATAGAGATGTATGGAAGAAGAAGACATGCTGCGCCGACCACTAATAAAGATGATATGGCTAGAAAGGGGGTGACTACTGAGATGACGGCTGCTAGAGATGTATGGAAGAAGAAGATATGCTGCGCAGACTCCGAATAAATTGGGATAAGGCAAGTGAGTGCCACATTACAGCTTTGACTCTGGGATGACAACGCGTCTGCGATGACTCTGTATAAAAGGTCAAATAAAATTAGTTAACTAAACTCACAGGCTTGATGGGTATCAATATCTAAACATGATATAACAAAAAAAAAAAAAAAATTTTGATCATGTTTTTTTTTCGGGTCATCAACCACCGGTAGTGTAGTCACATAAAATATCAGCACGCGTATCATAACCACCATAGAAAAGGGTATTGTCGACGGAAGAATAGGCAAAATGACAGATTGTAGAAATACTTCTTTTATTTATTTATTTAGAGGCTCTTTAACAATGAGTACACTATTACTTTACAATTTGTACATCGCAAACTTAACTCTAAGCGCATCATTACTTATAGAAAAGCACAGCATGCACTACATTATGCGCAGATAATAACACAAATCAATTAAATTATTGGACTTTATTTTTTTTTTTGGAATTACTTGTACGCATTCTCGAAAAATGATTCGGAGAAATTGTTATACAGTTACAGAGAAGTATAATACACATGCACTACACACACACCCACACCCACACACACCCAAAACAATACAAGCACAACTCGTATATCACAACCACTACACCCATATATACACTCACACATCACATACTTATGAAAACTTTTTCTTCTTTGTTTATTTATTTGTATTGTTTTTAAATTTTACTTTTTTTATTGTTTAATAGCTGTAAGAGCTCCCTGCTACTGTAATTTATGACCTTAGTTTGGCTCTCAAATCTCAATGAGGAGCTCGTGGCTAAGTAATAACAGCCGCACGTGTCGATCCGTCAGGTTAAGCTACGCTTGCCGGGGTTGGTCAGTGGATGGGTGACCATTTTTACATATCGAGACTCCTCCGTGCCTCGGAAAGCACGTTAAGCCGTTGGTCCCGGCTGTCATTCGTAGATCTTTGACAGTCGTTACGGGTCGTCAGAAGCCCGAAAGTCTGACAATCAGTCTTACCAAGGGGTATCGTATTACCCAGTAATGGGTTGTGGAGGTCAGATAAGCAGTCGCTCCATGTAAAATACTGGTATTCAGCTGCATCCGGTTAGACTGGAAGCCGACTCCAACATAGTTGGGAAAAGGCTAGGCAGATGATGAGTTTGGCTCTCAATTCTGTGTTCGAGATAAGGAGACCAGTAGCACAGGTTTTACTTAGTATGGGCTCCTGTCTCCCATCTTCAAATTTTGTAATTTTATACTGTGTCCATTTTAATATTTGTGGGAGAAAATAAAATGTACATTTTATTATTATTATTCTTCCGTCGACAAAACGTTGTCATGCTAAGCTTGCAGTTTAAAAATCTGTTTTTTTTTTATGTAAACTTCACAGGCGTGATAGTTATCGATATTTCAACACTATAAAACAAAATCAACTCACACTTCAACTAACAACACAACAAGAGGGTTTATCACCCAAAAAAAAAATGATCAATTCTTTTTTATATTGTGTCTGCAGAGTTTCGCTAGCTAATTTAATTTGACCCTGTGTAGGGCGGCGCCGTCGGCGGAAAGCTGACCACTCATTACCCGGTGACTCGTCGGCTCGTTTGCCATCCAATTACTCATTATAGTTACTCAAAAAAAAATAACTGTTATGAAATATTCCGATAAGTAATTAGTAATTACCTACAAATAATTAGATAACTAAGTATTTATTTTCATTCATGTCGCCGTTTTCTTAATGATTGATAAAGAGCCCCAGGTCGGACAAATGCTAGAAAGAAAGAAAGAAAGAAAGAAAAGAAAAATGCGTTTAATTGCTAAGTAGGTAGGTATTTCGTTTTTTCTATCAAGAATTTCTCAGTAGCAGCCCGGAGTCTGGATTTGTGCCCGGTTTATGGTAATAGGCTCCCCTAAAACCCCCTTAAATTAATAATAATCTAATAATAATCTTTATTTTATCAAAAAGCCAAATACAAATCGTCCATCTCAATCAAAACATAAAAATAAAAAGAACAAAAAAATAACAAACGCCATCATATAATTATTTGAGACAGAGCGAACGTCTGTGTCTGTGCTAGTATAAACTGTGTTACAGACACAGGCGCCTTCCTCTTACAGTTCATTGACAAATGGGTATGCGCGGTGTGTGTGGTTTGTGTGTATGTATGGAAGTGTGTGTGTTTACTTGTGTGTTTCGTATGTGTCAAAGTATAGAAATAGATAATAAGGAAGAAATTTAAATCTGTTTTTAAAACGTGTTAATAAGCCTTTTTTGCAAAGAGTTGTTCAGTCTCATCGTACGTTAACTTTTGAAGAAAACTACTAACAACAGTTTTACATTTAAATTTAGGTAAAGAATATACGTTGCAGGCTACGTTTATAGTGTTATAAAGGTGGCTGCTAAGACACGGGTAGCTTCGCCTCGCCAGAGCAGTTTTGGTGATGACAGGTGGGCATACAGGATCTTTCCAAATTGTATATTGCAATAGGCTCGCCCCCTATTACATGGAAATTTAACATAAGTGGGGAAATGTCGGTGTACTATAGGTACACCTCTGCCCAACCCTTCGGGGGATTACAGGGATGATGTTATGTTATGAAATATTCCGATAACTAATTAGTAGGTAATTACAAATAATTAGAAAACTCATTATTCTCTTTAATGTCGCCACTCGCCGGTTTGCATAAAACTCTAAATGTTAGTTTAATAAATAATAAGTTACTTACTTAAAAATAACATTAACTTATTGCCGATATTCAGACAGGATTTTTTTTGAGGAAACCGCATTTTTTATTTACCATAAGCACCTAAATTTAATGTGTATCGATAGCAGTTTCTCGGGAATTGATAAATCGATTTCTATGTAATTTTGGTCTAATACTTCGTAAGCCGTTGTACTGTTTTCGGGAAAGACGTCTTCATCCATGTACACTCTTTAAAACTATATTGACACAAAATATTAGTTTTATCATTCATTAATAGAAAGAGGAGGAGGAGGAGAGGAGCTCGTGGCTAAGTAATAACGGCCGCACGGGTTGACCCATCAGGTTAAGCTACGCTTGCCGGGGTTGGTCAGTGGATGGGTGACCAACTTAAGGAGACTCCTCCGTGCCTCGGAAAGCACGTTAAACCGTTGGTCCCGGCTGTCATTCGTGGATCTTTGACAGTCGTTACGGGTCGTCAGAAGCCCGAAAGTCTGACAACCAGTCTTACCAAGGGGTATCGTATTACCCAGTTACTGGGTTGTGGAGGTCAGATAGGCAGTCGCTCCATGTAAAATACTGGTACCTATTCAGCTGCATCCGGTTAGACTGGAAGCCGACTCCAACATAGTTGGGAAAAGGCTAGGCAGATTGATTCATCAAAAGAAAAATCCATACATATTTGACTGGACCTGTCCTGACAGTTAGCACGTCGTAAGAGCTAGTTAGGTATTGAGAATTGATATAATTACTGCTACAGTGTTGCCACAGGCCCACAGCCATACATAATAAGGTAGGTAACACAAAAGATTGTTCCTGCTTAGACATTGCAAAAACTTTTTTACAAAAAAAAAAAAAAAAAAACAACCAACTTCCAAAAAAATACTACAAAGTGAAAAATAATTTTAATGTCGGTGTCTTAGGATCTGTATTTTAGTTTTTGCCACCGACTTCCGAAATTAGTTATTTTTCACTTTGTAGTATTTTTTTCGAAGTCGTTTGTTTTTTTTTTTTTTTTTTTGTAAAAAAGCTTTTTATTTTTCACTTTTTATTGGGTTAGTCTGTAATTTATCTAAGTTACAATACAATACTATATAAGTTACATTACAATAGCCTAATATCAATTGCTCGTCACCTTTTACAAAATATTGCTTTTCCCGATACAAGGACGTTAATTGTTGAGGAGTTGTCCCAGTAAGGAACCAGGAGAACTGAAACTGATGGTGAAGTCACCATCAGCTCCTCTTCTACATATGTATTGTGACGAGCATAAATTGCTTAGCAATAATCAAATCGCAACCCGTGAAATACGTATCATTGAGTAGTTCCAATGGCCATCTGTGGTCTCCCTCATCAACTCCACTTCACCAAATGGTGCTTTCCGGGAGCAAATGCACGAGTTACTATAAAAAAATAGCCAAATCGCTATAGGTGTGCCTATAAAATTTGAAGTTTCCCCTCGATTTCTCTGGGATGCCATCATCAGATCCTGGTTTCCTTATCACGGTACCACTCTTGGGATATCTCCTTTCCAACAAAAAAAAAGAATCATTAAAATTGGTTTATAAACGACGAAGTTATCCGCGAACACACATAAAAAAAATATATAGTGTATTCGGTCGAATTAAGAACCCTCCTTTTTTTGAAGTCGTTTAAAAATATATGTTGATTTAATGAATTGACTGTCCTATTTTGATAAGTTCTGTCGTAGAGAAACCTGAGACACAGGTTTAAATAAACTTAGATCGGGCAACGCTGGTGCGAAAATAAAATTCAAAAAAATAGAAAAATAGAATTCTGAAGGTAATGTGGTCATTACCTTCAGAATTCTATTTTTTTTGCAAGTGTAATCTTATATTTGTCATACCATAATTTTTGACAAATATAAGATTACACTTGCAAAAAATAGAATTCTAAAGGTCATTCGTGGATCTTTGACAGTCGTTACGGGTCGTCAGAAGCCCGAAAGTCTGACAACCAGTCTTACCTAGGGGTATTGTATTACCCAGTTACTGGGTTGTGGAGGTCAGATAGGCAGTCGCTCCATGTAAAATACTGCTATTAAGCTGCATCCGGTTAGACTGGAATCCGACTCCAACATAGTTGGGAAAAGGATAGGCAGATTGATTGAATTTTTATCCAGATTATTAAATTCTACATTGATATCTGTCATTTGAATGGTGTGCATAATAAAGAGTATTATTATAATCTATTATAATACTATTATAGGCCTAGATTAATATTTACTAGTGAACCATATTATTATGTACACTTTTTTGTGAACTTATTATTTCAATAACTAAAAATAAAAATGAATTAATTTAAATCGCAAAAAATATGGGTTACACTTACATAGTGGCCTATTGTATGTACGAGTAACCTCGACCTTTGTCAGTATCTTTTCTGTGAAAACAGCCGAGTCCGTTTTAAAAGAACTTTGATGACACGGCAAATGACTCAGGCAGTGTACGGTTTTGTCATTCGTCGTCATTTTCGTCATATGGTAAATCTATGGCGTAATTTATTGGTCGTGTACAAATATTTTTATGATAGTTTATTTTTACATAATCATCTGCCTGCCTTTTCCCAACTATGTTGGGGTCAGGTTCCAGTCTAACCGGATGCAGCTGAATACACGGAGCGGCTACCTATCTGGCGTCCACAACCCAGTTACTAGGTAACATGATACAGCTATATTGTTGTTTCACACGACTGCTCCAAATAGAAGTGTTATGTTTTTATGGGTCATTGAATGTGAGTGTATGGAAATCGGTTGTCATAGTATGGACATGTGATGCGGAGAAATGAAGAACATGTCGATGTCGTGAGGAAAGTTTTGAATCTGAGCGTGGATGGTTATACAAGGTCAAATTAAATTATTATATGTAATGAATATAAATCAGAAAAGAAGATTTTAGTAACTACATTACCAGCGGTAGTTGATCTCGTAATCTGCCAGCAATTATCTAAGAGCGGTAGCACATCTGACGGAAGATGCGTCTGGCGTAACGTTTTAATACCGACCCCGTTTACATTGGGCGCATTTCCATGGCAACTTGCAATGAAATGGAAAATAAAATGGGCAACGCGAATGTGTAAACAGGTCGCTTCCCTTGCCGTTGACGTTGCCGCTTGCCTTGCCTGGCGATCCGCAAATTGGCGGTTTTTTGGCGGACATCAAAGGGCCGGCAACGCGAGCGCGAATGAGTGTCTATGTAGATATTGCTCTCTCGCTCACTTGCTATCGAATTTCTACGTTCTCCATTGTTGGAAAGATATTGACGCGACAATGTAAACACTCATTTCCCTTGACTTTGCCACAGCAATATTTAGGGAAATATTTCCGGCAGCGCGAATGGCAATGGCAATGGCTGAATGTAAACGGGGTATAAGGGGACTACAAGACCTAAACGCAAGTTTTATAATGCTTTTATGTAATGATCTACTGCAGTAAACAAAATCAGAGAAACACATGATATTCTTCAGGATATATGTTATTGATATAGTGTGTTGAAAACATATTACATTTAATTTGATACGATAGAAAAAAATCACAAAGATACCTCTAAAAATTTCTAAACTATACTAATATACGAGTACATGCAATCATTCTAATTTTTTAGTCCAATCAATCATATTTTGCAATAAATTACCAGGGTTGTGTCATCGCGCTTCTCTTTCTTTTCTATGCAGTCCGACAGTGACCGCGCTTTATGTCCAACTTGACGCACGAACGCATCATCGGTTGAGTGTATTAAAAAAAAAAAAAGAAAAACACATTGTGTTGGGTGCCTATATAGGGTGACTGGTAATTGGTGACCGATACTGAAACACAAGGTTATACTCGTGATAACAAACAACTTTTACTATGGGACCAAACCTGAAATCGCGAAAAAAAATTTAGCTCCCCATACATTTATGTTCGCATAACTCGGCAAAATGTAGGGAGCAGCTGATTATTTTTTCGCGATTTCAGATTTGGTCCCATAGTAAAAGTTGTTTGTTATCATCAGCACAATCATGTGTTTAGGTATCGGTCACTAATTACCAGTCACCCTATATACTAGTCCTTTGACTTACATTTCATTTTACCCACAATTGTTATTAAAAATTTCAATCAATCAGTCAGCTCGAGCCTGTCGTGGTGCACTGCTGAACGTAGGCCTCTCCCAGACTGCCCACAACACCCTGTCCTCCGCCTTCCGCATCCAGTCTGTCCCAGCCACCTTCTTAAGGTTTTCTGTCCATCTAGCTGGGAGCGTCCACAGTACGCTTGCCAATGAGCGGTGATTCGACAAACATGGCCAGCCCAATGCTACTTCTGCTTGCTTACGCTGCAAGCTCATAAAAAAAAATATTCTCTAGCTTTTGCCAGCGTGGATGTCGGAAAATATCCCACGGGAACGTACTACCAGGAAATCCTTCCTTATTCCTTGTCTACATTATAAATGGAATCTCAGTGCAAAATTTCAGCTTTCTAGGTCTAAGGATTTCTCTTTTTATTTATATAGATTTGTTGTTATTTTTCAGACGCCCCTTAAAATGTCACTGTTCCAAGAGAACACCCAGATAACGGCACACCTGCTGCACTTCGGCGCCGACCCTTTGGAGGCCGATGAGGAAGACAAGACCCCCTTCCATATTGCTTCAGAAAGGGGTACCGACCACCTTCAGATATTAATTCATTATTGTCAACAGAATGCTAGGTGAGTACATAGATATACCTATATAGGGTGACTGGTAATTAGTGACCGATACTTAAACACATGATTGTGCTGATGATAACAAACAACTTTTACTATGGGACTAAACCTGAAATCGCGAAAAAAAAATCAGCTGCTCCCTACATTTTGACGAGTTATGCGAACATGAATGTATGGGACAGCCGATTTTTTTTCGCGATTTCAGGTTTGGCCCCATAGTGAAAGTTGTTTGTTATCATGAGTATGATCATAATGTGTTTAAGTATCGGTCACTAATTATCACTACCTATTGATAATTAGTGACGGACTATATTCAAATAAGGGGAATCCCCAAAACAGTTGCGGGGTATTACTTACTTTCGTTCGGCGACGAAGTGTATTTTGAGACCTCACCGGATCGGTCGGATCTAACCTTTTTAATTTCTTTTCGAGCTAATTCAAGACCAAAACATTTATAACTTTTCATTTATTTCCATTCATTCTCTATAAATTTTTTATTTAAAACCATGTTTTTTTCTTAAAGTGTATAACATTGTTTTCAACTTGTTTTAAATTGAAATTTGTAAAACACGTGTTTTAAAACAATTTGTTTGTTTCATGCCAATCAACCCTGTTACGGGGTCATTGTGCTTATCATTCACAACTCGCGAAAAAAAAGATTTCAGCTTTGGTCCTATATGTAGTAAAAGTTGTTCATAATAATGAGTACAATGACCCCATAAAAGGATGACCATGACTTAAATTTCAATACTCAATCCCAATCCAATCAGCCTAGCCTGCCCCCAACTATGTTGGGGTCGGCTTCCAGTCTAACCGGGTGCAGCTTAATACCAGTATTTAACATGGAGCGACTGCCTATCTGACCTCCACAACCCAGTAATTGGGTAATACAATACCCCTTGGTAAGACTGGTTGTCAGACTTTCGGGCTTCTGACGACCCGTAACGGCTGTCAAAGATCCACGAATGACAGCCGGGACCAACGGCTTAACGTGCTTTCCGAGGCACGGAGGAGTCTCGTTGTGTAAAGGTGGTCACCCATCCATGGACCAACCCCGGCAAGCGTAGCTTAATCTGATGGATCGAACCGTGCGGCTGTTATTACTTAGCCACGAGCTCCTCAATACTCAATTCCCTATTTAAAAAAAAAAAAACAATCGATCAATTCGTTCTCAATTTCATCTTGTACTTATAATTTTTATATACTTAATTATGTTTTTCAGAAAAATACTTCGCGAAAATGAACATCTATGGAGTCCAGCCTACGAAAGTAAACCAGATGAAGAGTTGGCGCCGATACTACTGACCTATATCAACAAATTATATGACAATCAAGGTATTTTATATTTATTCTGACAGTTCAGTATCTTTGTTCTTTGAAAAGTGTCGTCACGAAGGTTTTGAGTATGAATGTGGATGGCTATACGAGTAGGGGAAGACCAAAGAAACGAAGGATGGACTGTGTGAAAGATGATATGGCTAGAAAGGGGGTGACTACCGAGATGACGACTAATAGAGAAGTATTGAAGAAAAAGACATGTTGCGCCGAACCCACGTGAATGAATGAATGAGTTCAGAATCTTAGTTTGAAGTCCCATGTAACAGGGACCGAGCCTTTGCCATCAGATCAATCTGCCTAGCCTTTTCCCAACTATGTATATTAGGGTCGGCTTCCAGTCTAACCGTATGCAGCTGAATACCAGTATTTTACATGGAGCTACTTGGCCCTTGGTAAGACTGGTTGTCAGACTTTCTGGCTTCTGACTACCGGTAACGACTGTCAAAGATCCACGAATGACAGCCGTGATCAACGGCTTAACGAACTTTCCGAGGCACGGAGGGGTCTCGATATGTAAAGATGGTCACCCATCCACGTACCATCCCCGGCAAGCGTAACTTAACCTGATGAATCGACCCGTGCGGCTGTTATTACTTTAGCCTCGAGCTATTGCCATCAACTGGGCACAAATCTAGACTCCGGGCTGCTACTGATAAATCCCAGATGAAAAAACTTGACCTGGGGACAGAACCCAGGACCTCATACACAGCAGTAGCGCTTGCGATCACTAGACCAATGGGAAGTCCCCTATTAGGTTTTGATTTAATTGCGAGTATCAAAATATGTCGCATAAATGGCGGTATTTTTTATTGTGTTGACTTAGAAGCTTGATTTTTTAGAGCTCCAAGGGACCATAGACTGACGCAGTGGTAGACCGCGAAGTTCAAATTTTCTTCGCGTTTTTTGCAATTTGCCGGTCAGTGTCAGGTTGCATCTTGATCAAAATATGATTCGCGATAATAAGAAATATGTTTACGAGGCATGAGGTACAGGGTGTAAAGTTCACTCATCCTCCATAGAAAAGGGAGGATCCTCCGACCAGACGGGTGTTGTGTCTGGTGTGCAACTGCCCGACGGTTGGTGTTGGGACGTTGTATATATGTTAGTTGCGCGGTAAACTCAGATTGCGCGATGCAGGATTGCGTGACGTCAGTGTGACGCGTAGTTCGTATGTAGCGATGTAGATTTCGCCACATCACTCCCCTCCGGAGACCGGAGGTCGATAGTGGGCTGAGTCGTGTATCTTGCGATGCTTGCCAGTGCCAGTTGTGGTTCAAGTGAGTCGGAACCGGGTGCCGCATAGTTCACGGTGAGTCGGAACTGTCTGCGGTGATACCCCAGTGAGTCGGGGTGGCGCTGCGTTATGCTCCAGTGAGTCGGAAGTGTACAGCGCTGGGTTGAGGTTGAGGCTGAAGGTGATGACCAGGAATGCGCGTCCGCTGCATGCTGGTGGTCAGGATACCCGTTGAAGTCGTGGGTGCTGGCTGGCTGTGTGCTCGCCGCTCGAAAGCTTGAGCAAGTGATGCTGATGACGTCACGCTGAAGGAGTTGCACGAAAGGCTGCGCTGACGTTCATACTCGGGGTCACATAGCTAAAACCATAAGATCATCACTACACCTCTCTGTTAGATTTGAGGTGGTTTGTTCTAATTTCCGAAATCAGACCGAACCATGGCAAATCTAACTATCTATGATATATTGATGACTTTTCTGGTTAAAATTATGTAAATACATATTTCTTATTGTCGCGAATCATATTTTTATCGAGATACAATCTTACACTGACCTGCAAATTGCAAGAAACGCAAGAAAATTTGAATTTTACGTGCTACCACAGCGGTTCAACATCAATTAATTTCAACTTGATACCTCCACGCGTTCCTGAGAAAAAGGGTCTTGACAGACGGATAGACAACGAAGTAATCCTATAAGTGTTTCGTATTTTCCTTTTGAGGTACGGAACCCTAAAAACAAACAATAACACTGGTGCCGATTCTCTTGTGAACGCACTAAACTAAAATTAGAGAATCGCTATCTTTTACTAACAGGCAGCGCGAGAAAAGGACGGCTATAGCTATGAACTAAGTTGGAGATGTCAATCTAGTTCACGCCTTGCGCTTCACCGTGTTTTTAGTCGACATGTTTTTACGTGTCGTCTAAATGTCTATGGAAAAATTAGTTCTAACTAATTTGACAGCTCTAATTTACTTCCGTCCCTTTCTTGTCATAATAGAGAGAAAAAGTTAACAATAGCCTAAATTAAGTTTAGTTTGTGCACAACAGAATCGGCACCACTAACTGTATAACTATTTCCATTGCAGGTTACACGCCCCTAATGCTGGCCAGTAAAGTGGGCAAGTACAACAGCGTGATGGCGTTGGTTGAGAGTTGTCGTGCGACCGTGAACCTGACGATGCCCAACAGTGGGAATACAGCGCTGTATCTGGCTGTGGGCGCCGCTTGTATGGATGCGGCTGGTAAGTGATATGTATATTTAATTATAAAACCGGCCAAGTGCATGTCGGACCACGCACAATAAAGGGTTCCGTAATTGGGATGAATTTATCAAAATACTAGCTGCGCCCCGCGGTTTCACCCGCGTAGACCGGGATAAAAAGTAGCCTATGTGTTAATCCAGGATATAAGCTATCTACATACCAAATTTCATCCAAATCGGTCCAGCCGTTTGAGCGTGAAGAAGTAACAAACATACATACACACGCACACACACACAAACTTTCGCCTTTATAATGTTAGTGTGATAGTGTGATGTTCTTTCGTACATTCCAACTGTAAATGTAAGTTTGTACTCACAATATTGAGAGATTTACCATGTTATTTTAAGACCACAGACTTCTTATAGGTTTTCCTGTAATCTACAGGTAGAGAACTTCTGTATTTTTTCAAAATTTTAGGCTCAGTAGTTTCGGAGATAAGGGGGAATGGTCAATTTTCGTCTATTTTCTTAAATAACTTTAAAACAATTTGGTTTAAAATTATAAAAAAATATATATTTGAGACCCTCTTAGTTATGCCCTTTCATTTGATATGTCACACGGTACAGTTTGCCAAACTTTTTTTTTAAATTTTCTTATTTACCCCCCAAAAGTGACCCATATTAAAAATTCATTTATTTACTTTACCCGTCCGTGTTTGGGTCATAGAAATTCATATGTGCATCAAATTTCAACTTAGTCGGTCCATTAGATTCGGAGCAAATTGGCTGTGACAGACGGACAGACAGACAGACACACGAGTGATCCTATAAGGGTTCCGTTTTTTCCTTTTGAAGTACGGAAACCTAAAAATGAAATGCCGTTCGTTGGTAAGCGCATCACTTAAGAAGCCACTATTTTCCGTTTTAACGATTATAATAAAACTTAACAATATAAAGCTACTATTTGTAATAATAATAACGTGGAGCGTGCTTGTGGAGTACAATTATTCCGGCTTATTTTTTGCATTTTCATTCTAAAATAAAAGAAATAATCAAACAAACGATGAGGGCGCCACTGCGCGGTCGGTACCCTCTTAAGAACGGCTGGACCAATATGTTTCTTTCTAGGGTTATTACTAAGCCTCCGCTGTCCGTCTGTCTGTCAGCGGGCTGTACCTATCTCATGTAGGTACAGTTAAAATTTGCACAGATTGTGTATTTCTATTGCCGCTATAACAACAAATAATAAAAATAAAATAAAGTTGAAAATTGAAGTGGCTCCCTTTACCAAGGAACGTGTTTATTTTAAACTGAAGTGGTACGCGTACGGAACCGTTCGTGTGCGAGTCCGACTCGCTCTTGGCCGATTTTTATTTAATGTTATGTATCCAAGTAAGATAAATTGGAAAATTTTCAAATTCGGGAAAAGGTGAACATTATTTTTTCTCACGACGTCTGTTGAGGGCTTGTGGGTAAGTAATAACAGCCGCATGGATCGAACGATACTGTGCTTGCCGCGGTTGGATGGGTGACCATATTTACATACCAAGACCCCTCCGTGCCTCGGAAAGCACGTTAAGGCATTGGTCCCGGCTGTCATTCGTAGATCTTTGACAGTCGTTACGGGTCGTCAGAAGCCCGAAAGTCTGAAAATCTGTCTTGCCAAGGGGTATCGCATTACCCAGTAACTGGGTTGTGGAGGTCAGATAGGCAGTCGCTCCATGTAAAATACTGGTATTCCGCTGCATCTGGTTAGACTGGAAGCCGACCCAACATGGTTGGGAAAAGGCTAGGCAGATGATGATTGTCTGCCGGGTCTGCTAGTTAAAATTCATAAATAACTATACTCCATTTAAAATAAGATTAAACATTTAAACAAACCTTTTTTACATTCCGTTCAACCGATTTTGACTTCTATTACGTAGGCTTAAGGATAGCATTAAAGGCAAAAAAGTGGTTACAATACCAACTGTTTACTGCATCTGACATTTGTCATGCCACCAACGCAATAGAAGTCAAAATCGGTTGTACGGACTGTAAAATAGGTTTGTTTAAATGTCTAATATTATTGTAAATGGAGTATAGCTGAACCGCCAGACGTTGTTTTTTCCCGAATTGACAAGAAAATTAATAAATTTCATTGTTTATCTTTACAGAGCGAGGCAACAAAGCGAAAATAGTGGATCATTTCAGTAAAACCGTTGAAACTCTAGTAGAAAATGGCGCCGATCCTGGAATCGACAACTTTGCAGGCTCCAGTGTCAATGACCTATTGACTGAATTCAACATCGCCGAGCTATCAATGTTAATAGCTAACAAACTTACTTCAATAAGATATTTCGACGGACAATTACCAAACGGTGTCAAAGGCAGTGATTTCATGCTTTTTAAAGACGATCAGGGGAAAGTAGACTTAAGAGATATGAGGGAGGATAAAGGGAGAAAATATTTTCCCAAAGATACTTTAGTAACACCTACTCCAGTTAAAACCAATGTTACTAAACCCACTGTTACTAAAACTAAAACTTCCCCTATTATTATTGAAAATGTTGAATATAAACCGCCAGCGAAAGTAAATAATTCTACAGCTAAAGCCAACGCTAGGGCTCCCCCGCCTTTACAAAAAATCACGCTCAAACTTGGACCGGGTAACCCTGATAATAGCCTGACAAAACAAGATATCGTAAAAGTAACGCAAACTGTCACGCCAATGGTAAAGAATTTCAGATTAAATAAACCATTATTAATTACTTCTGAAGTAACTAATAATAAAAGAAAGTTGGATATTGTTGTTGATTCGGGCGAACGTAAGAAACCTAACAAAAATGACTAACAATATTGGGATTTAAAGAAATGACAGCTGTCATTTTTGACACATGGACGTGAAATTTACCTGAACAAGAGAAAAGATGGATTTCTTGGGTTTATAAAAGATGAAAGAAGTCACTGAACATCTTAATATGAGGAGTATGAACATCAAATCATCATCTGCCTATCCTATTCCCAAAGATGTTGAGGTCGGCTTGCAGTCTAACCGGAAGTAGCTGAATACAAGTATTGTATATGGAGCGACTGCCTATCTGACCTCCACAACCCAGTTACTGGGTAACAGAATACCCTTGTTAAGACTGGTTCTCAGAACATCAAATCAAATAAAGTTCTCAATAAGATTATTGACTAGTTTGCAAACTTGGAAAGAAATAAACGAACTCGTCGATTGAAAATAACATGTTGAAATAGCAAAATGCGTAAAAGTTGCCAATGCATAAAATCGATATCGATAAAAATCAAAAACCTACCCTAGGGTGTCGACAAAAGCATTTCCCATCACTACACCAGCTCCCCGTAGCATGAAAACGTTTTGTCGACGGAAGAATAGACAAAATGACACATTGTGTAGAAATATTTCTACAATTTGTCATTTTGTCTATTCTGCCGTCGACAATACCCGTTTCTATGGTGGTTATGCTACGCGTGCTGGTCATAATGTCTAACGGAATAACTACACTTAATTAGCTTTTGTCCACAGATGGACAAAAAAAAAGTTTTGTATGGATGCGTACGCATCCGTTCAGCTCGGAAAGCTTTCCGCGTCGTTCTATACAAAACTGTTTTTTTTTTCTGTAGACAATAGCAGAATTGAGCCGAATAAGTGTAGTTAGTCCCATAAAAGTAGAATTGAGAAAACAATATACGTTGTCTCACTTTCAAATTTTGATAATGAAAAGACGCTTATAACTAAAATGTGCTAAGTTTCAGCTAACAAATACTGCCAAAAAAAAATGTTAGAAAATACTTACACATATATAGTCACGCCTTCTTCCAATGGGGGTAGGCAGAAACTACAGAACGCCAACTGCTGTTAAAAAATATTAATAAAAAATTATGCACAGACCAATAGAAAAATAATGCTACAAATTTTTTTTTTTTAATTTTTTAATTTTAATATACAGGGTGTTTTGAAACTGGATGCATGCAAAGCCTTAAGGGAAATTTGTTGACACCATTTAGAGCATTTTCAATTTTTGAGCCATACATGTCTTAGGCGAAGTGGCTAAGGACGAGCTCGTGGCTTCGATCCATCAGGTTAAGCTACGCTTGCCGGGGTCTGTCCGTGGATGGGACCATCTTTACATACCGAGACTCCTCCGTGCCTCGGAAAGCACGCTAAACCGTTGGTCCCGGCTATCATTCGTGGATCTTTGACAGTCGTTACGGGTCGTCAGAAGCCCGAAAGTCGGACAACCAGTCTTACCAAGGGGTATCGTATTACCCAGTTAATGGGTTGTGGAGGTCAGATAGGCAGTCGCTCCATGTAAAATACTGGTATTCAGTGGCATCCGGTTAGACTGGAAGCCGACCCCAACATAGTTGGGAAAAGGCTAGGCAAATTGACATTCTTAGGCGAAGTATGTTTTTTTTTTTTAATTTTAACTGCAAACTTTTAGTAAAAAATAACATAAGTACCAACTTTAACTGGGGCAAAAATAAAAAAAACATACTTCGTCTAAGACATGTGTGGCTTTAAAGGTTCTAAACGCTGTCAATTACCCCCTCGGCTTTGTACCCAGCTTCCAAATTAAACCACATATACTTTGTATCATTTTCAGCCTCTTTACTAAAAATCAGATAAATAGAAGCAATAGTTTATTCACAGGATTATCTTTTAGTTTTTTCTTTGTTGAAACACGACGTATCTGCCCTATCAGCTGACTAAGTATGAAGTTGAAAATTCTGTCGTTTAAAGGTACCTACGCATAGTTATCTAGGGTCATACACCTTAAAACGACAGAATTTTTGACGCGACGTTGCCGTTTTGTTACGCACGTCAGTGGAAATGTCTACAAAGGATGTTTACATTATAATTAGATCATTAAGCTATTTTGCTATTTTATATTTTTTTTATTATTGTTCGAAAAAAGTTTTTTCTTATTTTTCTTCTAAACTTTTTTTTAATAGTTCCGAGTTAACACTATGCATCTATAGTATATGTGGTTTAATTTAATGCCTCTCGCTCATATCAACCTTGTATAAAAAAAAATAAAAAAATGTTAGACTTAAACGACATTTATTGTGCCTTTAATTGACCTAAGTTACTGGCAAGATACAAAACTTGTGCAACTGGGCTTAAACTAGGAGGATTCCTGTGCTATAAGCACCAGTTACTTCCGCCTCCACCGTGTTCAAGCTGCCATAACAGTGTGGTGCGGTGCAAAAACGAGTATTATACTTTTAAAGGCTTTGGTTGAGCTACACGACTCTTAGTTGACAACTGTAAGGACAGGTCCACTCAACTCTGTGTTGTTTTGTCCTAAAGAGAACATCTCAGTCGTGCATGGTTCTCGCATAATCTGAACATTATGAGAAATTACATTAAAACGTCATCACAATGCTGAAAAAACCTTTCTTTGCAGTCGAGTAAAAAAGTAAAAAATGGTTATGCTTATTTATGGGTAGTAAGTAAACACCATGAATTTATAGATTTTGAAATAGTTCCTGTATACAACTTTTTTTTTTACCTTGTTAAATTTTACAATTGAATGAAATATTATATTTAGGTTGTGAAGTCTTATACATACACTTTGATGTACTTTAATTCTTAATGTTATGTACCTAATGAGGTGAGATACGGTGAGCTTGGAAATGCTAAAATAATTTATGTTGACATTGTTTCTAAAATGGCGGAAATTATTTTGTATTTTATTCAGAAACACGATTGAAGATTGATGACCGGATGACTTTTTTTACCGTCTTGAAAAAAATAGGTTATTATAGTAGGTGAACGGAGGAAAAAAAAAGATTTTTTTTTTTTTTTAATAGCTTGGACAGAAATTGATCTAAGTACTCGTATCAATAAATACTACAAATTCGAAGTAAACTTTTCATACTAGAACAATAAAACAGAAATTTTGAAAAAAAATAATACTTACGTCGTTAAGAAATATCGAAATTCAAATCATATGCACCCTGCGCATGATATGAAGTTCGATTTTTTTTTGTTAATTTTTTGAAGAAAAAACGAACAGGTAGGCTTCTACTCCGTCCACCTATTACAGACAATTTTTTTCAAGACTTGTAAAAAAAGTCATCCAGTATAAACAAAGAAATACGTTGAATTTTTTAGCGTTTATAAGAGCACGAAAATCAAGAAAAGATGGAAAACGAAATACGACTAAAGTCGATAGTTTTAATGATAAGACTATTCCTCTTTGTCCCAAAGAGGAATGTTCACAATTTTGTCGTCAACTGTGTCCCTCTAATTGATTTTGGTGGAGGCAAATTACATTGACATGTACTCTGAGATCACTTTTTATCACTGTTGGATAATAAGCTTATAATAATGTATAAAATAAATTATACGAATTGACTACTGAATAATGAAAATTGCGCGAATTGACTGGAGATAAAACAAAACGGGTATTATGAGAAAATTAGGATAATTATTTTGTGTTGTAAGATTAATGTGTAACAGAAAAAGATTTAAATCGTTAGATTCGCCCTACCGCGTCAAAAGATTGACTTGATCGTCACAGAAACGCTATTAATAATGTGTGAACTCATCTCTCTCAGTATGAGCACTTTTTCGCGTGACTGACGGTGAAGGCAAATATAGCGATTTAAATCTTTCGCAAAAGGTATTTTGAATTAAATTCTTAATGTTTTCTTTTTTGTATTGGCTTTGACGTTCTAAATTCTGTAAATATTAACTGTCTTACATGTTCAACGCGCGTCTCACGTTTTTATATTATGTATGGAGTTTGACGTAAGATAGGCGTAGGTGTTTAAATCTTTTGTAATAAGACCGTAAGCCGACGTTCGCACGGACGTAAAAATATCGCGGCGGGATTTTATCGCGCACTGGATTTTCAACTCTCGGTGTTGAGCCAAGCATTGAGAATCCAACCTAACAACAACAGAATGGGGATGCATTGAAAAGCGCGTTGAAAAAACACACTGTTGGATTTTCAACTCTCGGCGCTACGCAGAGCGTTCAAAATCCAGTGCGCGATAAAAAATCGCCGCTATATTTTTACGTCCGTGCGAACGTCGGCTAAGAATTATAAATAAGTATAGACTAGCGATGCACTTATAATTATAAAAAAAAAAAATACTTAGCTGGACTGTTAGAATTTTTTTTAAATAAAGAAGGTAATTTTAGGAATTTTTAAAAATATTTTTTAATTGGGACTGATGTGTTTCGTAGTAAATTTTTAACTGTAACGTTTATTTAATTTAATAATTAATTTATATTTTATAATACACCATACAGATAATATTATACACCAGCGGTCCTTTAGAATTTGTCCACGGAATATGTTAAATATACAAGGTCAAATTATATTAGCTGGCGAAACTTCACACACAATAATACAAAAATCACCGTACACGTCATAGAAGTGGAACTTCTTAAAAAATACAGAATAATGGAGATTTAGTGTGAGAGACAGAGAGAATATTTCTTCTCTCTCCTGTAGCGAAAATTTCACTTTTTTCAGTCAATTATTTTCATCAAATTTCTCTCAATTTCTCGTCCAAATTATCGAATCGCCGCCTAAAAAGTTTCACTTGAAAAAAGATTTTGTAAAATCATAATTTCAAGTTAACATGTTACTGGCGGCCGTTGACCTCGTAATCGGCTTTAGTTACACGTTATATTGTCATTAGGTACTGACACCCATCCCGTCTGTGCAGTTTTGCTAGCTAGTTTTATTTGACCCTTTATATTGGTTTTATTTTATTATCTATGACCACGGACTAGAAAAAAAATAAGGACTCCGCACCACGCATATCGAAAGTGAAGCACAGTAAGAATGCCGGGACCGTTTGTACAAACATGCGCCTCACGCACACATTTACATCATAGTATGCCGACCGCCATTATGTGACATGACGGCGACTTTGTCAAATCACGCACACAGATCGGTAAGGTGCTTCACTTTTGATACGCGTGGCGCCGAGTCCTTTTTTTTCTTATCCGTGCCTATGACCTACTTATTTCTGATTATATTGAGTGATGAAGATAATTATATTTGTTTTATTTTATCTGCATTGCTTGGACATTTTTAGGTTTATAAAATTAATATGTAAATCTTGGAATTAATTCAAAATTATATAATTTTAATATTTATACTTACTTAAATGTAGTCGGTTAGCTATAATACAAATTATAACATACAATTGCGTACCTGAATTATTGCACATTACTGAATTAGTGATTTGTTCAGAATCGTTTACTGAATGGATTTCTATCATTTTAAATGTAAGTAATTTTTTTATCCCAAAAATAATTAACATTACATAAATTGCAACAAAAAAAACAAAATAGACGAAGTACTTACTAATAGTGAGCGCGCAAGTGCACGTCGCAAGCGTAGAAGGGACTAGCGTATAGTGCGCGCAAGTGCTAGTCACCGCCTGAGGTATGTGAACGGTGAGACGGGGGAGGACGCGATTGAAAAGATTGGCAGACTGAGAATGCTTGGCCTTTGTAGACAAGACTAACACTTGTGCGCACTATATGTTAGTCCCTTCTACGCGTGCGACTGTGTGGAATTTGGAATGTGATCACAATTTTCTCCCATAGACGGTACCTATAACTAATTTAATAAATAAACAATATTTTATACAATAGTTAAAATTCAGTGTATGTTATGAATAATCTAATTGGGTATGTGGTGGTGTGCGTTAATTCCGGGATATGATAGTAACAGTTAATGGTGCCGATTCTGTTGTGCACAAACTAAACTTAATTTAGGCTATTGCTAACTTTTTCTCTCTATTATGACAAGAAAGAGACGGAAGTAAATTAGAGCTGTCAAATTAGTTAGAACTAATTTTTCCATAGACATTTAGACGACACGTAAAAGCATGTCGACTAAAAAACACGGTGAAGCGCAAGGCGTGAACTAGTTTGACATCTCCAACTTAGTTCATATCTATAGCCGTCCTTTTCTCGCGCTGCCTGTTAGTAAAAGATAGCGATTCTCTAATTTTAGTTTAGTGCGTTCACAAGAGAATCGGCACCACCATGTATTTATTTTAAGAAATTGGAAATAATATTAATTATTTGTTCAACATTGCTTTTTAGTTTTACTTTTAAAGCTCTACATTAATTACGTGAGGCTTTGTCGCCGGCGTGAGATGTCGTGAGATTTAGTTCGACCCCCTCCCTCCCTTCCCAATCTCACGTGAGATTTTTCAAAATGCGTATTTTAATTTAAATAAACATAATTAGCTTAATTATGTTTTATAATGATTACCCAGTTTTCTAGCAAATTACACTGATTCAGGCGGAAAAAAATTACCGTGATATTTGACCCCCCTAAACGCCTCATGTAATTAATGAATTTTTATGGAGGTGTTCAAACTGGCGCGACTAGTCGCTCAATTTGAAAGGTTTTTTTCCCTTAAATCTTCTATACAAGGTGTATCTTATATAACTCACAACCCCTTAAGGGGTCACTGTACCTACTCATCTTTATGAACAACTTTTACTATGGGCCAAAACCTGAACTCGCGAAAAAAAAATCAGCTGTTCCCTATATTTATGTTCGGCAAAATGTAGGGAACAGGTGAATTTTTTTTCGCGATTTCAGGTTTTGTTCCATAGTAAAAGTAGTTCATAATGATAAGTACAATGACCCCTTAAGAGGTTGTGCGTTGTTTAAGTTGTTAAAGTTAGACCTTGTACAGCGTGTATCAGAAAGGTGTGGTAATTCGACATGCCATTCCCAAAAAAAAAAATACATCAAACTGAACAACTTTCTCCATGGGACCAACATCGTAATCGCGAAAAAATAGCCGTCCTATACATTTGGGTCGAATAGGTAAGATTGAAGTTTTGTGCGGGACAGTTGATAATTTTTTTGCGATTAGGTTGTTGGTCACATGGAGAAAGTTGTTCAGTTTGATGGTCTGTACCACACCTTTCTGATACATGCTGTATAACAGGGTTAACACGAAATGAGTTAAGGCGCTTCCCCGACTAAACGACCTTCAGCGTTCGGTCCTCTGTCCTGCCGCTCAGTCTCGCTCTGTGCCGCTCCCTGTGCACGCCCCTTTATCATAGAATTCACATTTTTTTTTTAATTACATAGGTACCTATTTTAATAAAAAAAAGAATACTTATCTTTTCTATCCATTAGTGTACCTACTCATATGATTAGAACGTCACCTTTAGCAAAGATGCTTGCAATCAATAAGTTTAGTCATTTTTACAAGGAGATTTTATATATATTTATAACAAATAAGAACGTGCAATGTGATGATAAGATATGGAACATTAATAATGTGCTTTTAGGCGTAGTTTATTACTTTTTAATTAATGAGTATTTAGCCTCTGAATAACGGACTATCGCAAAGTTTTGACCGGGGTAGCGCCTTAATACCCAGGGTAAGCCAGGGTAATGTTGACATAGCCGGTTACTGCTTACGCTGTTTTATGTTATTTTAATTAGATTATTCTTTAAATTACATAAGGTATAATGTATTTTTTTGTTTACGGTATTTTATACAAACTGAAGTAGTTTGGTAAATACATAGTGTTTGAGCATTATAATAATATTGTTATTTCACGCAGCTATGCTAATACGATAATAAACTTTTAACACTTAATTACAAGGTTTTATTTTTCTTGCATTGTTTGTTTAGTTCAAATCTTGGTAGCTGAATTAAAACCACTGCCTCTTATCCTATGGAGTTGATATTTTACATATATGTTCCGTTCCGAAGACAATACATTTTTACGATAAACATGACCTGATTCTACACCCAAGATGGGCTCCAGACAAAAGAACTCCTCAATGGTCAACAGTACAGACACAAATTTTATATAGGATCATGTGTTCACCAATGAAACACTAAAAATTCAAAGTCTCATACACCTTTTGTTTTTACAGATAGAAGTCAAATTTTTTATAGGTATATAGAAAATTTTATTGGGTATCGGATGGCATTTATCGTTTTTTAAATTAATGTGTAATTAAGCAGCAAAAAATTAAAAACTATAAAATGGGAAATGTTTCATTGTGTCCACAGTGGTGTACACTATGAAACACCACAAATTCAACAATGAAACATAATAATTAATAGTGTCTGTCTCATATTTGTGTAGGGAGTAGGTGAATGACAAAAAATGCTTGAGTTCATTCAAAAAAGGTTTTATTCTTAATCATAAGTAGCATAGTATAAAAAGGCACTCTTGTGCAGCTTTTCTCAAGCTCTTTCCTTGTCTGTGCATTAGAATAGCTCGAAGCATAGTTTCCACTAAATGATCGCCTTTCTTTCTTTTTAGAATTGTAGTACGCGCCATCCTAAAAGAAAAACAAATTATCATATGAAATGTTACGATTAATTTCTAGTTACAAAAATTATTAATTTCCTTGGAAAATACATGAATCATGAAAGATAATACACCGAAAGTGTTTCATTGTGTCCATTGTGCATCTGTTTCATTGTTGACTACCTAAGGTTTAATTTATTAACCTCGATAAAAAGTCCACTAAATTGTAACATATTATCTATTCCACGCTAATCTACGAAATATGTTTAATGCTAGGTAATCGTGAAAAATATGACATTTTCAACCATAATTTAATGAAAAATCAAAAAAGAATGCTGAAAATACATACAATTTTGTCGAAAAAATTAAAAATGCTCCGCAGACAGTCTTCTACGCGCCGCCGATGCAAACTGGGGTAGGCGCCGGGGTTCTCGAGTGTACTTACGCGATATAATGCACGATCTGGCAATGCAGCATTTTTTGTGTACCACTGTTTCATCGTTAGACATCTGACCCTACGCATTTAGTCCGTTCTAAAGTCTACCACGATCTGGCTGCTGGACCCAGGATTCGCTCAAAACGAGAGATGTCAACAACACAGGCACGAAATTTTCAATTAAACCATCATCATCTGCAAACCTTTTCCCAACTATGTTGGGGTCGGCTTCCAGTCTAACCGGATGAAGCTGGAATACCATTATTTTACATTGAGCGACTGCCTATCTGACCTCCACAACCCACTGGGTAATACGATATTCCTTTGTAAGACTGGTTGTCAGAAGACCCGAAATGACTCTCAAAGATCCACGAATGACAGCCAGGACCAACGGCTTAACGAGCTTTCCGAGGCATGGAGGGGACTTGGTATGTAAAGATCTCTTTATCTTTTCTGTGGTAAAGATGGTCACCCAGCCACAGACCAACCGCGGCAAGCGTAGCTTAACCTGATCGATCGACCTGTGCGGTTGTTATTACTTAGCCACACGCCCCTCATTTTCAATTTAACCATATCTGGTTTAATTGAAAATTAAAGCCAAACACGGTGAAACAATGAAACCAACTTGCAACTTACGCGTTGGGCATTTGCCCAATGCGCAAGTGGGAGTAGGTATCCCCCACCGTATTTGGTTTCATTGTACCTACCTATGTATAATAGTACTATTACATATGGTGTTGTTTAGTGTCTGATGATGGAGCCGGAAGATGGCCTTAAGAACTCTTTAAAAAAAACAAGATAGCAGCATCGGGTTCGGTCTCGTTGGTTTTGACCTATACAACGTCTCGTTTTGCATACTCGTCAAATTTAAGGGTGTGTATAGACAATCAAACCGAATAACTTTTTCCAAGACACCAACATCATAATCGCGAAAAAATAATCAGCCGTCCCATACATTTGCGTTGGTAAGTATTGAAGTTTTCTATGGGACAGTTGAAATTTTTTTCGCGATTACGATGTTGGTCCCATTGAGAAAGTTGTTCCGTATGATGTTCTGTATCACACCCTGAAATTTGACGAGGATGCAAAACACACGTTGTATAGTACTATAGCCCAAAGTCCAGGGAGACAGAGAGGAGAGGAGGGAGGAAGTCAGGGAAAGAGGTTGTAGGAAATGGGTGCGTCTCATATCATTTACAAATAGTTGGTACTGACTGTTGGACTGGTTGGTAGTTGGTTCTGAGATAAACCAACTGTTGATATAATTTCTTTACATAATATATAACATGTATATACCTACTCTAAAACTTATTTTGTATAACGTTATTGGATATAACGTTTATTTAATCGAAAATCATTAGGTGTAATGTTTAAAATATATTGATACCATCATTATTATAACACCCCGATTCAGAGCAATCCGACATTTGGGTTAGGTTAGAACAGTGATCATTAATCGCGACGGCGAGCCAGCGAAGCGAGCGTGCCGCGGTAGCGGCCGCCGAGCGCCAGATACCCTCTATTGTTGGTGAATCATTTGGGTTAGGTTAGAACTGACCATTAGGTACCTCTATTGTTGGGGAATCATTTGGGTTAGCTTAGAACAGTGAGCATTACCTCTATTGTTGGGGAATCATTTGGGTTAGCTTAGAACAGTGAGCATTACCTCTATTGTTGGGGAAACATTTGGGTTAGGTTAGAACAGTGAACATTACCTCTATTGTTGGGGAATCATTTTGGGTTAGCTTAGAACAGTGAGCATTACCTCTATTGTTGGGGAATCATTTGGGTTAGCTTAGAACAGTGAGCATTACCTCTATTGTTGGGGAAACATTTGGGTTAGGTTAGAACAGTGAACATTACCTCTATTGTTGGGGAATCATTTTGGGTTAGCTTAGAACAGTGAGCATTACCTCTATTGTTGGGGAATCATTTGGGTTAGCTTAGAACAGTGAGCATTACCTCTATTGTTGGGGAATCATATGGGTTAGCTTAGAACAGTGAGCATTACCTCTATTGTTGGGGAAACATTTGGGTTAGGTTAGAACAGTGAGCATTACCTCTATTGTTGGGGAATCATTTTGGGTTAGCTTAGAACAGTGAGCATTACCTCTATTGTTGGGGAATCATTTGGGTTAGGTTAGAACAGTCACCATTAACGCGCGAAGGCGAGCGAGCGTGCCTCGGCAGCGGCCGCCGAGCGCCAGATACCCTCTATTGTTGGTGAATCATTTGGGTTAGATGAGGCGGTGAATGTCTCGTATATTAGACGATGAAAGCTTTTGCTTTGTGTTTTTTACTAGGCGTTTTATCATAAATATTATAGGTTTTATGTCTTTTGAGTGGAATATCAAACGATTTTATATTCAATGTAGGTTATGCTTTTAATAATTAGTTACTTTAAAATTATATCAATCGTTTATAATATTAACTGATCATTATAAAATAAAATTATAGATTCAGTTGTTATAACTTGTAAATATTATAGATTTTGTAATTATATCATATATTACTTATCCTTAGGAAATAGCTGATTTTTTATAACCGACGAACAATTTAAAAGCAGCGGGGTCCAGAATCATGTACTGAATTCATATGAAAAGTTTGCGCGTCGGTGTCCCTAACTCCCTACCACCCTGTAGTCCTGTATACCGAATGAGGAAGGATTTTTGATGGATTTTCATCATTTTTGCCGCTGGGAAATCCCATCGGGCGTATGGTTTGTTCAGAAAACAGTAAGAAAATTAACAATAGAATACTAAGTACTTGTTTTATACCTTGGTGTAAACGCGGGGTAAAAATACAGTATTTTTTTACTTGTGCATAAAGTTTTAATAAATAAATAAAAATGTTAAGTTAAAAAACATTGCGTTCGAATCAACTAAGCTATCATAGCTCCAATAATTACTGAACTGAGATATTGACAGCCGCAGGCGCAGTTGGCCGTCATAGGCCCGGGCCTCTTCGGCCTTAGGGAAACCTCGCCACTGGCTGGCGAAAAATGTATGGGGTTGAAATCTAATAGATATGTTCTGTGGTTGAAATGTCAACGTCACTTGAAGCTGTAGCGATTGTAGAAATAGCATCGCTCCGAAGCGAATGCCATGTCTAGGCTAGGCCCTCTGGGGGCCTAGACAAAGTAACATTCGATTAGCGATGACGCTAGTGGAAAAGTCAAAAATGTATGGAGTTGACATAAGCTATCGAAATGTCACGTGATCATGTCAACGTCACTTGAAGCTGTAGCGATTGTAGAAATAGCATCGCTCCGAAGCGAATGCCATGTCTAGGCTAGGCCCTCTGGGGGCCTAGACAAAGTAACATTCGATTAGCGATGACGCTAGTGGAAAAGTCAAAAATGTATGGGGTTGACATAAGCTATCGAAATGTCACGTGATCATGTCAACGTCACTTGAAGCTGTAGCGATTGTAGAAATAGCATCGCTCCGAAGCGAATGCCATGTCTAGGCTAGGCCCTCTGGGGGCCTAGACAAAGTAACATTCGATTAGCGATGACGCTAGTGGAAAAGTCAAAAATGTATGGGGTTGACATAAGCTATCGAAATGTCACGTGATCATGTCAACGTCACTTGAAGCTGTAGCGATTGTAGAAATAGCATCGCTCCGAAGCGAATGCCATGTCTAGGCTAGGCCCTCTGGGGGCCTAGATAAAGTAACATTCGATTAGCGATGACGCTAGTGGAAAAGTCAAAAATGTATGGAGTTGACATAAGCTATCGAAATGTCACGTGATCATGTCAACGTCACTTGAAGCTGTAGCGATTGTAGAAATAGCATCGCTCCGAAGCGAATGCCATGTCTAGGCTAGGCCCTCTGGGGGCCTAGACAAAGTAACATTCGATTAGCGATGACGCTAGTGGAAAAGTCAAAAATGTATGGGGTTGACATAAGCTATCGAAATGTCACGTGATCATGTCAACGTCACTTGAAGCTGTAGCGATTGTAGAAATAGCATCGCTCCGAAGCGAATGCCATGTCTAGGCTAGGCCCTCTGGGGGCCTAGACAAAGTAACATTCGATTAGCGATGACGCTAGTGGAAAAGTCAAAAATGTATGGGGTTGACATAAGCTATCGAAATGTCACGTGATCATGTCAACGTCACTTGAAGCTGTAGCGATTGTAGAAATAGCATCGCACCGAAGCGAATGCCATGTCTAGGCTAGGCCCACTGGGGGCCTAGACAAAGTAACATTCGATTGGCGATGACGCTAGTGGAAAAGTCAAAAATGTATGGAGTTGACATAAGCTATCGAAATGTCACGTGATCATGTCATGTCAACGTCACTTGAAGCTGTAGCGATTGTAGAAATAGCATCGCTCCGAAGCGAATGCCATGTCTAGGCTAGGCCCTCTGGGGGCCTAGACAAAGTAACATTCGATTAGCGATGACGCTAGTGGAAAAGTCAAAAATGTATGGGGTTGACATAAGCTATCGAAATGTCACGTGATCATGTCAACGTCACTTGAAGCTGTAGCGATTGTAGAAATAGCATCGCACCGAAGCGAATGCCATGTCTAGGCTAGGCCCTCTGGGGGCCTAGACAAAGTAACATTCGATTAGCGATGACGCTAGTGGAAAAGTAAAAAATGTATGGAGTTGACATAAGCTATCGAAATGTCACGTGATCATGTCAACGTCACATGAAGCTGTAGCGATTGTAGAAATAGCATCGCTCCGAAGCGAATGCCATGTCTAGGCTAGGCCCTCTGGGGGCCTAGACAAAGTAACATTCGATTAGCGATGACGCTAGTGGAAAAGTAAAAAATGTATGGAGTTGACATAAGCTATCGAAATGTCACGTGATCATGTCAACGTCACATGAAGCTGTAGCGATTGTAGAAATAGCATCGCTCCGAAGCGAATGCCATGTCTAGGCTAGGCCCTCTGGGGGCCTAGACAAAGTAACATTCGATTAGCGATGACGCTAGTGGAAAAGTCAAAAATGTATGGGGTTGACATAAGCTATCGAAATGTCACGTGATCATGTCAACGTCACTTGAAGCTGTAGCGATTGTAGAAATAGCATCGCACCGAAGCGAATGCCATGTCTAGGCTAGGCCCTCTGGGGGCCTAGACAAAGTAACATTCGATTAGCGATGACGCTAGTGGAAAAGTAAAAAATGTATGGAGTTGACATAAGCTATCGAAATGTCACGTGATCATGTCAACGTCACATGAAGCTGTAGCGATTGTAGAAATAGCATCGCTCCGAAGCGAATGCCATGTCTAGGCTAGGCCCTCTGGGGGCCTAGACAAAGTAACATTCGATTAGTGATGACGCTAGTGGAAAAGTCAAAAATGTATGGAGTTGACATAAGCTATCGAAATGTCACGTGATCATGTCAACGTCACTTGAAGCTGTAGCGATTGTAGAAATAGCATCGCTCCGAAGCGAATGCCATGTCTAGGCTAGGCCCTCTGGGGGCCTAGACAAAGTAACATTCGATTAGCGATGACGCTAGTGGAAAAGTCAAAAAAGGTATGGAGTTGACATAAGCTATCGAAATGTCACGTGATCATGTCAACGTCACTTGAAGCTGTAGCGATTGTAGAAATAGCATCGCTCCGAAGCGAATGCCATGTCTAGGCTAGGCCCTCTGGGGGCCTAGACAAAGTAACATTCGATTAGCGATGACGCTAGTGGAAAAGTCAAAAAATGTATGGAGTTGACATAAACTATCGAAATGTCACGTGATCATGTCAACGTCACTTGAAGCTGTAGCGATTGTAGAAATAGCATCGCTCCGAAGCGAATGCCATGTCTAGGCTAGGCCCTCTGGGGGCCTAGACAAAGTAACATTCGATTACCGATGACGCTAGTGGAAAAGTCAAAAATGTATGGGGTTGTGCATAAGCTATCGAAATGTCACGTGATCATGTCAACGTCACTTGAAGCTGTAGCGATTGTAGAAATAGCATCGCTCCGAAGCGAATGCCATGTCTAGGCTAGGCCCCGGGGCGCTAGACGAAGTAACATTCGATTACCGATGACGCTAGTGGAAAAGTCAAAAAATGTATGGGGTTGACATAAGCTATCGAAATGTCACGTGATCATGTCAACGTCACTTGAAGCTGTAGCGATTGTAGAAATAGCATCGCTCCGAAGCGAATGCCATGTCTAGGCTAGGCCCTCTGGAGCGCTAGACAAAGTAACATTCGATTACCGATGACGCTAGTGGAAAAGTCAAAAAATGTATGGGGTTGACATAAGCTATCGAAATGTCACGTGATCATGTCAACGTCACTTGAAGCTGTAGCGATTGTAGAAATAGCATCGCTCCGAAGCGAATGCCATGTCTAGGCTAGGCCCTCTGGGGGCCTAGACAAAGTAACATTCGATTAGCGATGACGCTAGTGGAAAAGTCAAAAAATGTATGGAGTTGACATAAACTATCGAAATGTCACGTGATCATGTCAACGTCACTTGAAGCTGTAGCGATTGTAGAAATAGCATCGCTCCGAAGCGAATGCCATGTCTAGGCTAGGCCCTCTGGGGGCCTAGACAAAGTAACATTCGATTAGCGATGACGCTAGTGGAAAAGTCAAAAATGTATGGAGTTGACATAAACTATCGAAATGTCACGTGATCATGTCAACGTCACTTGAAGCTGTAGCGATTGTAGAAATAGCATCGCTCCGAAGCGAATGCCATGTCTAGGCTAGGCCCTCTGGGGGCCTAGACAAAGTAACATTCGATTAGCGATGACGCTAGTGGAAAAGTCAAAAAAGGTATGGAGTTGACATAAGCTATCGAAATGTCACGTGATCATGTCAACGTCACTTGAAGCTGTAGCGATTGTAGAAATAGCATCGCTCCGAAGCGAATGCCATGTCTAGGCTAGGCCCTCTGGGGCGCTAGACAAAGTAACATTCGATTACCGATGACGCTAGTGGAAAAGTCAAAAATGTATGGGGTTGTGCATAAGCTATCGAAATGTCACGTGATCATGTCAACGTCACTTGAAGCTGTAGCGATTGTAGAAATAGCATCGCTCCGAAGCGAATGCCATGTCTAGGCTAGGCCCCGGGGCGCTAGACGAAGTAACATTCGATTACCGATGACGCTAGTGGAAAAGTCAAAAAATGTATGGGGTTGACATAAGCTATCGAAATGTCACGTGATCATGTCAACGTCACTTGAAGCTGTAGCGATTGTAGAAATAGCATCGCTCCGAAGCGAATGCCATGTCTAGGCTAGGCCCTCTGGGGGCCTAGACAAAGTAACATTCGATTACCGATGACGCTAGTGGAAAAGTCAAAAATGTATGGGGTTGTGCATAAGCTATCGAAATGTCACGTGATCATGTCAACGTCACTTGAAGCTGTAGCGATTGTAGAAATAGCATAGCTCCGAAGCGAATGCCATGTCTAGGCTAGGCCCTCTGGGGGCCTAGACAAAGTAACATTCGATTAGCGATGACGCTAGTGGAAAAGTCAAAAATGTATGGGGTTGACATAAGCTATCGAAATGTCACGTGATCATGTCAATGTCACTTTGAAGCTGTAGCTATTGTATAAATAGCATCGCTCCGAAGCGAATGCCATTTGTCTAGGCCCTCTGGGGGCCTAGACAAAGTAACATTCGATTAGCGATGACGCTAGTGGAAAAGTCAAAAATGTATGGGGTTGACATAAGCTATCGAAATGTCACGTGATCATGTCAACGTCACTTGAAGCTGTAGCGATTGTAGAAATAGCATCGCACCGAAGCGAATGCCATGTCTAGGCTAGGCCCTCTGGGGGCCTAGACAAAGTAACATTCGATTAGCGATGACGCTAGTGGAAAAGTAAAAAATGTATGGAGTTGACATAAGCTATCGAAATGTCACGTGATCATGTCAACGTCACATGAAGCTGTAGCGATTGTAGAAATAGCATCGCTCCGAAGCGAATGCCATGTCTAGGCTAGGCCCTCTGGGGGCCTAGACAAAGTAACATTCGATTAGCGATGACGCTAGTGGAAAAGTCAAAAATGTATGGGGTTGACATAAGCTATCAAAATGTCACGTGATCATGTCAACGTCACTTGAAGCTGTAGCGATTGTAGAAATAGCATCGCACCGAAGCGAATGCCATGTCTAGGCTAGGCCCTCTGGGGGCCTAGACAAAGTAACATTCGATTAGCGATGACGCTAGTGGAAAAGTAAAAAATGTATGGAGTTGACATAAGCTATCGAAATGTCACGTGATCATGTCAACGTCACATGAAGCTGTAGCGATTGTAGAAATAGCATCGCTCCGAAGCGAATGCCATGTCTAGGCTAGGCCCTCTGGGGGCCTAGACAAAGTAACATTCGATTAGTGATGACGCTAGTGGAAAAGTCAAAAATGTATGGAGTTGACATAAGCTATCGAAATGTCACGTGATCATGTCAACGTCACTTGAAGCTGTAGCGATTGTAGAAATAGCATCGCTCCGAAGCGAATGCCATGTCTAGGCTAGGCCCTCTGGGGGCCTAGACAAAGTAACATTCGATTAGCGATGACGCTAGTGGAAAAGTCAAAAAAGGTATGGAGTTGACATAAGCTATCGAAATGTCACGTGATCATGTCAACGTCACTTGAAGCTGTAGCGATTGTAGAAATAGCATCGCTCCGAAGCGAATGCCATGTCTAGGCTAGGCCCTCTGGAGCGCTAGACAAAGTAACATTCGATTACCGATGACGCTAGTGGAAAAGTCAAAAAATGTATGGGGTTGACATAAGCTATCGAAATGTCACGTGATCATGTCAACGTCACTTGAAGCTGTAGCGATTGTAGAAATAGCATCGCTCCGAAGCGAATGCCATGTCTAGGCTAGGCCCTCTGGGGGCCTAGACAAAGTAACATTCGATTAGCGATGACGCTAGTGGAAAAGTCAAAAAATGTATGGAGTTGACATAAACTATCGAAATGTCACGTGATCATGTCAACGTCACTTGAAGCTGTAGCGATTGTAGAAATAGCATCGCTCCAAAGCGAATGCCATGTCTAGGCTAGGCCCTCTGGGGGCCTAGACAAAGTAACATTCGATTAGCGATGACGCTAGTGGAAAAGTCAAAAAAGGTATGGAGTTGACATAAGCTATCGAAATGTCACGTGATCATGTCAACGTCACTTGAAGCTGTAGCGATTGTAGAAATAGCATCGCTCCGAAGCGAATGCCATGTCTAGGCTAGGCCCTCTGGGGGCCTAGACAAAGTAACATTCGATTAGCGATGACGCTAGTGGAAAAGTCAAAAATGTATGGGGTTGTGCATAAGCTATCGAAATGTCACGTGATCATGTCAACGTCACTTGAAGCTGTAGCGATTGTAGAAATAGCATAGCTCCGAAGCGAATGCCATGTCTAGGCTAGGCCCTCTGGGGGCCTAGACAAAGTAACATTCGATTAGCGATGACGCTAGTGGAAAAGTAAAAAAATGTATGGAGTTGACATAAGCTATCGAAATGTCACGTGATCATGTCAACGTCACTTGAAGCTGTAGCGATTGTAGAAATAGCATCGCTCCGAAGCGAATGCCATGTCTAGGCTAGGCCCTCTGGGGGCCTAGACAAAGTAACATTCGATTACCGATGACGCTAGTGGAAAAGTCAAAAATGTATGGGGTTGACATAAGCTATCGAAATGTCACGTGATCATGTCAACGTCACTTGAAGCTGTAGCGATTGTAGAAATAGCATCGCTCCGAAACGAATGCCATTTGTCTAGGCCCTGTAATGGGTACCGATATCTAAACACTTTTTTTTTACACTGCTGATCAAAGGTCTCTCCCAGAACTTCCCGTTGCTCCTTGTGTTTTGCCTTCTCCCGTGAAAGCGTTTGTCATCGCGCGCCAACGTTTCCTTGACCTCTCTCGGCGACGACGCCATTCTTCTGGTACCCACTGCATGCCGACTGATCCACGTCTCGATGCATCCTACATACAGCCCACTTTAGCCTATCAGACTCATTGCCCACATGGGTGATTCCTAATTTGGAGCGTATTATGTATTCAGTCTTTTTTTACTCCCATCTAGAGGGGGTCTGTACCTAACAGGTAAAATTACAAACCTGTTTCACCTGTTCCAGTTCCAGGGAAATAACAGTTCCAAAATAACAGCCTGTTACATTGCTACCAAAGACTGTAATCAATCAATCTGCCTAGCCTTTTCCCAACTATGTTGGGGTCGGCTTCCAGTCTAACCGGATGCAGCTGAATACCATTATTTTACATGGAGCGACTGCCTATCTGACCTCCACAACCCATTAACTGGGTAATACGATACCCCTTGGTAAGACTGATTGTCAGACTTTCGGGCTTCTGACTACCCGTAACGACTGTCAAAGATCCACGAATGACAGCCGGGACCAACGGCTTAACGTGCTTTCCGAGGCACGGAGGAGTCTCGGTATGTAAAGATGGTCACCCATCCACGGACCAACCCCGGCAAGCGTAGCTTAACCTGATGGATCGACCCGTGCGGCTGTTATTACTTAGCCACGAGCTCCTCCAAAGACTGTAACAGATTACAATATTTATTAAGTTCATTTTTATTTAAGAGCTTGTTCCAGTTAACAGATGCTATCTCTTTCTATTATAATAAGTCGGAAGGGAAAAGAGCTTGTTGCAAACTGTTCCAGGTCAGTTTCGTTTGTACCTCTCTCCTCTAACAAAGTAAACATCCATAAGCTAGATAGAGAAGAACTTGTTATATTACAAAGATACACACACACGGCGATGTCTGTTGTAGGTTGTGGAACAGGCGATCTGTTCCATATTGTTACTTTTAAAAACCTGTTTTTTTAACTGTTTCGATAAATACGCCTCACTCCTACTCCCATCATGATGGGAGTAAAAACGAAAAAACAAAGTTATAATACAGGTCACGACGGTGACTGACGTCACACGGAAAACCAGGAAACTTAAAAGGAAGTGGGCTGGTCACACCCTCAGAGGCTCAGACAAATGGAGCAAAAGAATAACAGTCTGGTATCCGAGAAATGGCAAACGAAATAGAGGAAGGCAGGGAAAACGCAGGAGCGGAGCTGGAAATTACAGCAATAAACTATGGACCTTTGGTAGGCGTACGAGGGGCCGAAGCCAACTCGCAGAGGCCTATTATACACATTTAATGAAATGAGGCACCAAGAGACGATTATCCCTGTACGCACTATGCAAGTGCACCCAAGGACAACCTCCGATTGGTGTAGAACTATTGCCCGATATGGAAACACAGATTGGAATATGTGTTTGGATGGCTAAATTGGACTAGTTACCTAGAACTAAGTATGAAAGGACTATGGCCCCTGCCTGATCAATGTTTTATTATACACGACAAAAATACAGGCCTCCTCTCGTTGAGAGGGAGTGGGCCGTAATCCACCACGCGGACCCAGTACCTACCCATTGGTTGGCAGATGTCACATGACTTCTAATTTTTGGTTCTAGGACATGCCGGTTTCCTCACGATGTTTTCCTTCACTGTTTTGAGAGCCGTGGTGATGAAATAATTTACACGAAGCGACTGTCTGGGTTCGAAATTACGACGTACAACTATATAGTAAGTCGCGGCCGTTATCACTGGGTCATCATTGCTCCCGATGAGTTTGCGCTTCAGGGATACCTATAGATAGGTTACCCTTCATGGACTAGAAGCTTCTCCAGGCGTTCTCGATACGGCGGTTGATTCTTTATCTTGCCTGTTTTCGAAGGACACTGGCCCAAGTACTCATCGACATAGTGGAGACACTTTTCAATTGTCAAGGAGTTGGTCAGACAGAAATATGACGCTAAGCTTCACATTCCAAAGCAATAACATAAACCTATGGAGAAGAACGGGCAAGAAACTCTACGGACACTCTTATAAATGATATTGTTACAAAATACTAGCTACTCCGTGCCTTGGAAAGCACGTTAAGCCGTTGGTCCCGGCTGTCATTCATGGATCTTTGACAGTCGTTACGGGTCGTCAGAAGCCCGAAAGTCTGACAACCAGTCTTACCAAGGGGTATCGTATTACCCAGTCACTGGGTTGTGGAGGTCAGATAGGCTCCATGTAAAATACTGGTATTCAGCTGCATCCGGTTACACTGGAAACTGACCTCAATATAGTTGGGAAAAGGCTAGACAGGAAACAAAATACTACCTACATAATTAACGTTGAATTAACAATTATTTAAGAGAACGATGTAAAAAAGAACGTGCACGTTAAAATCGTCCAGAGTAGGTACAACAAAAAGATTTAAAAAAAAAAACAATTCTAAATCAAAAGTCGTTTATTCAAATTAGAGTGAGAATCAGACATAAGACAGTCCTCCGGCACGCTTGCCCTTCACCATTTCCTGGTGCTTTAGCTGGGAAGAAGTGGCGCAACAAACTGTCCAGCAGCACAGCTCAGTTAGAAGAACTTGATTCTATGCAATACTTTAATTCTACAGGAGCATCGGCCTGTCCACAAGCATTTTGTGCAATGTTTGGGGCAGTACTGTGTGTACTGCTAACTTACATCCTCAGATTCTGGAATTTCTTCTTTGACAGTTACATCCAGGTATGTTTCAGAGAACCTCTTTCACCTTCTCCTTGGTATGAACAAGCCGGGGACGAGCTCCGTCACAAACAGCTCTACTGTTGTTGAGACTTACAACCTCAGATTCCGGAACTTCTACAGACAGTTACTACCAGGAATTTTTCAGGGAGGACTTCTTTCAACTCCTCCTTTGTTTAGAACAAGCCTTTGCTTGTCTGTGAGCCGTCTGGTGAGTGCGGAGGGTCCATTAATTCCGTCTTTATTCTGAAACAATAAAAAAAAAAACATAACAAAAGTCATTTATTCAAACTAGGCTGAGAATCAACAGTATTCGAACGTCAAAATGACATAAGACAGTCCCCCGGCATACCCGCGCTTCACCACTTCCTAGTGCTTTAGCTGGGAAGAAGTGGCGCAACAACTCAACAGCTATCTGTTCAGTTACGTTAACAGGAAAAGCGGGCGGCGAGACTTTTGAAAATTAGGTATTTGAAGAAACTATTGCTGCCACTCTGCGAGCACTCCGCCTATGTAAGAAGTCATATTTCGAGGTTTGCCTCTCGCCATTTCCTCCTCCAATATTGGACCAATTTAAAAGATATTTCATAAACCGAATAAGAAGGATATAGACTATGCCCCTTTTATTATTTCTTTTTTTTTTTGTAGATGGGAAATCATCAAATGACTTCTCCCACTCTGCGCGGAGCGGGAGGGCGTGTCCGACTTTTACTGACTAAAACCCACCCGTGTTCCTTCAGTTGCCCGTGCCAGGTCCACGATATCTCTTTCGAACAACCCGTGACCCCGGCAGCTTATACTATGCCCCTATGTTTTTATTTTTTTGTATTAACAAAAAAATTACAACTATTAAGTTGTCAAATTTGTACACTAGGCCTCTGTTGACAGCGGTCTGAATAGGCAATTTTGAACATTTTTTGTGGGTTCTAGTTCAAAAATAATGTATCATCAAAAAAGAAAACACAGGGGCATACCAGTACTTAGCTAATATTTATATTTCTGTAAAAAATCATTGCTTTATGGTAATTAACCAGAAAGAAAACAGGCGAGAGCGTTTCTATGGAGAAAAGAGCACCCGCATTTCCTCGGTGAATGCGCAAGCGCCCGCCAATTGCCTTTTTCCTTACGTTTTTTGGAATTTGCAGGACAGTGTCAGGTTGTATGTTGAACAAAATATGATTCGCGACAATAACAAATATGTATTTACATAATTATAACCATAAGAATCATCAATACATCTCTCTAAGTTAGATATGTTCCAAAATGTCATGATTTCCAAAATCAAAAAGTATGGAAGAAAAAAATATACATGTTGCGCCAACCCCAAATAAATTGGGATAAGGGGAGGAGAATTAATGAATGATGATTAAACTTTAGTAAACTCGCTACAAAATAATACGTCCCATTTGACAGCCCATATTGTTTCATATGCCAAAGAGAGACAAACATGGCGGGACAAAGAGGGACACCCTCATGTCAAATCCGACTTCTTAGATTGACCAAACCTTAATGATTGCTTTATTTTTTTTATTTTTGTTAGCCTATTTTGTGACCCACTGCTGGGCAAAGGCCTCCCCTTTTGCCTTCCAAACCTCCCTGTCTTGTGAGATCTCTGGCCATGTTGGCCCTGCAAACCTTATCAGATCGTCATCTCTCCGGGTTCATTCGTGCGACGTGGCCCACTCCCACTTCAGGCTGGCTGTTTTTTGTTTTTATCTGCTACTTGAGTTATGGAGCGTAAAGGCGTGGTTGGTATGTTTGGTGGTGATGATTGGTTTGTGGCAACTAAAGTCCGTACCTTCGCGTATCGATAAGTTTTGAGGCCTGAAACTCTCTTGGAGAATCTGACCTCCTAGGTTCTCTTTCATTTTGGTTTAGCTGCTGCACATCACCAGTTTTTCTAAAAAAACAAAAAATGTGTGAATGAAGACATGAGACAATTTTTCATCAAGTGAAACTCTAAAAAAACTTTTTTACAAAAAAATACAACCAACTTCCAAAAACAACACTACAGTGAGTGAAAAATAACTTTAATTTCGGAAGTCGGTGTCTGGTTAAATGTATTTTCGTTTTTAGCCACCGACTTCCGAAATTAAAGTTATTTTTCACTTTGTAGTGTTGTTTTGGGAAGTCGGTTGTATTTTTTTGTAAAAAAGTTTTTATTTTTCACTTTTTAGTTTTTGTACGGTCAGTAACAGAAGTCGGTTAACACTGCTACTTTTTGATATCATCTAAATTAATACAAAATTATTCGATAAACTGCTTTTTTTTCGTTTAACTGTTAAGAGTTAATGTTCTTAAAATTTTAATTAAGAAAATAAAAAACTGCAAGTGTTAATCGACTTTTGTTGCTGACTGTACCCCACACAAATTCTAATACCACTACCTGCAAAACAAACTAGAACATCATCCATATAAAAGTGGGGTAAAAAATACGTATTATTGAAGTTAACTCAAAAACTACCAAAGCAAAGTTAATCAATTTTATATGGGACCAACTTTGATGTATACCCTCTTGAATTAAACAAAAAAAATTTAAATCGGACGACTCTGTAAAATGTTATGCATGGTCATACATAAAAAAAAAAAAACATTTTTTTTTCGTCGGTTAAAAATACAGTCGGCCGCTTTATCTTGACAGGTCCAAACTTCGCGCAGAAGGCTGCGCAGTAAGATTTTTTAGGAACCAAATGGTGACATGAGGCGAGTGTGAGTGAGAGAATATGCGCGAAACTTCTTAGTGCCTATGTTCGGACCTGCCAAGATAAATCGGCCGTAGTGTACACATACTAATTTAATCTATTAACATTTTATTGAATTTTCTTGGACCCAAAGAAAAACACAAATGGATAAACAAAAAGCGGCCAAGTGCGAGCCGTCTCGCAGACAAAGGGTTCCGTACCATCGTACAATATTTATCACTACTTATTTGAAAAAAAAAAACGTTTCTTTCTTTTTAACTTTATTATATTTTTATTATTTTTTCTTATAGCGGCCATAGTACACTGTGAACATTTTAAAATGTCTACCTATTACGGTTCAAAAGATACAGTCCTGTCATCCTGTGCCATATAGACAGACGGACGGACAGCGGAAATTTAGTAATAGCCGTTGGCACCCTTTGCGTACGGAACCCTAAAAATGTATAAATGTCACAAAGAATATCTATATATATAAAAATAAATTCCTATTTCCCTTGGTCATCTCATCACGCGTTAACGGATGGAACAATTTCGCTAATTCTTTTTTTGTTGTGTTTATTATTGTCAGGAGAAGGTTCTTATGAAAGAAAAAATTAAGAAAATTTCGCAGAAAATTGGAAAATTTCAGAAAACTTAACAACTATTTTAACTTTACGCGTTTACATTAGAATATTCATAGCTAAGAAGAACAACGTCTGTCGGGTCAGCTAGTACAATATAAAGATAAATAAATTACTTACGCATTTGAATGATAATTTGCTGGCAAGGCATAATCTCATTTTAATTGAATAATCAGATTTTTTAATTTCACTTTCCGTCTATATTCTTTCATATATTCAGCACGTGTCATGGTTGATTTGCTATGAAAAGAAAATAATTATCATAATGATCATAATGAGGTCTATACATAATTATCCCTATACCTATATATGTGCTTGTATAAAGTCTATTTATAATTAATTAAGATATATTTTTAGTGTTCTTTTTTTATGTATTCCTCTCATACTGAGCACCTGCCATCTAATCTCTTCACCACCCTTGGTTGACTGGTAGAGAATGCCTAAGGCATTAAGTCCGCCTTTGTACATTTTAAGTGCGTAAAGTTTAAATAAATAAATAAATAAAGAGAGGAACAAGTGGAGGGCATTATTCAGAAAGGAGATATCAGTAGCTTGAAGCTTCTATTTTTTTATTTTTTTTTTTCCATTTGAGAGGTACTATTGAGGAAATTTACATCTATACACCAAAAGGACTATTCTTGGCTGTTATAGTAACACTTGCTAACAGATGTGGTCATTGTGTGCATGGATTTTTTTTTAAAAATGATCAGATTCAGATTTCCTCGACAGTACATTCCAAATAAAAAAAAAAAGTTTAGGTTATAAATAAATAATGTAGATATACACAAAAAGAAGTACATATTAATACTAACGAAACTCCCTACGATTGATGGCCGCCTCACGAAACAGGTTCTCCGACTAACTAAACAACAGCTGCGTACGGTTACAGCTGCTATAACTGGCCGTGGGTCATTTAATAAACACCTCTTTGTCATAGGAGTCACAGACAGTCCGCTGTGCAGGGCCTGCATGGAGGACGACGAGACAGCAGCTCATGTGCTTCTAAACTGCCCGGTGGTCGCCGCATACAGGGCAAAGTACTTCGGCAACCCAGGTACCCTCCGTGAGGTTGTCAGTAACATCAAGCCGCTGCTGGCCTTCTTTGAGGAGCTGGGGTGGATCGAATAATCGATTTTCCCACCCATACGCAAAATACTTGTGATATAATAGAGTTATGGATACCAGCCCATATTACCTATATTATTAATACTAATGAAACACTATCTTCAATTCAAGCCAGCCTAGTACTTTTGGAACCACTGTACTTTAGCACCCGTCGCTTTTTTATAGTAGCTACCCATTTTTTTTTTGGGTAGAATAGACCCTTTTTAATGTATTTTTGAAAACCCCAAAGTGCTTTGTTGGGTTGCTGCTCAGAACTTGTGCACAATGTGTTGTGAACAGAGTATTGTCTTCACATGTAAATTGCAAAACGGCGAAGCCGGGGTGGGTCGCTAGTGAGTACTAAAATTATAACTGTAATTGCAAATAATTTTGCTATGTGTGGTGTCTTACCTTTGACGACGGTCAGTATTTTGCTGCTGTAATTCAATAAGTTTCTTTTTTTTCTGTCGCTCACGATATTGTTTAGATCTTTCTCTATCGGTTTTAGGTTTTTTTGTTTCTGGTTGTGCACTGTTTTTTGGTACTGTTACATCCTCAAATTTTTTTCTCTCACGATATTCTTTACATTTTTGCGCATTGGTTTTTTTTTCTGATCTTTTAACTTGTATCTCACAATTCATTCTGTATTGGTAACAATAACAAGAGTACTGTTCTCCCTGTTTAATTAGTTCATTCTTTGCCTTTGGTGTATCGTTTCGTTACTTACTTGTATTGCACAGACTACTTAGGGGATACTACGTATGTAATTGTAAATAAAAACAAACGTAAAAAATGATAACAAATGTCAAGTCAACTCGAACCACAGACCATCCCTACGCCATCCACAGACGTAAATATAAACTCATGACAGCAGCTGTCAGACATAGTCAGACAAGGTCAGACACCTCAGAACAATAAACCCCCGTACGCACGGGCGTAATAAAATCGCAGCGGGATTTTATAGCGTACTGGATTTTCAACTCTCGTTGTTGAGCCGAGCGTTGAGAATCTAACTTAACAATAACAGAGTACATTCTAGCGCGTCGAAAAAACACACTGTTGGATTTTGCACTCTCGGCGCTAAGCAGAGCGTTGAAAATCCAGTGCGCTATAAAATCCCGCCGCTATTTTATTACGCCCGTGCGAACGGGGGTTTACAAGCAAATAAACAATGAACACGCGAATAAGTCAAGTACACTCCTACCAACTTATCTGTGAAATGGCGAAAATTGGAACTACGGTCATCATGTTGAAATCTCATTCGATTGTGCCGACGCATGTCATTCGATTGTGTCGGCGAATCGACGGTGGCGTCCTCTTTCAGTTCACAGATAAATTAGTAGGACTGTAGTTCAATGAACGAACTGTCAGACATTGAAACAAAGTAAAAAAAAAAATTAAAAAAAAAACAAATTTGGCCGGGATGAATAATAACTTATTAAAACCAAATGACAGTTGATCTTGTGACCATGACAAAACAGTAAAACAAAGAATAGATCATTTATCTTTCCTACATCCTTTATCGTGCCATAAGATTGAACGGGAATAAAGGTAGTTACTGAATTCTGTTTTTAGCCCTCCTTTTATGCTTTAGTTATTGTTCTGAGGTCAGACAGCTGTCTGCGCAGTGTTGCAAAAGTGAGATTTAGAAAGACATGATCACAGAACATAACAGAATACTATTAGGGTGCGTTTCCACTGATACGGAGTTGGGCGGAGCGCAGCGGATACGTGCAGGAATCTACCAATCACAATGGTTGAAATCCTCAACGCGTCTCTCGTCTCGTCTGTGATTGGACAATTCCTGTACGTCTCCGCTCCACTTCGCCCAGCTCCACGTCAGTGGAAACGCACCCTTACTCCTAAAAAACCCGCCAAGTACGTGTCGAACCACGCACAATGAAGGGTTCCGTAGTTAAAAAAAAAAAATATCCCAAAAACAAACTTAATATTGAAATCCTAAAAAAATATTTTATATGAGATAAAATTACAAATTAACACTTTTCGGACTTTTTTCTTTACTTCTGCTATGAGACCTAACTTCTTGCCAAATTTCATGATTCTAGGTCAATGGGATGAGTACTTAACCTATAGGTTTTGATTTACTTGCGAGTATCAAAATAAGTCGCATAAATGTCCGTATTCTTTTATTGTGTTGACTTCGTAACAGATCTTCGCTAGGTGGCCTAATTTTTGAGATATAAGTGTGGCCAAGCTGGCGAGATGCTCTCCAGATCGGCCACCTATGAACCCTTATAACGTTTGAACCAGTGACCAACAAATTCTGATAACAGGCGGCAAATTTCGACTAATTAGCGACAATTTTTTTGTGTTATCAAAATTAAAATCCCTGATGCCATGCCAGTGTCAGTCACACCAAGCAACGCTAACTTTAATAAGGAAAGTACCAAAGTTAAAGTGCAGTATAAGAATTTCAGCCGTCATAATACGTAATTTTGAAAAAAAAAAACAATAAAACACATTCATATTATTATATCTTACACCTTCATTTATTTACAAATTACGAACAATTTTAATATTACAAAATAGAGTTAAGTGATGTTATAAATTACTGAATTTGAGCAACATTCATTTAGTTCTGGTAACTTGGCCCGAGACAAAAACTTGGCCAAGTTACATAGTCGAGTTTACAATGTTCACACTTGGTCTTAATATCTGGCCAAGAATATAATTATGGATACGTATAATTTATGTAACAAAAAATATAACCTTAAAAAAAGATAAAAACTGCCAACAAAATAATAGAATACCTATTGCGTGAAACAGATTAGTCTAATCTCATTTTCGTCAAAAATATATATTTTTTATCTAAACAATGAAGTGTGAAAATATTTACTTAACAATGAATTGCATTTCAATAAACGTTCATAATTATTATTCTATTCGAAGAACATTGGTCAATTTGGTCGTGAAATTCAAGAGTCGGTTTTCAGTCAGACTGGACAATATTTTTTTTATAAAAATATATGTTGCTGTAAGTTTTTTACAGGATACATTTATCTTGCGAAGTAAAGTAGCTGGAAAGCACGTGGCATTTTCAGATTTTATTAAGAGTCTTCTGTTAAATAACAACACTTTTTTGTTATTTTGTGTATGTATATGCACCGTATTATTACAACAGAATGGTCTTAATATCCTCGACTTCTGCTTACACCGTAGAAACAAAAGTATTTTCAACATCTTTTGTTTTTATTGTAAATTCCGAGTTAACGACATCTCTCTCTCTCGCCTTTGTAGCACCGAATTTGATGTGACAAATCATAAGCATGGAATTTATCAAAGTTCCCAAAGCCCAATAGTCCGACAACCAGTTTTACCGCGTCGTATCGTGTTCCTCCACAACCCAGTTACTGAGTGTAACTGGGTTGTGGAGGACAGATAGGCAGTCGCTCCAAGTAAAATTCTGGTATTCAGCTGCATCCGGTTAGACTGGAAGCTGATCCCAACATAGTTGGGAAAGGCTAGGCACATTGATTGGAATGCATCAAAGTTATTGATCGACATAATAGTGCATATTAGACTGTCACACAGATGAGTGACAGAGATAGCGCTCTACAAGCTAAACTTTTTTTATTTTCCATGCGTCATATTCGCGGCCCCGTACTGTAAAAGTTTTATTAAATTCAAGTCATATTTAGCTCCAATTTTAAATAGCACCTTTATCTATCTGCCTTGTAAAATATAAGTTAGTCAACTTCAGTATGGTTGCGACACCATATTAATTGTCATTTTCATATTCCTAAGTACGTATTCCGAAATAGTTTTTGATATTTTCTAATTAATAAACTATTCGTAAAAGTCTGAACGTGCAAATGTTAACTTGGCCAAAACTTGATCGGGGTTATAAACATTCTAATATGAAATTCTAAAATACTATTTGTTCTTGTAAAATGTGCTTGTAAAGTTATTTTACTAGCTATAACATTACACTTGGCCTCGCCAACTCCCTCACTTGGCGTCTTCTTACTAGTCTAGTAGTTGGGATAGTCTAGTTTGGCCGCCATGGCTGAAATTCGGTCTGAAGGACTATTTTTCATTTTACACCTGGCCAAGAGTGTCTATTTAATTAATTTTTCTAATAGGCCAAGTAACATTTAGCCAAGTCTTTACAAAAAGGGTTATTTCAACATTTGCACGCCCAGAAAACTTAAAACATACGTAGTAACCGCTCCTTTTATAAAACTACGAAACTTTGATAATTGGTAAAAATATATTAAGCTAAGAAATCTAATGGACGGACCCACAAGTAATAGACTAGCAACTATCGGTAAATTAGTTTTTTTTTAATAAAAAATAATATTTTTCTAACCGCTACAATTTTATCGATACATCGACTAAACCCTTTAGTCGAGTTTCATAGTAGTCAAGAGTCAAGATTTAAAAAGGTAAAAAGTAAAAGATAAGACTAAATAATTTAGTCGATAAAATGGGTATCGATATTCTCGCAGTCCCAACATTAACACCTTTCTTATTTTTATAACCGATACTATAAGATTTTAATGGCAACCCGAAGCCCAGAAAATTAAAAGTAAAGTAATGTTGCCCTACTGCCGACTATGATTACGCCTATAAATGTTTTATAGCCAAAAGCAACTATTTTGCGATACTTATAACATAAAATTTTTTTTTGTTCATTATATTGTAAAAAGTACTTTAAAGATTATTTTAGCTTGTATTTTATGAAGCAAAGACGTAAGAAGTCTTTAAATGATTTATAGCCTTAATCATAGCCATAGCGAGCCCCACCAATGAATATTTACAGATTAAAAAATACAGTCAAAGTGATATGTTAACGTGTGTTTAAAAAAAATAATTCATCATTTATAAAAATATGTCAAATCGTAATTAAGTAACGTTTTACAATATTTTGTTCAATATAATTTTGCTAATTTAATTCAAAAACATGGAATATTTCTTATCACAATCGAAGACACCTAGTTATAAAAAGGTTTTTAGAGCGTTTTGAACTGAAGGCGTTGAATTTTTTGAATTAGGTAACCCTTTAAAGTAACGGAATTATTGAACTTAAAATAGGTCCACGAATCTATTTTTTTTTTGCTTCTAATTGTAATCGTTCCGGTCATCGTAGGCGATCTATGTGAGGCTGTAACACACGGTGTGAATTTCTGTCAGATCAGACAATTCTGTAGATAGAACTGACCATGTACAGAGGCCAGCACATCAAGTTACCACAATCTGTCAAATTTCTTTGATAGATTTTCAACTTTACCGCAAAGGAATAAGGTTCATATTCAATTGGGAAAATTTGACAGATTCGGGTAGCTTGATGTGCTGGCCTCTGCACCTAGGTATTGAAATTCTTCAAGAAAGTCACCGCTTTCAGTTCATGTACTCTAACTTATAAAGTAAGGTGGTACAAAAATAATCGCAAATGCTTAATACGTTCATTTAATGTCAAGCTATGACATATCTCTTTGAATGCTGCTTACACACTTGCGATTTAAAATCCCGATTAGTCAAAAGAAGGCTTTTGTAGAGGTTAAATATAAAGTGATGTCTACACATGCCTAGTTTTTCCAAAAACCATATAAAATTACAAAGAAATAAAAAAGTTGTTTCTAATGTCAGCAAAAATATATAAATAAAATATTTACAGCAAAATATAAAAATCCTTCTTAAAAATTAAAAGAGTCACAAAATCGCACGACTAAATCGCAAATGCATGACAGCCTTAACAGTGTTACAAACTGGAAAAACCATATCATAGTATTAAATTACAAAAATTATGTTTTTATATTCGATGTCTTGATATAAATTCCCATTACTGATATTTTTTTTATGATATTGAGTACATTTTTCTTTGATATTGCAAAGAATTGTATCTTTGATAGCCATTGTAGGTGGTAAATTATAGCCTTTTCACAACTGAAAATACAGTCAAGCACTTCTTCTGATACATCGATTATTCACAATATCTAATGTCAAATTAAAATATCAAACAAATGGTAATTGTAAAAAAATCACTGCCTTAAGACTTTAGTCGCCATATTGGAAATACTTTTTGGTCTGGCAACACAACTGTAATATAGATTAAAAATACTTTGTGACTACAGATTATAATTCTAAAAATAAAACTAGGTAAGAAGGTATTTCAGCTATATTTTTATAGTCCTTTAAAAAAATCACTTTAATAATAAGATCTTTTAAAATCGCCTCAACTGAGGGCTGAGATTCGACTCCTAGGCAAGTGATTTCTCTAAATACGAATATAAAAGTAACGTAGTCTTAAGGCAGTTTTCTTTTAGAACAAATTTCTGAAAAGCTGATATTTGGAATAGAGTTGATGTCAGATTGTCGGTGTCATATGTTGGTGTCACATGCCACGCACAAATGTCACATGTCAAAACCTAATCAGTCACGCAGTCACGCTTTACCGGCTAAATCGATTTGGCTGATATTTTGGCACACAGATTATGATTTGGATTAAAATGTATGGTACCTACTTTTTACCCGCGTACATGTTTTTTTTTCGGAGAGTTTACCAAAAGGAAAACTGAAAATCTGAGCCTTTTGAATTTAAGTCCTTTAAATGGTCTCGAACAAGCTTCTGTAGAAGTGATAGCTATTTAAAACAATTTACATTAACATTTAACAAAGTAACTAACAAAATATTCTTTCAACCCTAACCAACAATTTACAAAACCACCTTTCAACATCAACCAACGTTTATAAAACGACCTATTAACATCAACTATGTTTACAAAACCACTTTTTGACATCAACCAAAGTTTACAAAATGACCTTCCAACATCAACTAAGTTTACAAAACGTCCTTCGACCAGCTGACCAGAAATTCGCGATGAACATTGCATTACGATTGATGAGAGTATACTTAGATTATCTTCGGCTGTTCAGTTCGTAGCCGTTGGTGTCTTTGCTCGGGGTTTTGGCTGGTGGAGGCTTCGCGACCACGTGACCTTCTAGTCTTAACGTGCTTTGACGGTGGGATGACCTGGAAAGAGCATAATTGAAATGAGAATACATAATCAGCCTATAACTTTCCCACTGCTGGGACACAGGCCTCCTCTCTGTGAGAGGGAGTGGGCCGTAATCCACCACGCGGGCCCAGTGCGGGTTGGCAGATGTCACAAGTCTTCGAATTTTTGATTCTAGGACATGCCGGTTTCCTCACGATGTTTTCCTTCACCGTTTTGAGAGCAGTGGTGATGAAATAATTTACACAAAGTAAAGCGCCTGTCTGGGTTCGAACCTACGATCTACAACTCGTAAGCCGCGGCCGTTACCACTGGGCCACCACTGCTCCAAAATGACAATACTGCAATATAATTCGCAATTGCGTAACACACTACCAATCGGAATCGGTTTCATTTTGACAGTTCAACAACATTCATTGTGTTATTTACGTTGTCAAGCAGACAACATTTTTCGAACATAAATATGCAATGGATTACCAATTTGTTTCAAAATGATTCAGATTTCGATTCATAGTGTCACGCAATTAGGATGCTGCTCATCGTGTAGGCCGGTGTCAGTACGGTACACCCACATTTCGCCAGATGTAAGTCTCATGTCTTAAGGGAGGAGTCTATTGCCATTTCAAACCAGTCCCATATTCAAACTCTAGGCTGGTATTGAGAATTCCCAAATGGAATACCTAAACCAATAATTTCTTTACCCGGCCTTGGGATCAAAAAGCCCCAGTTTTATTATTAGTCATGAACTCATGACAGAGGTCATACAGATCCACATTAACACGTATCTCAGCTGGCTATTTAATACTGCTAAAAAGATACAACCCTGTGATATTTAATACTGCTAAAAAGATACAACCCTGTGATATTTAATACTGTTACAAAGATACAACCCTGTGATATTTAATACTGTTACAAAGATACAACCCTGTGATATTTAATACTGTTACAAAGATACAACCCTGTGATATTTAATACTGTTACAAAGATACAACCCTGTGATATTTAATACTGTTACAAAGATACAACCCTGTGATATTTAATACTGTTACAAAGATACAACCCTGTGATATTTAATACTGTTACAAAGATACAACCCTGTGATATTTAATACTGTTACAAAGATACAACCCTGTGATATTTAATACTGTTACAAAGATACAACCCTGTGATATTTAATACTGTTACAAAGATACAACCCTGTGATATTCAGACAGAAGTATAAGAAGTCGCCGGCACGTAACTTGGCAAGGTTTTGGCGTAGTGGGAGTAAGTTTGCGGATGTACTTTTAGTGCCACAATTATTATTTTTACTTTTGTTGCTTGCCATTATTCTATCGTTATTGTTATTATTTATTTTTAAAAATGTCTGTAAATAAGAAAGTTAAAGAAATCAAATTCTTATCTAAAGATTCTTGCCAATTTATGTGCCGGCCGGTATATGTGGGCTTAGTAACAGATTCTATGATGCTGCGATCTCGCTTGGATTCGGAACCATAAAATCTACAGATTTAAACGACTGGCGAAATGTAGGTGGACTGTGCGAAAGATGACATGGCTAGAAAGGGAGTCACTACCGAGATGACGACCAATAGAGAAGTATGGAAGAAGAAGACATGTTGCGCCGACCCTAAATAAATTAGGATAAGGACAGGAGAATGATGATGAACTGGCAAAATGTGGGTGTTACAATACACCTCTGCCTCTGCTCTTTCTATGTTACTGTTAGCCTGCATCCTCCCACTGCTGGGTAAAGGCCTCTCCCCATAACTTCCAGCTCTTTCGATCCAGGGCTAAAAAAAATAAACGACCAATGATCCACATCATTGGTCGTTTATTTTCTCCAGCTCGCCCAGCCATTTTCTACGAGGTCTGCCGCGACGATTTCTGGCTGTTATGTTAATTTTCAAATTAAATAATGTAACCTTCAAACTTACCTAATAAGACAAGTAACAGCTAACAGTATTAGCAGTACCCCAAGAGCTGATAATCCCCAACCGAGCGCGGTGCGGGCAATGGGAGGCACTTTGGTGGCCAAGCGGAGCAGCGACGTCACCTGCTCGGGGAGCTGATCGATACCCTGCGGAGAGACGAAGGTATGGGTTAAAGAAGTTAGGATAGTATGACTATAACGTTCCCACTGCTGGGACTGGGGCACAGGCCTCCTCTCTGTGAGAAAGAGAGTGGGCTGTGAGCCTGTGATCCAACACGCGGGCACAGTGCGGAATGATGGATGTTACACGACATGGAATTTTGAAGTCTAGGACATTTTTCTAATGTTATTTGATGGCAAACAAGTCGACGGCCCAGCTGATGGTAAGTGGTCACCGCCACCTGTGAACATCAGCAACACCAGAGTCATCGCAGACGCGTTGTCATCCCAGAGACACAGCTGTAGTGTGTCACGTGCGTGTAACTACACCGACACACATGCCCTTCACACCGGAACACAGCAACGCTGCTGGCGGCAGAGATGTGTGGTGGTAGCACTGCTCCGGACGAGCTGCTTCACAGAGAGCTCTTATAGGTTCTATTTTATAGCATCGGGCAGAAACCTTGGTGACCAAGGTGTTAATTAATGTCAAAAAACAATAAAGTGGAAAATTTTAGGAAGGCTTTATAGATAGGATCGAAACAGTATATTATGGTCAAACTGAGGAAATAAATAGTATCTCAGAAAACTAGACAGTAGGTATTTTAGGTTTATTTTTTTAATATTTTAAATAGATACCATAATTCATTGGTGTTACTAGCAACTCATCAATTTACCACCAATTTTAAAGGCTTCGTAAGCCTCCCCGAATAGACGAGGAGAATTTTTTAAATTAATTGTATAGAAGCTTCCGTGCCTCCCGTTGGTCCCGGCTGTCATTCGGATCTTTGACAGTCGTTACGGGTCGTCAGAAGCCCGAAAGTCTGATAACCAGTCCTACCAAGGAGTATCGTATTACCCAGTTACTGGGTTGTGGAGGTCAGATAGGCAGTCGCTCCATGTAAAATACTGGTATTCAGCTGCATCCGGTTAGACTGGAAGCCGACCCAATATAGTTGGGAAAAGGCAGGCAGATTAATTTTTTTATATAGAAGCTCTATTCCTGTCGTCCTACAATTTTGCATTTATCACTGAAAACACTAGATAATTCTGTGAATACTGAGGTAGAAGAACTAAAAGTTATTCTGATAACAATTATCTAAGTATGTCCCGAAAATTCGTGACACTTAACAGTTTCATTCTGAAATGAAGTCTAGCTGAACCATCGCGCCCATGCCCAGGTGCATGTATGATGTTCTACGTAGTAGATGAAATTTTTTATTTAGGTAGGTATAGCTCTGGATACTCGTACCAGTGAAAACATTATTCATTCTCTACTTTTGTTGAACAATAAACAGTATCTTAGAGTGAAAAACAGTATACCTACCTAATACTGTTTTTAATATTATGATTGGCAACCCTATTTAAAGAGCGTAGTCTCTGTCACTCATTTTTGTATAACAGTATTCTTTCTAAGTCTTATAGTAAGTTGGTTCAAAATAATAAGTTTACACGCCAAAATATTTTTTAAAGCGAGATGAGATCAATGTAATAGGTTGGGGAAAAAGTTTCTTCGCATTTTTTAAGAAAATTCAAAACATTTTTTAATATACATTATTTACATTTATCTAAAATATGTAGGTACCATTTTGTTCGATAACTTTTTGCAATCTTGTAGGTAGGGACATGATCCCATTGCTATAGAAATTTTGGGACTTCTAATCAAAATACCGCGACAAGTGGTTTTGGCAGTCCTTTCGTGATGTTAACCTGACACTGCCTAAAGAATTCTGAAGGGACCGAAACAGGTGGAATTCTGAAGGTGCAAGGTCAGGACTATACGGCGGATGCATTAACACCTCCCAGCCAAACTCTCTTAATTTTTGCTGAGTGGCTAAAGATGTGTGAGGTCTAGCGTTATCATGATGAAAAACCACATCCCTTCTGTTGATTAATTCCGGCCGCTTTCTCTCAACTTCTTGCTTTAGTCTCATCAGTAACACAGTTGAGTTCAGAATCGATGGTCCTGCCTGGTGGTAACAGCTTATAATGAATAATGCCCTTCCAATCCCACCACACACACAGCATCACCTTGTTGCGAGTTAACCTGTGTTTCGCCATAGTCTGTGAAGCCTGACCGGCCTTTGACCACGACCTTTTTCACACGTTCTTGTCGTACGTGATCCACTTTTCATCACCAGTTATCAGCTTCTTCAAAAATGGTTCAGTTTCATTACGTCGTAATAAAGAATCACAAATGAGTACACGGTTCATTAGGTTTCTTTCAGTGAGCTCGTGAGGTACCCAAATATCGAGCTTTTTTGTGTACCCAGTTTTTTTCAAATGCGCCAAAACTGTTTTGTGGTCAATTCCCAGTTCTTCAGCTACGTCGTAACTACTGATATGCCGATCTTGCTCCACTTTTTCAAAAATGGCATCCATTTTATCCGTAATAGGGCGACCAGAGCGACGTGCATCTTTGACATCAAAATTTCCGGACTAAAAATGCTTAAACCAAATTTTTGCTACTCTCACAGACACTGCACTGGGTCCATAAACATCGCAATTTTTTTTCGCGGCTTGCGTTGCATTTTTACCTTTTTTGTAGTAAAATTTTAAAATGTATCGAATTTCTTCATTAGATTCACTCATCTTGACAGTAGGAAAAACAAATGAAAATCACACATTTTCCTAATTTGAATTTGGAATAATGTTCTTTAAAATTTAAACCTTCAATGATACCAAAACCAGCCAGATACAAATAGTATAGCCAAAGAGATTTTATTTTAAGTTCATACATCCTATAATGCGAAAAGACTTTTTCCCCAACCTAATATATTGTGCTTACCTCCTCAAACCAAAGAATAGGGAACACGATATCGGGGAAGTTGGCGACCTGCTTGATGTCAACAACTTGGGATACAGCCAAGTTGATCTGAATGCGAGCGCGGGCGCGCATCGCTATACCCATCTCCTGGAAACGAAAACATAGGAAGTGCTTTATTATCTAATAATTACACAGAAACTGGTAGAAGTATAAATAAGACCTATTTCAAAATTCACACATATTAGAAAAAACTCTAATGGCATTTTAAGTGTATAATTATAATAAAAAAATAAAACTCATACTCAACTACTAAACCAGTACCAGTACCTATTGCCGATTTTTTGCAATACCGATACTGATATTCCCGGTATTTCGAAAAAAGACCAATACTACAGTAGTTTGATTAGACAGAAGCTTACCGGTTGGACATCGATGAAGAGTCTGTGTTTCTCTGGGATGGGCGGGGAGATACCTTCCACTTGCTCTCTCAGGCTAGGGTCAGCCAAGTAGAAGTGAGGGAAGGACAGCATTATCGGAGAGTCTGGAAACAAGGAAATATATATTAAGTTACATAAAATTACGCTTGTACTTGTTCAAGAAGAAGATTATAGATAAAAATAATAATAAATAATAAATATAAAAATATAAAATATAAATAAATATAATATAATAATTATAGATAAAGTACATCCGTTTCGCCAGTTACATTCAAATAATTTGTAATAAGATACGATCATCACCCTAATTGCGTAACACACTAACAATCGGAATCGGTTTCATTTTGACAGTTCAACAACATTCATTGCGTTATTTACGGTGTTGAGAAGACAAATTCTTCGAACATTTATGAAGCAATGGTTTAGCAATTTGCTTCAAAATGATTCCGATCGATAGTGTGATACGCAATTAGGGTGCTGGTATCTACACTCCGAGCTATTACCAAGAAATTACAATTTAAATGTTGCATGTGGCTGCTCTCAAAACGGTGAAGGAAAACATCGTAAAGAACCCGGCCATGTGCTAGACCAAAAATTCGAAGATTTGTGACATCTACCAACCCGCACTGGGCCCGCGTGGTGGATTACAGCCCATTCCCTCTCCCAGGAGGAGGCCTCTGTCCCAGCCGTGGAAAAATTATAGGCTGATTATGCTGAAGCAATGTGGCTGCAATTACCCCTGGACCAAACCCTACAAACCGGATCATAGCAACGCTGCTTGGGGGCAGAAATATGAGTAGTGGAAGTATTTTCCTGGACGAGCTCATTCACAAACATATCTACCACTATTACATTTGGTAACTGCAAATCGTAGCGTTACCGAGGTCAAATAGGCAGTCGCTCCATGTACTGGCATTCAGCTACATCCAGTTAGACTGGACTCCCCAAAACTGACCCCCATATTCAAAATTCATTTATTTACTTTACCCATCCGTGTTTGGGTCACAGAAATTCATATGTGTACCAAATTTCAACTTAATCGGTCCATTAGATTCGGAGCCAATTGGCTGTGACAGACGGACAGACAGACACACGAGTGATCCTATAAGGGTTCCGTTTTTTCCTTTTAAGGTACGGAACCCTAAAAAGGGCAAAAAGAGGGCTACTGGATTTCTCCGACTTATGAGATCCGAATTCGATGGTTCTTCTTCTTTATTTGAAAGGTAAGTATCTTTAAGTTGGTCTCATAAAAAATTGGTGAGACTCATGAAATAAACAGACATCGTAAATATCCCGTTTTAAATAATATTAGTGGTATATTCATTGTTGCAATAAAGTTTGTGCTCGCGAGGTCCACTGTTCGCAGAACTACTAGTTTTACTCAAGTTAACTTGTTTTTTATATACACGTATTCTATGACAAATAAAACTATTTTTCTTTCTTACCGTACTGGCACAGAGACACGTTGAAGAGTCCGTTGGGTGCGCACGGCGGGCCGGCAGGGCAGAAGCACCGGTTATGTTCGTCATTCGCGAACACATCCTCTGGAGGCGTGAAACGGTAACCTTGGATGCCGCCTATTTCTACTTCTTCTAAGAATCTGGAAATGAAGAAGAAACACGGTAAATATCACGCCTGGCTAAAGAAACGATGGATGGACTGTGTGAAAGATGATATTACTAGAAAGGGGTGACTACTGACTACCGAGACGACGGCTGATAGAGATGTATGGAAGAAGAGAGAGAATGAGAAGGGGAAGAGAATGATGATCACGCCTGTATTCCTCGAAGGGGAAGGCAGGGGTTTCTAAAACACCCACATTTTTCCAGTTATGTTATGACGTGTGTAGGTATGTGTGAACTGGTAGAACTCTTTGTACAGCAGTTTTTTACTTGCGCAAAAGTTTAAATAAATATTGAAATTTGGTTACTAATCCAGACTCCAGGTTGCTGAGAAATAATATTGAACCTTTATTTCAGACCACAGAGAATCTATACAGTAGTGTTATACCTTCCGCCAGATAACTGTGCAACAAAAGTCATTAATCCCACTTAAAGAAAAAGGTCAACAAAAAAGTACATGCCACGTGCACGCGTCAAGGACGCCTCTTACAGCGATACGTTTATTTTGATGGTGTTAGCGACAGTGCCTCAACATTTTTTTGTATCGTTTGGAAATATAGGAATACAGTAGTAGAGGGCGTCAAAGACTTTTATTTCATTCAAACACAATGTACATTGTGTTTGAATAAATGAATGAAATGAAATGAAATAGCACGGTTATCTGGCGGAAGGAATAGTAAATAAATCTTAAAAGTATAACATTAATTTTGTACTTTGTCGAATTAAATGTGACTAACGGGATTAGTGAAGGGAGTAACGGAATGAGTGCGTCAATCTATAATAATATTTAGGTGGGAAGATAAATCAATTTCTGTTGGTCGATATCTTTCGGTATTTTCGAAGATAACGATGAAACCTTTGAACTTGTCGTACTATATCCAAATAATAATCAATCTGAAATCCCCTAAAGAAAAACCCAATACCGCTTTGCCCGATCTGGGTAACGAACCTAAGACCTAATTCAGCAGTCTGCGCTTGCATTTGCAAACTGAGACACCGAAATGGAATTTAGCTCAATTAACATAAACCACAGAATTCCTAGTTAACGCGATGAGTCATCATTACAAATAATGATTATGTGCGCAATATGACAATACGTTCAGTTGTTGATGCATCATTGAGTACGTGAGTCTAAACAGTCGCTCTTTCTAATGTAAACAAAACTTCATATTGTAAACACGAGTGCTACACAACACAAAGCTGCATATATCCAAAAGTGTTGGTTATTAGCATTAATTAATTTTATTTACAATAGGTATCGACTCTTCCTACATACATTACATAAACGTCTTTTAGTCAGCTACGTATAGTCGAGACGACCTAGATGCGTACCGCAAGAGTTGGATTGAGGTGTCCCTGGAAAGGAATGCTTCAGGGGAAAGGCCTTTGCTCAGCAGTGAGACAGTGTAAGGTAATATATATATATAAAAAAAAAAACATATAGTCGGCCTATGAAAAACTTGACCATGCATAGAAACTTGTGAAATTGTCATCCTAACTATCGTAACTAATGTTATAAATGCGAAAGTGAGTTTGTTTGTTTGTTACGCTTTCATGCAAAAACGGCAGAACAGATTTGGATGAAATTTGGCACATGGTAGGCCCATGACCTGGAGAAGGATATATGCTACTTTCATCCTGGATAGCAGACGAAGTCGCGGACAACAGCTCGTATTATATGAATATGCAGTAGGTACGTATGCTTTATTTAGGGTATAAAAGCTGTCTTACTCCTGGTAATGAAGTCTACGACCATCTTTTTGGTGGGCAGGAAGACAATAAATTGAATAGAGGGTTGTGTGTGATGTCGCTATCATCATGTCAGTCCAGGATCACCAAACTTCCTTTCTGTCATACTTTCCGGCTCCATGGGCTCGTGGTTAAGTAATAACAGCCGCACGGGTCGATCGATCAGGTACGCTTACCGCGGTCGGTCTATGGATGGGTGACCATCTTTACATAACGAGACCCCCCGTGCCTCGGAAAGCACGTTGGTCCCGGTTGTTATTCTTGGATCTTTGTCAGTCGTAACGAATCGTCAGAAGCTCGAGTTTGACAACCCGTCTTACCAGGGGGTATCGTATGACCCAGTTACTGGGTTGTGGAGGTCAGATAGGCAATCGCTCCATGCAACCGGTTAGACTGGAAAGCGACCCCCACATTGGGAAAGGCTAGGCAGCAGATTTCCGGTATGGAACCGGAATGGCGTCTCTCATCCAGGTGTTTCTCTCGACTTTGTTAATATAATGAGCCCAATTCGCCTTTGGTTTGGACGTCCGGGAAGTGCCTACTAATATTGTTTAAAAAAAAACCAGCTGTTCCCTTCATTTTGTCGAGTTACGCGAACATAAATGTATGAAGAAGCTATTTTTTTTTCTGTTTTCCAGGTGATATGAACAGAACAATGTCTTCTTTTCAGGTATTTATTTCAATCACCTACACCTTTAATGTTTTGCAGCGTTTGGGAAGCTTTGTCGAGTCTTCTCATCGTGTATTCCACAGAGTCTAAAGACGAAGGTCTTCAATCAGTGCGTCCTGCCTGTTATGACTTATGGAGCCGAAACGTGGACATTCACGCTACGGCTGGCTCATAAATTCAAGGTCGCTCAGCGAGCTATGGAACGGGCTATGCTTGGAGTCTCTCTGAGGGATCGAATCCACAACGAGGGTATCCGACAGAGAACCAAAGTTGTCATGACATAGCTCACAGAATAAGCAAGCTGAAGTGGCATTGGGCCGGCCATATTAGCTGCAGAACCGATGACCGTTGGGTAGACGTTCTTAAGTGGAGAGCGCGGATCGGCAAACGTAAGGTAGGACGCCCTCAGGCTAGGTGGAGCGACGATCTTCGTAGGGTGGCTGGTAGCAGCTGGATGAGTTGCCGGAAATCGAGTTGAATGGTGTGCAATAGGAGAGGCCTATGTCCAGCAGTGGACTGCTTTAGGTTGATGCTGATGATGACACCTTGAATAACTAATAATACAACTTACTTGAGTGGCAAGAGTCTGCACAGATCCTTATCATACACAGCCAACGTATCGTTAGCACTGATATGCGGCGGAAAGATGGAGCCGTCAGAGCCGGCGATACTGTTGCACTGCTCCGTGGTCCAGTGCTGCAGCTTCTCTCTCATGTTGTAGCGACTGATGATTCCGTATTTTGACATGTCGGTAGCTCCAGTGAACATTGTGACTACGTCTGGGCTTGTGCCATTTTTCTGGGGACAAGAATTTGGAAGTAAATTATCTGGTGTGGCTTAATTTGGAGGTAGGTACTTACTTATCTGTCTAGTATTTAATATTCTCCTTTATTCTACATCATCTTTACAGAATTATCATGCATTAAAGTAGATATACCGGATGACTTTTTTAGTGCCTTGAAAAAAATAGGGTACCTCTAAAGGTGAACGGAGTGCCTATGGCACATCTAGTTTTTGTTTTTTTTTATAGCTTAGACAGAAATTGATCTAAGTATCAATAAAAACTACAAATTCGAAGTAAACTTTCATACTAGAACAAAAAAAAACAGAAATTTTGAAAAAAAATAATAAATTGTTAAAACATATCGAAATTCAAATCATATTATGCACCCTGCATATGATTTGAATTTCGTTTTTTTTTTTATATTTATGAAAAAAAGCAAAAAAAAACTAGGTATGTCATAGGCTTCTATTCCGTTCACCTGTACCTCTGCCCTCCACCCCCCCTCTACCTATTTTTTTCAAGACGGTAAAAAATGTGATCCAGTAATACAAAATGTTGTAAGATGATATATTTTAAAGAGAAACTTAGGAGTTTCTTCCCATTCTTCTTCATAAAAAACTGCAACGGAGTCTGTTTTTTTTTTATTTAACAATTTGACTTAAGCTTGGGTTTCATAATTATGCCAGTGTTGCCTTTACATAACGGCCGCAAAGAGCGTTTTTTGACACCGTATCGACACCGTCAATTACATGACCACCACTGTCTTAGGGAATCCAAGTTTAATTATTAAGTCATCAACTTCAACTAAAACAGCACTCAAAAAAGCCCTTTCACTTTCAAACTCACCCCATAGAACAGACCAAACTCCTCATACGGCAGCTTCTGTTCCTTAGGCACCACATCCTTTGCTAACTTGAGGAGAGGATCCTCGTAACCCCAGAGGAGTTGCCCCACGGATACTTCGACAAACGGCTTGATCTTCAGGATGTCCATAATGGATGCCATCGCGAGTCGGAGGAAACGTGCTGCGTGCTTCGATTGGGAGGTCGCGCTCTGGAAGAGAAGAGAATTGGGGTGTTAGAATGGAATCATCATCATCGTCGCTTACCATAAGGGGAGACAAATAAATAAAATAAAAAAGTTTATTTGTACATTGTAATAACATACATAAGTACACAAGCATAAAGAAAGTTTTAAAATAGAGACACATTGTAGGGCGAACTGATGCCTCCTGAACTAGGCCAAAAGCCTGTGTTTTAGGAGCAAAAGTTTCTCCAGATATAATAGCATACAAGTAGTGAGTGATATGCAAGTACTCATTGAAATAACAACATAAAATTAAACAATGAACTAATTTAAACAGGCACAGTATTATTCTATTAAGAGACATTTGTAATAAGATTCTCGGTTTCGTCATACGTTAACTTCTGCAACCAATTAGTCAGTTTGATTTTAACTTCGTGTCTAGTCAGGGAGTATATATGGGTAAAAGTTTATTTATTTTATTATACAGTCGCGAGCTAGTTGCCGCATACTGTCGGCTGGCAAACTTGGAACGGCATTGGCATAGTGGTCTAACGCGAGCCTATCAATCATCATCATCATTTCAGCCGAAAGACGTCCACTGCTGGACATACTTAGGCCTCCCCCAAGCACCGCCACTTCGACCGGTTCTGTGCGGATTTGCACCTTCACAAGGTCATCGGTCCACCTTGTGGGAGGCCTTCCAACGTTATGTCTTCCGGTACGCGGCCGCCCCTCCAGAACCTTTCGGCCCCATCGGCATCACTTAAGTTTGGCAATCCTTCGGGCTATGTCGGTTACCTTGGTACTCCTGCGGATCTCTTAATTTCTGATTCGATCACGTAAGGAAACTACAAGCCTATCAATCATAATCTAGTGGTCGTAAATGCGACAACTGACCGTCGGAACCGAGTTTTGGCCCTCGGAAAAGTGTTATTTTCGGTATAAGAATTTTCCAGTAGCAGTTTGGATTCTGAATTTGTAGCAATAGGTTCACCCCCTATTATATGGGACTTAAAATAACTGGCGAAATGTGGGTGTACCATAGACAATACTTGACAACCATATTTTTAATAGGTGACGACCACCAAAATGGTCAGAGGGACAATTCCTTTATTTTTAACAACGTTCGCAATCTCATCTCAGTCTCAATCTGTCAAAAATTGTATAGCGTTTACCTACAGTTTTTGACTTTTAAATGTCGCTGGCATGAGATTGCGACTTGAATTTGAACGTTTTTAGGTACGAGAATTGGCTTTCAGATGTCTGAACGTGGTATGAATCGTAGTTGGAGACGTTCTGTAGTTTCTGCGTACGTCCATGGGAAAAAAGCGTGATTTTATGTAGGTATTTATCTTTTTTTAACCAAATTACCAATTATTTTAACATTTTATCGACACGTAAGAATTATTATAGCCTAAATTTACCACATACTTGTAAGTACAAAACTACTGGATTGATCAACTTTTTCGAAGGTCATTTGAAACACGACAAACCTGTAAAAAGTCCTCGTGGAAAACCTTGCCGAGTCAAATCTTTGAAGTAATTTAGTTATTGTGGCAATTACAAGCAAACTCGTTTGTCTACAAATTAATAAAATGATTATAGTCGCAAAAAATCTTAATAACTTCGTATGTAGATGCCAACTTTTTTTTGCAAAAACATTCGCCTTTTAAATCCTTAAATGATGCGGTAGAATCTATACATAACTAGCTTCTGCCCGCGACTCTGTCCGCGTGAATTTCTTATTTGAACATAAAATTACCCTAAATAATCAATACCCTAATTAATTACCCTAATTATCCTATGACACTCAACAATAGGTACTGTACAACCATTAATGAAAGAATTTTCGGAATTTAACAAATTTCACCTCTTTATAATATTATTATTTATTATATTAAAGATGAAAATTTAATGGATAAATGGCACAATACGTTATATTAAATTATCAATAAAGAAATCTTTTTTTAAATACCGGTAAAAATCCGACGCTACTAAAGAAGTATTAAAAATACCGGTACCAAATTACCGGAAATTATCGGGACAATTACCCCTACAAACTTTGAACTTAAAAATTCAAATAATTATTTAATATTAAACCTCGCCCTTTGAACTCAATTAAAAATACTAAGAAATAATCTTGAACTGTCTATGTAAGGTCAGTTTTAAGTGCGAAAAATTAAGTTAAAATTGAGGAAGTAACTAAATGTACCTACTCGTATTTTTGTACCTACATGACCATGATATTTTAAAAGTATAGGAGAAAATCAAGGCATCATGAAAGTTATAGTTTTTAAATGAAATGTCACTAGTTGAGGAAAAAGGCACACACAGCCCATTTTAACCGACTTGAAAAAAACGCCGCCGTTCTCAGTTCGCCGGAATCTTTTTTTTTTATATATCGATACTGGAAATATGAAATAACGTAAGGGACATTTTGTCGAAAATGAGTTATATATATCGTTGGATTCGGAATTTTTCGCTCTATCGATTGGTATATTTAAAATCTCGATATCTTAAAAAAAATGTCCTTTACATCACATATTTTCCGTAGGCTCAGACCATTTTATTTCTAGAAACTGGCTGTATATGACATTTAAATTAATATTTTTATAAAAACTAATGTAAGTCTCTTTACTCACAGTATTTACATTAAATCAAAATCGAGTACATTTTACAGCAGGTCACATAAGTTATTCCATAATTTGAGATGTTTTATTACTGTCTTATACATTAGTGTTCCCTGAGAAGGTACAAATACCATGTCCCTTACATTAAATTGTGACTCAAATTATCATAATTATATTGACACTTACGTTAATTTGTCAGCATCGAAAATAAATTGCACACACCTTTACATCACACTGGACTGTGTGATCCGTACAATTCCTCAAAATTTATCTGAATGATTATTATTATGCGTCTCTGTCACACACGCAAAACGGTGCAACTTGTCTGAACTAGATAGCAATACGGATTTTGTGTGTTATTTTGCTTTTGAATATGTACATTTCAAAAATCGAACTTAAAGATAGTGGAAGTAAAATATGTATGTGTGTGTGTGTATATGTATATGTGTGTGTTGTATGTGTGTGTGTGTGTGTGTGTGTGTGTGTGTGTGTGTATGTGTGTGTGTAGTATGTTAGAGGATGGCACAACTCACAAAATAGAACTCTGCAAAGAAATGCAAACTGGAAGAAGGACAGTGAAGGGTAAAGGGAAGGGCAAGAGCCTTGCAAAGAATGATCAATCCGAATAAGAAAGTACCAGAAATCTAGCTGTGCCCAGTAGCATAGACAGCTTACCATTTCTGTATAAGGAAAGACTGCCAATTTCAGTTCCAAAGTTTAAAGATCTCAAAAAATTATGTGACAATGGTATAATTCCAAATAGGTTTCACAATGAATATTTGAATCTTCCTAATAAGAGTATAATTAAAGATAGGCTCAATGACACCGACGATGATGAGGCTGATAAAGATAATGACTAATTTTTGAGACTTTTTCAATTTAACTGTAGGCTTTCTGTTAAGGAAGAAGTTAATTTTTTTTTTATGTTATTAAAAAAAAAAAATTAACTTCTTCAATCATTAGATTACTATTAGGTCTTTACCTATGAAATTGCCGTTCTGCAGTACTGGCCATTTCAAATCAAAATAATTTTTGTTTGGCTAAGAATTCTAATTTCAAATTAATTTTATTTTAAAAACATGGATTTTTTTTTCCAAAAGTAGTCATTTGTTTATTGATTAGTGTTACATTTTCATCGCATTTCAATCTTTTTCGTCATCATGGATACGTTAAAAATTCGAGTAATTATGGAATATGAGCACCGTCGTGGCAGCAACGCGGCACAAGCGGCACGCAACATCAACGACGTTTACGGAGCTAACACTACAAACCAACGCACCACTTGTTATTGGTTTGCTCGCTTCCGTTCTGGAAATTTCGACCTGAAAAATGAACCTCGCGGTCGTCCGAAGACTTTGGTTGACAATGACGAATTAAAGGCGATTGTGGAAGCTGATGATACACAATCTACGGCTGAATTAGCAACAGCTTTCGACGTTAGCGTTAAAACAATATTGGTCCATTTGCGTCAAATTGGCAAGGTAAAAAAGCTTGACAAATGGGTGCCCCACGAACTCAATGATCGCCAGCGCGAAGTACGCATCGAGACGTGCCTTGCACTGCTCAACAGACACACAAATGAAGGAATTTTGAACCGCATTGTTACCTGCGATGAAAAATGGATTCTGTTTGATAACCGCAAGCGCTCAGTAAGTTGGCTGGATCCTGGTTCAGCACCTAAACAATGCCCTAAACGAAAACTTACCCCTAGAAAAGTGATGGTCACTGTTTGGTGGTCTAGCGCCGGTGTGATTCATCACAGCTTCTTACCAAACGGGGTGAGCATTACTTCAGATGTGTACTGTGAAGAACTGAACACAATGATGGAGAAGCTGGCACATCTCCAACCAGCATTGGCCAATCGCTCGTCTCCGCTGCTCCTGCACGACAACGCGCGACCTCATACTGCACAGCAGACGGTCTCTAAGTTGCAAGAACTGGGGTTGGAAGCTCTCCGTCATCCGCCCTACTCACCAGACCTTGCGCCTACAGACTACTACTTTTTCCAGAAATTGGATAACTTCTTGGCGGGAAAAAAATTCAATACCCGAGAGGCAGTACAAAATGCCTTTGAAGAATTTGTTGCCTCCCGTCCAGCTGATTTCTTTAAGAAGGGCATCAATAAACTGCCACTGCGATGGCAAAGATGCATTGATTGCATGGGTGATTACTTCGATTAATACAAATAAAAAATGCATGAAAAAAATTCGTTTAAATTTTTTCATACAAAACGGCAATTTCATAGGTAAAGACCTATTATTTACATTAAGAAGACTGTATGGCATAGGCATAGTAGGTCACGAATGTATAAAATTCTATTTTTTATATTTGTTAACAGCACTAACAATATAGAGTGTACCATTAAGAGACCTTTACTTTGAAAAACTCTAAATGTTGATTTCCTTAAGTGTCCCATACATCAATGCCGTTTATTTACATCAAAAATTTTGTAAACGTATATCACTCGTATTCATTATTATTTAACGTAAGGGACATGCTATTTTTGAAACTGTAGGATTTATTGATTTTTTACTATATTAGCTGCAAAGAATGAAGAAATCTAAGAAACTTTGTCCTAGACACTTTTTACATAAAATATATAGTTAAAAAATTATAGCCAGTTTTGTAAGAAAAATATCTTATTTTTGCTCTCCTGAAAACCTTAGTTTTGTCCCTTACGTTATTTCATATTTCCAGTATCGATAATATGTTCCCCGATTACTCGAAGACGGCTGGAATAATTTGGAAAATTCTTTTTTTGTGGGCTGTAATCTACCACGCGGGCCCAGTGCGGGTTGGTAGATGCCTCATGTCTTCGAATTTTTGGGTCTAGGAAATGCCGGTTTCCTCACGATGTTTTCCTTCACCGTTTTGAGAGCAGCGGTTTTTTTGTTTGATAGGGTATAATTCCTAGGTCATCCCATTGTCATCAAGTCAGGATCTGAAGACGGGATCCCGGAGAAATCGAGGGAACTCTTCAAATATTATAAGCACATCAATAGCAATTTGTGTATATTTTATAGTAACTCGTGCATTTGCTCTTGGAAAGCACCATGTGGAGCTGATGATGAAGACCACAGATGGCCACAGGAACTATTTAGTAATATGTTGCGATTCGATTACATTAATAATGGTTGATAAGCAATTTATGCTCGTCACAAATGGTGAAGTGGCAAAAAACTATAATTAATACAAAACCAAAGACACCGACTTCCAAAATTAAAGTTATTATTCACTTTGTAGTGTTTTTTTTGGAAGTCGGTTTTTTTTTGTAAAAAGCCGTGTGGGTATCGGAAAATATCCCACGGGAACGTACTACCGGGAAATCCTTCCTTATTCCTTGTCTACATTATAAAGGGAACCTCTGTGCAAAATTTCAACTTTCTATGGCGGCAACAACATCATTCATTCTTTTAGAATATATGTAAGTATGTACCATGAATATGATAAATAACAGCGAAAAACGACGATATAATAGCATTATCATTAACATATTAAACGGCTGTCATGTCGGTAAAAAAATCTTAAAATAAATCATAGGATTACCTTCGTTTTCAAAGTTATTATGGCAATATGTTATTTTATACAGCTACATGAATATAAACTATGAAAAAGCAAGAGTGTAGGTACCTATATTTTATTATCTAAACAAGTAACCATATACGTTAAAAAACGAGTTATATGTATATATAACTCGTTTTTTAACGTTATTTCATACCGGGTTCCATAGCGTAACGATAACAATTTAATGTAAGACCTACCTAGTACAGTCAGCAATTAAAGTCCATTAACACTTTTGTTTACTAAATCTTAATTATTGAGAAAAATACTCATTAAAATCGGAACAGATGTAAATTTTAAAGAAAATTAACTCTTATCTAATAAATGAAATGCTAAAAAGCAGGTTACCGTATAATTTTTAGTTAATTTAGATGATCTGTTGCTGACCGTACCTACAACACGACTTCACGACAGTATACCCCGAAGAGTTAGGCAGAGGTGTACATAGTACACCTATGTTTCGTCAGCTAAGTTACAAGTCCCATGTAACAGGGGGCGAGCCTGTTGCCATCATCAACCAGAAGGCATAAATCCAGACTCCAGATGCTACGGAGTGATTCTCAATAGAAAAACCCAATAACCTAGTACATACCTTGCCTTGGCTTAAAGTCGCGATTCCATTAGGCATGTAACTTGTATGCAAGTTGCAAATTGCACATAACTTGAACATACATACAAGCTACAATTTTTATGAGGTAATTTGAACTTGTACATTTTTTTATTCAAGTGACGTGCAAATTGAACGCGCACACGTTAGTTGCACGTTTTGAATTGCGAACGAGTGACGTTTTGTTGTTTTTTTTGGAATCTAATGTTAATATCTAATGGTAATGTTTAATAGTTTTTGCAATTTCATAAAACCGCAATTGCATTAGGAAAGTCTTGCATGCAAGTATGACCATGACGTCACATTTGCGTACAAATTGCTTACATTGCAAACAAGTTTTTGAGAGTGTGCAAATTGCATGCAGGTTTTACTTGTATACAAGTGGATTTGTTCAACAATTAAATAAAAAAAAAACAACAAAACTTCACTCGTTCGCAATTCGAAACGTACAACTAACGTTTGCGCGTACCTACTTAAAATTTGCACGTCACTTGAATCAAACTACCTCATACAAGTTGTAGCTTTTATGCAGGTTTGTTCAACTTGCCTAATGGAATTAGGCAAGTTAGTTGTCCAACATTGCTAGTATGCCTTTAATTAAAGGCTCGAAAACAAAGTTGCATTGCATCAAACAAAACCCAACCGTTTTATAATTCTACTCTCGCAACGGAACCCTAAATCTGTAGCATCAAGTAAGGTCGACGGGTTTACAGATCTTCCTGTATACTGAACCTTGATGTATCATGCGTGCCGAGAGTATAAACTGAAGGTTGTCAGTAACTGTCAGATTAAAATAACTATACCTACAGTCAAGGAATTAAAATGTTTCATTTTTACTTGCAACTAATTGGGGCTTGTGGCTAAGTAATTAACAGCCGCAAGGGTCGATCGATCAGGCTAAGCCACGCTTGCCACGGTTGGCTCGTGGATGGGTGACCATCTTTACATACCGAGGCCTCTCTGTGCCTTGGAAAGCACGTTAAATTTACGTTAAGTAAGTACATTATCTTTAAAACGGTGAAGCCTTCATAAAAATACGCTTGATAGTTTTTGCGTGATTCTGTTTTTAATCCGCGTTAGACATAACATTACAAATCAATTACACTATTATAGACATAATCTAAAATGTTCACATATTAAGTCACTAGCTGCGCCCCGCGGTTTCACCCGCGTAGATTGGGGTAAAAAGTAGCCTGTGATGCCAAAAATTAATTCAGGGTATAAGCTATCTACATAGCAAATTTCATCCAATTCGGTCCAGCCGTTTTAGCGTGAAGAAGTAACAAACATACAAACACACACAATCACAAACTTTCGACTTTACAATATTAGTGTGATTAAGAAAATGCTCTAATTTAACATACTTATATTTTTTTCCAAATCATTAGCACTACTCGTTTAGACGTGATCTAAAATCATTAAAAGTCGTTTATCGTCGCCTTAAAACTAAATTAAAATTCGTTAACAATATGTGAGTCATTAATATTTGAAACGTTTGAAAAATTCGAGTGCTCGACAACGTTGTCGAGCACTCGAATTTTTTATTTAAAAAGTTTTTTTATTTCTATGATTGCGTCAGTCCCGTGACTGACGCAATCATTAATGTTGTACTTATAATATACACTTCTGGACACATCTTTTGGCCCACCTTGTATTTTCAGTTTCGTTTGGTCCTAGCTAAAATTTTATATTATGTCGAGCAAAAAGTTTTTATGCAGTTTTGAACCTGGCACATTCACAATTTCATTCAATAGTCTTTTTTTGAATTTCGAACACAGAATTTAAAGAAACAAAAGACAATTTGGAGCCTGTTTGTTGATATCAAACAATCGAATACTAAGAAAACTTGGTTTTATTGGTTTACTTGGATTTAATTCTTGAAAAAGTGATTGATATCTTTGGTTTTGCAACAAACATTACTTATTCTTAACATTAAGGTGAGGTTCTATCAATAATCTATGGATACTTCACCTGAAGTCGCCGCCCAAGCTGTGGCACTTATTCAGGCCGGACACAGCCAAAGAAACGTGAGTGCTCAACTTAATTTAAGTCGATCTGCGGTCCGAAATGTTTATCGGAGGTACCTAGAGACTGGCGGCTTTGTTCGTCGCCAAGGAAGGCCACGATCTCGGGTCACAACTGAAAGGCAGGATCGATTCATCGTGACGACCAGCTTGAGAAATCGTCACCTTACCTCCATTGAGATACAAAACCAACTTCGCGACTTCCACGGAGTATCTGTGAGCGCTCGAACTGTTCGGAGAAGGTTAAAAGAACGCGATATGGTACCACACAAGCCAGCTAATGGCCCCAAACTAACGCGAGCCCACCGAACAGCGCGCCTTCATTTCGCACGCAGTCATTTAAATTGGACACAGCAAGATTGGAGCCGTGTACTGTTTTCTGATGAGTCTAAAATTGTGTTACATGGCAATGATGGAAGGAAGAAGGTCTACCGACGTAAGGGAGAGCGTTTCGCACAATGCTGCTTTGAAGAGAGGGTTGCTTATGGCGGTGGCTCATGGACTGTCTGGGGCGGTATATCCGCGAGCGGCAAAACTCAACTTGAGGTTGTTACAGGACCACGGCTGCCAACATTAAATGCTGAAAGGTACATTCGTGAGTGCTTAGAACCTCACGTGATACCATACGCGGACTATGTGGGCCCAAATTTCCTTTTTATGCATGATAATGCAAGAGCCCATGCGGCCGGCATCGTCAGGGAATATCTTCGGGATGTGAACATCACAGTTATGGACTGGCCAGCCAGAAGCCCAGACATGAACCCCATTGAGCACATGTGGGACGAGCTAAAAAGACGTGTTAGGGCTCGTCAGCCAGTTGCCCAGACGATGCAGGAGTTGAAAACTGCCATAGAAGAGGAATGGGAGATGATCCCTCAAAATTTCATAGAGCGGTTGATAAACTCTATGCCTAATCGTATGAGAGCTGTGGTAGATGCCCATGGAGGCAACACGCGTTATTAAATTAAACCTTTATTTGATAAAACATGTTTTTTATTCAAAAATCAATTGCCTTTAACAAGGCGCATATCCGACTTGTTAGGCGTAGCTCCATGTCGTATGGTATTCTGAATTCAAATTTAAAACAATACGATCGAAAAAGATGGTAAAATGTATGAGGTTTAAAACTGCATCAACAGTTTTTGTTCAATCTAGCAATCATATTTCGGTAGGGGCCATCGAAACCTAAACTCTAAGGTGGGCCAATAGATGTGTCCAGAAGTGTAATATGATATTGATCCTATTGATCAAAACAAAGTCACAGAACGTCAGCTCTTCTCAGATTAAAGATGATAGTGACGTTCGGAAACGTTACATTTTAGTAATATTTTATTAAACGAAAATTAATGTTATATGAGTAGAAATGTACCTACTTAATGTTATTTGCATTTCTTTAATTGATATTTCATAGACAGATGTATTTTATATTAATTGTTTATATTGTGACTTAAGACTCGTTTCACCAACAACGATTGTAGAGTTATGTAATAGGCAATGATGGTGGCTATTGATAATCAAGTCTAAGCTTATTATAATAACAATACTGTAAATGAATAAGTAATAATTAATATGATTATTATAATGTTCCTCATGATTTTACATTGCGATTTCTATGTACCAAGTTATTTCTAAATTACTTGTAACAATAGTCATGACCTGTGATTGGTTGAAACTAATATCGTATCACATCTTACTTCTGGATTATAAATAAACAATAACTGTATTCCTAAATGATCCCTTAATGTTTTAAAGCAGTCTCACAACCTAAGATTTGTTAATTAATATCTATTTTAGAAGTTATTTGGCAATTATGTATAACTAACCATCTGTGATTGGTCTAAAATGGCGACAAGATGTGGGAATAGTTTGTAGTACCAGTAATATTTAAAAACTTTAAAACACGGGACTACCCCGAATTAGCGGGACTCGTTACGCTAGCTGTCGTACGTTAAAGACCCTCTGGTGTCTGCCGTAAATATAAAGCTGCTAAGGAGGTCCTCGCCACAAGGAGACGTACACTAACGTGGAAAACTCTAGCTGGCAAGTCAAAGAGAGCTGGAACGCCGTAAGGCGAAAGCTCTGGCTAAAATCATCCAAGTCTTTTGGTTACAACTGTTAGACGGTACAGACAGACCATGAGTGGTGTCCCATGTCCGTAATTATTAAGTTGCTAAAAATTATAATACGTCATTGGCTAAGCCAATGTAATGACATCACGCTGCATAGCAGAAGTTTTGTGTAAAATGGATTCTCTTGGATCTTGTGAAAGATCCAACTACAATGTTCATGTAAGTTAATTGATATTATATCTTGATTATTGTTGATAACTATGTTGTATGTGTTATAATACGACTAATATTGCTCATGATATTGTGCAGTTCCTATCCATTGTTATAGTTGCTAACTTTGAGAAATGATCTAAGATGATCTGATCTATATTTGTAATGTGATACCTAACTATGACTGATCCTAATGTAAAAATGTATTGATAAAATACTTTAAGTTCCCGTGGAGTTTATTGTCCTTCTTCTTCACGAAGACCTAACTTTGAACGGACAAACGGCTTTCTTAGATAAATAATTATTGACAAGCCTCAATTTACTCAATCTACCTAGCCTTTTATTGACAAGCCCAATTGAAATAATAAATACCTAGTTCTGTCTTTCTGTGATTTTCTTCATGAAACCCTTTCCTTACACACCATGTTCATAAGTAGTTTCATACACAGTAAACAACTAACAATCATCTTGACATACAAAGCTTTTAATTAAGTGGATATCTATACCTATAAGGTTAATGTACAATCCACTTTCTAACACACGCGGCGGCGCAAGTGGTGGCGCTCGCGATGTCGCACGCGGCGGCGCACGGGGTGTGAAGTAGTAGTAGTAGTTTTGTGTACAGAAGTTAAACCGAAAAAACCCGTCGCATCTCCCGCTGTGTCACCCACCGCGCCCGCCACGGCGTCGCCTGTCGCTTCACCCGCCACATGCGACGCTACAATTCAAACAAACGCGTGTAAAATCGCTTCTCTGTAAACGCTCTCATAAACGCCCTATGTTTGAATTAAGTGCGGGCTGCGCCGCTCAACGCGCCGCGTGACGCCTTGCGTATCCGTAAACGAAGCCTTTAGAGACTTACCACCCCACGTGGTTTGACTTGTGCAGTAGATGATTTATGCGGGAGACGCGGTACGGCGCTCGTCAAGTGTCATCTTTCGTGACGCGTATTACCTACTTCAATCAACCTGCCTAGCCTTTTCCCAACTATGTTGGGGTCGGCTTCCAGTCTAACCGGATGCAGCTACCTACTACCTACTCATACTAATTCGTGTACCTACTTCTTTACATTGATACTCGGCCACTTTTTTCGAAAAAAATGTTTATTGAAGAAAAGCCAAAGTAGGTACTAACTAAATGTTATTTGAATGAATTAATTAATTTGTTTTATAAGCATTTCCATTGTGTGTTCGGCAATTACCTCACAGGATGGCAACATTTGAATACAGCCAGCTCAGGCGTGATCATATTTAATCTTACATAACTACACATACTTAATATTATTATGTTCAACTTCGCTGACGTCATTGTATTACGTACGACGGTGTCAATATTAAACGTGTTGTACATGTGAAGTAGCATAACATGGCCAGTACGGATAGGCACGTGGCGAAATATAATGGCAAACTTCTTCTTCGTCACGTCCACGACAGGGCAGGACATTAAATTTTGTTAGCCCATAACTTCGGCACTTCCACGGCATCGTCGACGTCTGTCGTAGATTTTTTTGGGCTCAGAGGGCAAGATAGGACGTGGGACATTGTTTGCGCCACAGCTTTGATTTTGACAGATTTTGTAACCATATTTTGATTTAAGAGAGTGTCCGTGGAGTTTCTTGCCCGTTCATCTCCATAGGAACCTACTAAGCTTTGGAATGGGCGCCTAGCTTCATCTTTCTGACTGACAGACCCCTTGACAATTCCTGTAAATGGTTTATTTGAAATAAGGAGCTCGTGGCTAAGTAATATCAGCCGCACGGATCGATCCATCAGGTTAAGCTACGCTTGTCGGGGTCAGTCCGTGGATGGGTGACGATCTTTACATACCGAGACTCCTTCGTGCCTCGGAAAGCACGTTAAGCCGTTGGTCCCGGCTGTCATTCGTGGATCTTTGACAGTCGTTATGGGTCGTCAGAAGCCCGAAAGTCTGACAATCAGTCTTACCAAGGGGTAGGTATCGTATTACCCAGTAACTGGGTTGTGGAGGTCAGATAGGCAGTCGCTCCATGTAAAATACTGGTATTCAGCTGCATCCGGTTAGACTGGAAACCGACCCCAACATAGTTGGGAAAAGGCTAGGCAGGTTGATTGGTTTATTTGAAACAAATGCTTTGAGTTTGAGCTCCACCCTGCTGCCAAACCGTCGAGGTAGCCCCACTTTGCAAGGTTGTATGGCATACTCATAACTCACGCCTCCATTCCCCGAAAAGTAAGCCAAAGGTGGAAATGTACACCCACATTTTGGCAGTTATAACTTCAATGTAATAAGAGGCTGCCCGATCAGACTAGAAGCTGACCACAACATAGCTGGTAAAAGGCTCAGCAGATGATGATATTAGGGGACGAGCGTATTGTTAGGATTCCAGGCTGAGACTGACAAATTCCAGATCGGAAAACCCAATAAATCTTCTTTGCCTGACCTGGGAATCAGAACTAAGACCCCATGGCCAACAGTGTCACTTGCGACCACTAGGTCAGCGAGGTATTTCCTTTCCTTTGAATGGTTCAAGGTCTACCTGAACTAAGCCTGCATCCAGGCGATGTCATCATCTGTATTTAGAAGTTTTTCTTGCCGTGAAAAACTACGGTTTATTCACCGTGTGAAGACACAGTCGTCAGATGGATCACTATGGAACCTTGTTGACAGACACGTTTTTCCTACGGCGCGGTTTATACGCCGTATCGTAAAGAAACCGTGCAGTGTACAAAGGGCCTAACGAGGACCTAATAACACCTGAATTGACCTAATCGTACAATAGGCAAAATAGATCGACCTTGTTTGGGATCGATGTTTAAATCATTAGGAGATGGGTACATACTGAACAAACGTGTCTGATTTGAGGTTAATTGCTTCAATATGGAAATAAAAACAAAAACCAGCTTTGCTTGGCAGACAAATTATTATTGTCGATCGAAGTTTTAACTCAAACTCAAAGCGTTTGTTTCCATTAAACCATGCACTTTTGAAATGTCAAAGAGTCGGTCAGTTAGTCAGAAAGTTGACGCTAGTTGCCCAATCCAAAACGTAGATCTCAATGAAGAAGAACGGCAAGGAACTCCACGGGCACTCTTTTAAATCAAGATAAGTAATACAACATCCTGGGTACATTATTTTTGTTGCTCCTACATGTGAGAACAATGAAAAAAAAAAATAATACTTAAAAACAATTCAAAATCAATCAATCTGCCTAGCCTTTTTCCCAACTATGTTGGGGTCGACTTCCAGTCTAACCGAATGCAGCTGAATACCAGTATTTTACATGGAGCGACTGCCTATCTGATCTCCACAACCCAGTAACTGGGTAATACGATACCCCTTGGTAAGACTGGTTGTCAGACTTTCGGGCTTCTGACGACCCGTAACGACTGTCAAAGATCCACGAATGTCAGCCGGGACCAACGGCTTAACTTGCTTTCCGAGGCACGGAGGGGTTATGGACTCATGGTATGTAAAGACCACCCATCCATGGATCAACCGCGGCAAGTGTAGCTTAACCTAATCGATCGATCCGTGCAAACCTAACCTAAAGTGAGTCTAAATCTATAACTGATATTATGATGTGAAGGTATATTCGGTAACGGTAAAATATGCAAATTTTTACCGCTACCCGAATTCTCGTGGGTGTCATACCTTATTAGAAATATCGGAGTCTGACTAATATGACCTATCAGCTGATCAGGGAACACCATACTGTTACGCGGTTTCACCTGCGTAGACCGTAAAAAGTAGCCTATGTGTTAATCCAGGGTATAAGCTATCTACCAAACCAAGCATCCAAATCGGTCCAGCTGTTTGAGCGTGAAGATGTAACAAACATACAAACACACACACACATACACACTCCAAACTTTCGCCTCTAAAATAATTAGTGTGATTGAAATACCTCAGGACCTTTAAAAGGTGTACGAGGCGCCGAAGCCAACGCGCAGAGGCCCGTGGACACTTTATTATAATGTAGTTTTTTCACACTTATGCACTACGAGTATCATAATTGCCTCGGAAAGTACGTTCGTGGATCTTTGACAGTCGTTACGGGCTGTCAGAAGCTCAAACTCAAACTCAAAGCATTTATTTAAAATAAACCAATTACAGGCACTTTTGAATTGTCAATGGGTCGGTCAGTCAGAAAGATGAAGCTAGTTGCCCATTCCAAAGCGTAGTAGGTCCCTATGGAGAAGAACGGGCAAGAAACTCCACGGACACTCTTTTAAATCATAATATTTTTACAAAATATTGGTTACATCGTTCATGTTGAAAATATATATGTGAGAACAATGTAGAAAGACGTGCACGTAAAAAAGCGTCCGTAATAAAAAGATAAAAACTAAAACAACTAAATTAAATATTAAAATTAAAAATAAGCCATGGCAGCTAAGAAACGACCAGTCCCAACTGACGGCGCCCGTTCACGAAGCCTGAAAGTTATCGTAAGGGTATTATATATATTATATCTAATAACCCAGTTACGGTAATGTGTGGAGGTCAGATAGGTAGCAGCTCCATGTAAAATACTGGTATTCAGCTGCATCCGGTTAGACTGGAAGCTTACCCTAACATAAAAGAAAAGACTAGGCAGATTGAGTTTAACTCCGTTGAGATCGGTCGCCATGTCCGAATTAATTCTGAAGCATATTATTTACTTATTACGGCACGCCAAGTGGGTGAAGATCGTAGGAAGACCTGGATGAGACTCGCACGGACCAGGAAGCGTGCGTGGAGGAGGCGTATACTCAGCAGTGGGGGGAACAAGCCTGCCAATGAGATGATGACGGTAGGCCACAGGCCTAAGAAAAAGTGTAACATATTCGTAGAAAGGTGAAACTCGATGATGTATGTCCGTGGTTGACCGGGCATCATAAATTGACACTTTTCTATTTAATTCTATGGCTGATACGCTTTTAGAACATGTGGGGTAGAGGCGTAGGTTTCATTCATATTAACATCCATAACATCACGCTTGTACACCGATGGGATAAGCAGACATAACATAACATCGCACCTTGTATCCATGAAGAGTGGGGCAGAGGTGTATACCTATAGTAACTCCACTCATATTTTGCTAGTTATGTTAAAGTCCCATGTAATAGGGGACGAGCCTATTGCCATCAACCGGGCACAAATCCAGAATCCCAGATGGAAAACCCAATAACACTGTCCAATCCGGGAATCGAACCCTAGACCTCATGCTTAGCAACATCGCTTGCCACCACTAGATCAACGGCCGGTGGCAGCTAAGAGTTGACCAGGCCCTACTGACGGCGCCCGTTCACGAATTAACAAGACGCATGGATCAGCACCAATTAGCTCAACCATTTTGAAGGGAACTTAATGATCCAACACATACGCCACCACCAGCGAGACATTAGAGTGAGCACGACATACTCTCAGCCACATTCAAGCAATTCCGGTAAATGGTGACTCTATATTCATACCTGCCTAACCTTTTCCCAATCCCCTCACACGAGTTCGGTGTGAATCGGGTCCGTGAGTCATTTTACCTAATATTGTACGTGGTATTAGTTCTATACCAAGAAAATATTTTTTTTATTATTAACGTTGTTCCATCACTATTAAGTAATAATAAAAAAATATTTTCTTGGTATAGAACTCATACCACGTACAATTTTAGTTAAAATGAGATTCACACCGCGCTCGTGTGAGGGGTTATGTTGTAGTCGGCTTCCAGTCTAACCGGATGCAGCTGAATACCAGTATTTTTTTACATGGAGTGACTGTGTATCTGGCCTCCACAACCCAGTAACTGGGTAACACGACACCCCTTAGTCAAACCGTACAATTTAACTGTACCTACATGCAAAGGTAGGAACAATTATACAGCGTGTATAATATATGTATGTGTGGTACATACCTTCAATCTGAACAACTTTACCCATGGGACCAACATCGTAATAGCGAAAAAAACATCAGTCACCCCATACGAATCTTCATTACCTAAAAACATTAAAAAACACGACTGCCATGCCAAAAAACGAACTTGACTAAACACATAAATAAAATTGTCATTGCAGTCGGGGGACCTCTTAGATTTAAAAGTGTTCCACAGAACGGTCCCCCGACAGCAATGACAATTTCTATTAATCTGTTTAGTCAGGGAATACAACTTGTTTTTTTACTTTTTAGTTCGTTTTTTGGCATGGCAGTCGTGTTTTTATTTTTTTTAAATATTTTTTTTTTCACGAAAGGTTTGATGAACCCCCACACCCGACCACACCTTTCTGATACAAGTTGTATTTAACCATGCGTTAACACTAACAGTTAGCTATAACTGTTCTGTTCCATCACAATGCTTCCTTTTCATTTGAGTGCACAATACATATTGCTGATAATGCTATAATATGTTCACGGCTTTTTAAGGTTATGTATTCAGCAGTACGCACAAATTAATTAAAGTAACATGAAAGTAACGAAGACACAAATATTACACACACAGTCCACACGAAGTATTTCATCATCTGCCTAGCCTTTTCCCAACTATGTTGGGGTCGGCTTCCAGTCTAACCGGATGCAGCTGAATACCAGTATTTTACATGGAGCGACTGCCTATCTGACCTCCACAACCCAGTAACTGGGTAATACGATACCCCTTGGTAAGACTGGTTGTCAGACTCGGGCTTCTAACGACCCGTAACGACTGTCAAAGATCCACGAATGACAGCCGGGACCAATGGCTTAACGTGCTTTCCGAGGCACGGAGGAGTCTCGGTATGTAAAGATGGTCACCCATCCACTGACCAACCCCGGCAAGCGTAGCTTAACCTGATGGATCGACCCGTGCGGCTATTATTACTTAGCCACGAGCTCCTCCACACAAAGTATTTATAGTTTATTATAAATTACTAGTTTTTGTATCATAAATTCATAATACACAAATAAATATAGTCCTATGCAATAATTTCAAAAACAAAACAAAAGAATAGGTGTATTTTGTCTCCATAAACAATAGACTTGTCATTTTGACAGCTGTCACATGATAATAAAAATTATGAGTTAAATTATTTAACTATAAGTACGAATCAAGTTACAAAAATAAGTTTTACGCAATAAAATATGTAGGTATTTAGAAACCTAACACAATTTACAAATTATTGTTTTTTGGTCTAAATAATATATTCAAACGAATTTAGGGCCCACTTGCACCACACATCACTAAAATACGTTTAACGCTAAATATTATGTTTGAAACATCATTCTGTCTCTGTCATCCTCAAACGATTGATAGGAACCGAACGATGTTTTAAATTAATTTAGCGCTAAACGTAGAGTTTTAGTGAGTTGTGCCTATAATTTATTCTGTGGTTGTGCTGCAAGCGGGCCTTAGGCCGTTTGACCACCGCCACATCAAGGGGCGTCAACGAGAACGAGATGACGATGACGGTGTCGAAGTAGCGATACATACTCGTAATACAATTACCATGACTGCGTGTCGACCACACCACCACCCCGGGACGTTACTTTCGATTCGAATAATCTCGTTTCTCGTTGAAACCTCGTTGACGTTATGCGGTGGAAAAGCAGTGTAACTAAGACTGTGGATAAGCTGCTACAGAAATTCGAGTAACTAAGTAACACTAACTTCAGGTGTCAACTGCCGAACCTACACAGGGACATTAATAAAAATCAATACAACGTTCCAGTTTTAAAAATATGACAGCTTCAGAACTTTCAAATTTTGTGATTGATATTAAATTGACGCGACAATTAATTGACTGAATTTTGCTCGATTTTTGGGTATTTTCATTAATTTTTAATAGGTTTATTTTACATTAATTTAATATCTTACTCCAATATTTCCCTTGCCTCTAAAACTCCAAAGCTACCTCACAAACAGTCATAGTCATTGTAGCACAGGCCAAGAAGTGAAAGTGGGCCACACAACGACTCCATTCGTCGGCTCATGGTCTGTCCACAACTTGTGATTATAACTACAGCCGTGGCTGAGGAGAGACGCTGCTAATTTATCCCGCTAGGAGTCACATCGTCGCTGGTGTTGTTTAATTTAATTAATTTATTTCAAAAAGTGTGGTACATCTGTATGTACCACACTTTTTGAAATAAATGAATACTTACGAAAAATAATATTTACAGTAACAGACTGTTCTGTTACCTACTATAAATATTATTTTTTCAATTACAAGGAGACATCGTAAAGAAAACAATTCACAATTTAATCTGGCGTCCTAGCTAGGTTACATGTACCTGTATTGTATTGTATTGTTTACCTATCAAACAACGTATATTTTTAACCGACTTCAAAAAGGAGGAGGTTATCAATTCGTCGGAACCTTTTTTTTTTTTTAATTTTTTTTTTTATGTATGTTCCCCGATTACTCGAAGATGGCTGGACCGATTTGGATTGTTTTTGTTTTATTCGAGAGGGTATACATCACAGTTGGTCCCATATAAAATTGATTAACTTTGCTTCGGTAGTTTTTGAGTTAGCTTCAATAATACGTATTTTTTCCCCACTTTTATATGGATGATGTTCTAGTTTCTTTTGCAGGTAGTGGTATTAGAATTTGTGTGGGGTAGGTTCCACAACTAAAAAGTGAAAAATAAAAACTTTTTTACAAAAAAAATACAACCGACTTCCAAAAACAACTACAAAGTGAAAAATAACTTTAATTTCGGAAGTCGGTGGCAAAAAACGAAAATACATTTAACTAGACACCGACTTCCAAAATTAAAGTTATTTTTCACTTTGTAGTTGTTTTTGGAAGTCGGTTGTATTTTTTTTGTAAAAAAGTTTTTATATACAGTGCGTTTACTTTTTAATATTCTTGAAAACCTTCAACAGTTAGACAGCTGACGGTTACCGGCGATGATGGCGTCATCTATAATTAGCTTTGCCTGTTCCTTCTCATTGAAATAATGTGCTTTTTGTTACTAGACCCTTAGTGGAAGTAAACTTCACTTAAATAAGTTTACAATAGAAGAGCCTTTTATTTTTACCCGACTTCAAAAAGGAGGTTCTGTATTCGACCCGTATGTATGTATGTATGTTTGTTTGTCCGCGATTTTATCAAAAACTAATGAACCAATTTTGATGATACTTTCACTAACGTGATCTACATACTTTCAGGAAGGTTTTAGTTTATAATACATTATGTAATTATACTTATGTACGAAGTTATATGCACAAATGCACTGTATCTCCGGCATTTCTAAACGCATTTCGATGATTCCTCTTTTGGTTCGACTTGGGCTTACCTACTTATGTAATTGTATATTCACCTAAAAAGGTACAAATAAATTTACTTTCATGAAAGTAAAAACCGACTTCAAAACCAAAAACAAATAAAATAACTTTCGTAAAACACTTAACAGCTTCTGAAGTCGGTGTCAAGCTAAAGTGCATTGAAGAATTGAAGACACCGACTTCAGAAGCTGTTAAGTGTTTTACGAAAGTTATTTTATTTGTTTTTGGTTTTGAAGTCGGTTTTTACTTTTTTTAAAGTAAATATATTACCAAATTAAATTGAAGTAAAAGTTTTTTTTATTTTTTTTGAACACGCTAATCTCTCGAAATACCAGTCGGATTTGAAAAAATACTTTTGCATTTGAAAGCCCAATTGTTGAGGAAGGCTGTAGGTTATTTAACATCACGCTAGGACCCTCAGGAGCCGAACAAAAAGAAAAAAGTTAGAAAGAACGCTAAGCAAATACGAAGTAATACCGCGGGCGAACGATGCAATGCGACGGGGGAATAAGAAATTTCACACGCACGTAAAGCTTTTTAGTGCTAGGTTAGGGATTAAACTTATAAGAATTAGGTTTTTTTTATAGTGGACATCACACGGAGCATTATCTTTTTTGATAAAAAAATCGATCTGCCACTGTCTATCCTTTTCTTCCCAACTATATTTCCAATCTCTATTTCAAATGACAGCAGTAGAGGCCCAGTGGTAACGGCCGAGACTTACGAATTGCAGGTCGTAGGTTCGAACCCCGACAGGCGCTTTACTTTGTGTAAATTATTTCATCACCACTGCTCTCAAAAAGGAAAACATCGTGAGGAAACCGGCAATGTCCTAGAACCAAAAATTTGAAGACGCGACATCTACCAACCCGCATTGGACCCGATATATTTCCAATCTATCCGGACGCAGCTGAATACCAGTATTTGATAGAAAAATATAATTTTAATTAAAACCTGTGCTTTTTTCATAGATAGATAAATATAATACCTACTCTTTATTATGTAAACGTACACCATATGATTACATTATAAAATGAAAATGAACAAATGAATGAATGAATGACGAATTGATGACATATTTTATCCTAAACACACTCACTCATCCTCCATCGAAATAACAGTAGTAAACATAGGTACTCACTAGCACAATATGAACGCTTAATCAATTAGCCAAGAACATTACACTTGAGTTTACAAAACAAACCTGAAATCAATTCTATTCTTCTCATTTACAGTTGAATTTCCATTAAACAAATACTACTAATAGAACCTCACATCTATTTTTAGAAAAATCAACTTTGTAACTAAGGTGTAAAGTGTATTTTCCCATATTATGGTGTTTCTCTCGAGTTGAACGCCCGGTCACGGTATATATTGTATGTTTGCATATTTCATTATGTGTTTATATTAGATCGTGATCAGGGAATGAAGACGTGGGTTGTCATTCTAAGTGAGTTGCATAACTTTAGGCTTAGCAGTTTTGTAGGATGAGTAAGCACGGTCCCGGCTGTCATTCGTAGATTTTAGACAGTCGTTACGGGTCAGAAGCCCGAAAGTTTGACAACCAGTCTTACCAAGGGGTATCGTGTTACCCAGTAACTGGGTTGTGGAGGTCAGAGAGGCAGTTGCTCCTGTAAAATACTACAATATGTAACGTTCATCATCATCATCTGTAATCCTTTTCCCAACTACGTTGGGGTCAGCTTCCAGTCTGACTCGATGCAGCTGAATACCAGTATTTTACATGGAGCGACTGGCTGGAGTAACGCTGTTGAAATACTTACCCGCTTCCGACTTTTAATGATTTTAAACTGAAGATGACGTCTAAACGAGTAGTATTAGTAGATTTGGAGTATTTTAGAATATGTTTAGGTATATTACTCGTAAATAGTGTAATTAATTTACTAAAATTGCAATCTTTAACTCAATAGTCAGATCAGGCTTAGAATATTGCAGCATAGTTTGGACTCCATTCTACAAAATACATAAACGTCGTTTAGAATCAGTGCAGAAAAGATTTCTTTGGCACTTGCCATATCACTGCAATATGGCCAGAAATCTAACTAGCTACAGCTCACGCTTGAAATATTAGGTTGGGGAAAAAGTCTTTTCGCATTATAGTATGTATGAACTTAAAATAATATCTCTTTGGCTATACTACTTGTATCTGGCTGGTTTTGGTATCATTGAAAGTTTAAATTTTAAGGAACATAATTCCAAATTCAAATTAGGAAAATTTGTGATTTTCATTTGTTTTTCGTACTGTCAAGATGAGTGAATCTAATGAAGAAATTCGATACATTTTAAAATTGTACTGCAAAAAAGGTAAAAATGCAACGCATGCCGCGAAAAAAATTTGCGATTTTTATGGATCCAGTGCAGTGTCTGTGAAAGTAGCACAAATTTGGTTTAAGCGTTTTCAATCCGGAAATTTTGATGTCAAAGATGCACGTCGCTTTGGTCGCCCTATTACGGATAAAATGGATGCCATTTTTGAAAAAGTGGAGCAAGATCGGCATATCAGTAGTCACGACGTATCTGAAGAACTGGGAATTGACCACAGAACAGTTTTGGCGCATTTGAAAAAACTGGGTACACAAAAAAGCTCGATATTTGGGTAGCTCACGAGCTCACTGAAAGAAACCTAATGAACCGTGTACTCATTTGTGATTATTTATTACGACGTAATGAAACCGAACCATTTTTGAAGAACCTGATAACTGGTGATGAAAAGTGGATCACTTACGACAAGAACGTGCGAAAAAGGTCGTGGTCAAAGGCCGGTCAGGCTTCACAGACTGTGGCGAAACCCGGGTTAACTCGCAACAAGGTGATGCTGTGTGTGTGGTGGGATTGGAAGGGCATATTCATTATGAGCTGTTACCACCAGCCAGGGCCATCGATTCTGAACTCTACTGCGAACAACTGATGAGGTTAAAGCAAGAAGTTGAGAGAAAGCGGCCGGAATTAATCAACAGAAGGGGTGTAGTTTATCATCATGATAACGCTAGACGTGACACATCTTTAGCCACTCATTTAAAATTAAGAGAGTTTGGCTGGGAGGTGTTAATGCATCCGCCTTATAGTCCTGACCTTGCACCTTCAGATTTCCACCTGTTTCGGTCTCTTCAGAATTCTTTAGGCAGTGTCAGGTTAACATCACGAGAGGACTGCCAAAACCAGTTGTCGCGGTATTTTGATCAGAAGTCCCAAAATTTCTATAGCAATGGGATCATGTCCCTACCTACAAGATGGCAAAAAGTTATCGAACAAAATGGTACCTACATACTTTAGATAAATGTAAATAATGTATATTAAAATATGTTTTGAATTTTCTTAAAAAATGCGAAGAAACTTTTTCCCCAACCTATTATTTCAAACTTATGAGTCTGGAAAATCGCCGTATGATCTTAGATCACCTGTTCCTATACAAAGTAATAAACACTCATATTGATTGTCCGCGGTTACTGAGTCAAATAAATTTGAATGTGCCTTACAAACTTGCTCGTAAGTCTAGATATCAGTTGCTACGTGCTAAGGGCTTTAAAACCAATCTGGGTCATTTTTCCACCATGGACAGAATGCAGATTCAATTTTGTCGCCTGTCACACTCACCCACCGTAGATATTGATATGTCTTACTCTTTACATAAAGTTAAGTCTGTCTTGCATAGGGCATTGTCATAAAGGTGAAAAACTAAAATTAATATTGTAGTTTCTGTTGTCTTTAAGATATTATATAGATCATCTAGATAAGTAGAATGTTTTTTGTAACTGCTTTTTTTTACTCCTATATTTTATGCTTGCCGTGGCAGCCTTTAATTAAGGCTACACTATGATATGTGATAATAACATCGCTATTTTAACATGTATTTTTTTTAGTGTATGCTTTGTTGGTTGTCCAATAAATAAATAATTTGTAAAGTTATGTTTATCGCGGATAAAAAACTGAGAATCACGCAAAAACTGTCAAGCGTATTTTTATGAAATTTTAACGATTTTAAAGATAATTTAATTATTTATCTTTTAGTATACGTGTTTTAATATAATACCTTTTGTTTTATGTATAATAAATTAATAAAGCGTCTAATTTGAGACAGCGCTCCTTGATGGGCGACTGCAATGGGTGGAGGCAAGACGCGTTGCGTGGGTTCAGCACGGAACACGCAAGCTTGGCATATACAGTATGGAATTCACTTCAAGGCAATAAATGAAACCTCAAGGAATACTACTCCACAGAAGTATAGGTTGTGGGTTCTACATCGGAAAGTGTCCTAATGTGACTTTTAGATCTCCGGAAGCCAGTGTTATTGAGTTTTTAATTTACATTATTCTTAGCACTTAGTAACAACTCCAATTCCTGGATTTATATCTGGCAATGGCAATCAGCTCGCTTATATGGGACATCAAATACCAGACGAGTCGAGCTCTTTGTGAGGGAGCTTATCCGGGGAAGTACTACCACCACCTCCAGGTGCTGGGTTATACGATACCCTTGGGGCCATGGTAAGACTGGTTGTCAGACTTTTGGGTTTCTGACTACCCGTTACGATTGCCAAAGATCTACGAATGACAGCCGAGAGTCCAACGGCTTAACGAGGCTCGGAGGAGTCCCGACAAGTAATAAGTGGTCTCCCATCCATGAACCGACCGCGGCAAGCACAGCTGAACCTTCGATGGACTTGTACAGCTGTCATCATTTATAGCCACGAGCCCCTAATAACTGCAAACAAATACCATTTACATAACTAGCTTCTGTCCGTGACGTCATTCGCGTGAAATTTCTTGTTCCCCCGATCCACCTCGTTTTTGCTTAGAGTTATTTCAGACTTTTTTTCTTTTTGCTCGGCTCCTAAAGGTCCTAGCGTGATGTTAAATAGCCTATAGCCTTCCTCGAGAATTGGGCTATCAAATGCAAAAATAATTTTTCAAATCCGACTCCAGAGTTTAGCGCGTTCAAACATACAAACAAACAAACAACAAACTCTTCAGTTTTATTATTAGTATAGATTAATGCTTGAGTAATTGGCGCGTTAACACAAAAATGCACTAAGACGTGATATACGGCTAAATTCTATTCTCTCTGGCTATTAACAGAGCGTGATGGGGAGACCAAGCGCGACGGCTCAATGAGCGATTTCAGTCATTTGTTTTCGAGTACATTTTCGATTTTTATCACGCATTATGATAGACTGAATGGCAAACAAACTGACAGCGAAGGTAATGGTCACGGCCGTCTATGGACGTCTGTAATTATCAGAAGCATCGCAAATGTGTTGCCATCAAAATTCTAATTCGCTGTTAAACCGGCGACGGTTTGTGTGTATGTTCAAAGTATTAACAAATGCGTGTAAAATGTTTTTTTTTGAATAATAAACAATAAAAAAAAAGATCTTTTAAAAATAATTAGCTTTTACAATGTTTTCAAATTAGGTACCTGTTATATGGGGAGGGCAAATTCGGCCTGTCAACAAGTAAAAGGTACTTAAAACGGTCAACAAATTGAAACAGCTATATGACTCTATTAGGCCTGCAACGTTCTCACATCCATAAAATAGAAAATAATCTACTTAAATAGAAGAAAATAACATAATAATACATTTCAGAAAAACCTATTTAAGGGAGATGCGGCGGTAGCAGTTTTTTGCAATTTGCACGTCAGTGTCAGGTTGTATCTTGTACAAAATATGAATCGCGACACCAAGAAACATGTAATTTACATAATTTTTACCATAAAAATTGTCAATCTTCGGATTGTTCTGATTTCCGAAATCACACCAAACTGGAGGAAATCACAAAGCAAGCATCTTGACGTGGCGCACACAACGCGCTGCACGCGACCGATGACGTTCATACGAGATTATTATTCATCATAAGACAACCCTTGGTTTCTAAAAGCTTATTAAATTTTCGTCTTCTGCCAACCCTCATTCCCAACCATATAGGTACAGGGTTAGTTTTCAATGACCAGCCAAATTTTCACAGGGTGTTCTCTACCCATGATTATGAACAACTTCCACTATGGGACCAACTTTGAAATCAAGAAAAAAAAATCAACTGTTTCATACATTTTGGTCGAGTAGGTATTGAACTTTTGTTTGAAACAGCTGTTTTTTTTCGTGATTTTAAAGTTGGTCCCATAGTAAAAATTGTTCATATTCACGGGTACAACGCCCTGTGAAAATTTGGCTGGTCATTGAAAACTAACCCTGTATAGTCACGGAAGAGTATTCTTCAGCAGACACGCTATGATTTGTCGTATTTGATCCATTTCATTACGAATGATAAAGAACGACATGTTGAAGTGCAGATAATTTCAGTTGACAGGCTCATTTGGATGGCAATACGAGTAGACCAAAGATGGAAGGACTGTGAGAAAGATGGTATGGCTAGAAAGGGGGTGACTACCGAGATGACGACTAATAGAGAAGTATTGAAGAAAAAGACATGTTGCCGACCCCAGGTAAATTGGGATAAGGGCAGGAGAATGATGATAAGTAGGTAATTTGCTAACCAATCCGTTTCTCTGGCTGTACATTGTTCATAAAGACAATACCACAGTTTAATACAGATGGGACACTCCGCAAAATCATTTAAATAAAAACAGACTCTTGCTACGACACAATAAAGTGCAATTCAGGTCGCACAACGCTTCATTACCTTGTTATATTAACCTATAAGTTGCCTCTCTTTCTATCGCGTAACTCGTATACCTTCTAACTCGTTAGGGTTGATTTCTTTTACGACGCGGCGCGTGAGTGAGTATCGAACTAACGTGCGAGCCGGCCGGTGCGCGGCAGCCCACACTGGATTGACCCAGTGAGATGGGCCCGCCGCGTACTTGTAGCTTCCTACCTAGACTGCGGAGTGTCCCATCTGTATTAATCTGTGGCAATTCAATAACACCGATCACCTATTAGAAAAAGTTCGGATTTGTCTCGCTTCGTCTCTATCACTCATACCTGTGTGACTGTCTCTTTCTAATGCTCGATATGCCCTATCAATGGCCACGTACTGTAGGTAGGTTAATTTGCACCTTTCTTTCACACTTTACCCTGCCTACCTCCTCACTAATAACAAGTGTAGTGTTACATTAATTCAGCAGAATCAGAGCGCAACGATTTCTCTGTCCGCGCCTATAGGTAGGTAATGCGATTACGTATTTATACAGTTTTTGATGTAACTAACTCTTAGAAATACCTAAGAAAATGGACCCTCGGTTGTTTATAACCGAGGGTAATTGAGGCTAAAAAACTTTTTTACAAAAAAAAAAACATGCGACTTCCAAACAAAAACACTACAAAGTGAAAAATAGCTTTCATTTCGGAAGTCGGTGTTTTTGGTTTTGTATTTTCGTTTTTTGCCACCGACTTAAGAAATTAAAGTTATTTTTCACTTTGTAGTGTTTTTTTTTTGGAAGTCGGTAGTTTTTTTTTTTGTAAAAAAGTTTTTATTTTTCACTTTTTAGTGGTTCACATGTGCTTACCCCTTCACAGCGTACCGGCGTGATGTTATGTTATGAACTGGTTTAAACAATACACAGACATGAGATTTCAGCAATCCCAGTCCATTTGCTATCATTTATTGAGGAGTTCCGTTGCCTACTTGTATATCCGAAGTTCTATACCAAATCTTCACCAAATTGAAATGGGACCACTCCGAGAAAGTAGTCTTGCAAAAACTACCCAAATCGCTTAAGTGTGCCTATAAAATTTAAAGAGTTCTCTCTATTTCACCAGAATTTTAATTCTATAGCTTCCCATTAGGAAAGAAAATTACCCCCTACATACAAACTTACAAACAAATAAATTTTACCTCTTAATATTAGTAATAATTAAAATTACTTATCACTCTCTATGTGCTTCATCTCTCCTCATCACATGCCCATACCAAGACAAACGATTCGTCGACTCCCTTTCAATGTTCTGTCACTGGCTCCACTTTAAACCCTCCCCTAATCACCTGTCTATACATTTTCCAAACTTTGTCGTGGTCGGCTTCCAGTCTTAGATAACACATAATACATAATCGCAGCCTATAATGTTCCCACTGGTGGGACTCGGGCCTCCTCTGAGAGGGAGTGGGCCTAATCCATCACGCGGGCACAGTGCGTGTTGGTAGATGTCACGTCTTCGAATTTTTGGTACAAGGACATGCCGCCATGCCGGTTTCCTCACAGCTAGCTGAATTGAATACCAGTATTTTACATGGAGCGACTGACTATCTGACTTCCACAACTGGGTAACACGATACCCCTTGGTATTATTATCTGTAAGTTAGTAACTATTAAAATCAACGTCTTTTACACTGTCTGAGTCAGTTACTCAGTACTAAAACTATCGCGTATTCTTTCAAGGCCCACTTTGCATATTTTGCGTAATCTCGCCAGTAGCTACTGATTAGGTCATCAAAGTTAAGCAACGCGCGTCGCGGCCGCGAATTAGAAGGTGACCGCGATGTAATTGCTTTGGCAAGCTACTTATTAGTACTTAAATTCATATTTCAACATACATATTATCACAGCTGTTTTACCAAAGGAGTAGGCAAAGGTACCATTGACAAAAGCTAGGCTTTTCCAATTTTGAAACAATTTGCTTACAAGTTGCAATATTGTTTTTATGACAAGGTAAAAAACAAAGGACCATAGGGGCAGGGGTTCCGCAATCAATCAGTGTATAAAAAATGCAACTACACCCACATTTTGCCAGTTATATTATAATACTGTCATGCACCGGGCATAAATACAGACTCAGAGCTGCTGAAGGTAGGTGTTCACCGTCGCCAAAGGACATCTGCTATACCAGAGAACTGAACAGACAACTCTGCTGCTGGGGAGTTTGTTGCGCCACTTCTTCTTCCCAGCTACAGCACTAGGAAGGGCGTTTGGAGGACTGTCAAGTTCAAAAAGTGTTGATTCTCAGCCTAATTTGAATAACAGTCTAATTTGAATAAAATGACTTTAGATTTTAAATTAGGGGCGTCGCAGATGCGTTGTCATTCCAGACACACAGCTGTAATGTGTCACGTGCGTATAAGTACACCGACACATACCCCACCGGAACGCAGCAACGCCGCTGACGGCAGAGATATGTGTGGTGGTAGTACTGCCTCGGACGAGCTGCTTCTCGAAGAACTCTGCTGATTAGGTACTATGGATAAAACTTAAGCATGCTCACTTAAGAAAATATTCCTGTGAGAGAGCAGCTAGTGTCAAACGAACATTGTGCGCTCGAGTCGTGAGCCGTGCTATGCGATTATCGCCTTTGAGGTGATTATGCGGAACTTTGGCCCATAGTACATACTACATAGTGGTCGCAAGCGCTACTGTTGAGCATCATAATCAGTCGATAATATTCCCACTGCTGGGACGCAGGTCACACAGGCCTCCTCTCGGTGAGAGGAGAGGGAGTGGGCCGTAATCCACCACGCGGGCCCAGTGCGGGGTAGACGTCACATGTCTTCGAATTTTTGATTCTAGGACATGCCGGTTTCCTCACGATGTTTTCCTTCGCCGTTTTGAAAGGAGCAATGATGAAATAATTTACACAAAGTAATGCGCCCGCCTGGGTTCAAAATACTCGTAAGTCGGGGCCGTTACAACTGACCACTGCTCTGTTGAGCCTAAAACGCCATACATTCGACTCCCAGTTCCGGCAGTGTTATTGTTTTCTGGAATTTCTCAGTAACCGCTCGGTGGCGTCTGGATTTATGCCCGGTTGATGGCAATAGGCTTGCCTTACGAGGAACTTCTGGCGAAATGTAGGTGTACTATAGGTAGACCTCCTACCTTTATGTATGTACAAACCAGATGCTAGAAAAATTGCCTCATAACAAATCTTGCATGCAAATAATTCTAGTTAATATTACTAAAGACGTTTAATTACGACACATTAGTTATAATCTCTCGTTTAAATCCACTGACTTTGCAAAACTCAGGTCAATGGTTATTATTTTAAATATTTCTTAATTATTGTCAGGTAGGTTTTGTAACCTCCTAGTAATACATCACGCCATGAAATAAATTTCACACTTTGTCTGTACTCTAATTGTCGAGAATTTGAGACCCCTCCGTGCCATTGGTCCTGGCTGTTATTTTTAGATCTTTGAAAGTCATTACGGGTAGTCAGAAGCCCGAAAGTCTGACTACCAGTTTTACTAAGGGATATCGTGCTACCCAGTAACTGGGTTGTGGAGATCAGATAGGCAGTCGCTCCATGTAAAATACTGGCATTCAACTGCATCCGGTTAGACTGGAAGCCGACCCCAACTCCAATATAGTTGGGAAAATACAGATAGATTTATTGATGCATAGATTCGTGCTGGTGTAGTTACACGCACGTGACACATATCAGCTTTGTGTCTGGGAGCATCTGCGATGTCTCTGGTGTTGCAACTAAACTATCTAATATTATATAGAGGTACAACTGTTTGTTTGTAAAGCGCAAGCCACATTGGGAACGAAGCTAAGTTCGTTTAACTTCGCTCATGCTTCGGTTATTAGTTCTCGGTGTGAACCTAAGTATGCAACACGCGGTAGTTACATGAGCCAAGCTAAACGAACTTAGCTTCGTTCACAGTGCGCAGGCGCGGATCGAGGTTTTCGGTCGGAACGGGCCTCGCCCCTTGAGAGAAATATTTCCTTCTCGAAATTTTCCGATTTCTAAATCCGTGAAAGCCTGTAAAAAAAATCCTTCAGCACCTATTTTCCCTAAACTCGAAAATATGCTCCCTTTTCAAGGATGGCTACGACATCTTAGACGTATAAAAAAAGGCGGATAGATTCTCGCTAATAAAAAACTGTGTCTATCGGGGTCAGCCAGCTCGCTGTACCCACAGAACAGATAAAGAGATTTCCTCCTCTTTATCTTTTCTGTGGCGGTACCTACAGGCAGACGCACACATTTCACAAGACATGCTGTATTTTTACCTTATGTAATTATATACCTTACCATATTACGAATACGTTACCATATTACGAATGGTTGACTGATGTGTGAATGTGTGCGTGGCCGGCCTGTAGGCACAGCGAGCTGGCTGACTCCGATAGACACAGTTTCATGTTAGCGAGAATCTGTCCGCCTTTTTTTACGTCTATGGGCTACGACTTATCTATATATTGTATACAAAGATTTAGCCTCAGTTTGATCGAAGCCCAGGGGGGAGCAACTGCAACCGTTGTTTTTCTGTCGTACTTCTCTACTTCACCCCCTTTTCAGCCATAATCACCTTTCACACAGTCCATCCATCGTTTCTTTGGCCTTCCCATACTCTTAAAAATTTAACTGTGCAATAACTTTACCAAATCAACATTCATCATCATTCTCCTACCCTTATCCCAAACTATTTGGTCTATAAGTCTTTACCAAATTAATATTCATACTCCAAACTGTCCTCACGACATTTTCCTCGACACGTCGACACATAACGTAAACTGAACATGTTTTAACCTTAACTTAAAGTTAATTATCTAACAAATTGTTTGTCATGGCGTCACTTAACTAAAGTGACGTGTTTTGTCAGTTTTTGTTTTAAAAGATAAAATAGTCTTTCAATGTGTGGATGGAATATTTATTGCAATTAATTAATCTTTAGACGTACGTAGTTACAATATCAATCTGTCTAGCCTTTTTCCCAACTATGTTTGGGTCGGCCTAGGTTTCCAGTCTAACCGGATGCAGCTGAATACCAGTATTTTACATGGAGTGACTGCCTATCTGACCTCCACAACCCAGTTACTGGGTAAAATGATACCATTGATAAGACTGGTTGTCAGACTCTCGGGCTTCCAATAATCTTCCAATGTAAAGAAGGAATATTTTTTATTGCAATGAATTCATCTCTGACTCTCAAACGTACCATCGACAAACGCCAGGCTGTTCCAATTTTCAAATAATTTTGCTTGCAAATTTTTTGTGCCGTACCAACTTTCCAACCAGAACAAAGGACCATAGGGGCAGGGTTTCTTCAATGAATCAGTATATACAAAAAGCAACTTTAAGGTGCTAACCCATTTGGTTAGGTCGGCGACCAATTCGGTTCGCGTGTGGATGGTCAAAATTCCAACCTAACCTAATCCAATCCATTTGGTAGGGGTGCCCTAGCTTAGTTACTGCGATCAAGGTCAGAAAACTAAAAAGAGGCTCAATCATTAAAAAAAGTATACATCATTAGAAGCACAATAAGTTTTTAGAGGATCAGTTAAGTATTGTTAATGACACCAATACATAAGGCGAAAGCGCCAGGGTAGCCCGCGAAATTCAAATTTTCTTACGTATTTTGCAATTTGCAAGTCAGTTGTATGTTGATCAAAATATGATTCGTAACCGTAACAAGTATATATTTACAGAATTATAATTAGTAAAGTCATCAATACAACTCTTTAAGACCACGCAAACTGATTGAAGGACTATTTTATGAAATTTTGACATTTGGCAATTATACTAACTCACGAAGTTGTATTACTGATTCTAAGGGCGCTTTCAATTTAGACGTTTCGTGTCGGACCGCTGCGGTGCCGAAGCACAACCGGACGGCAACATCGCAAACTCCACGTGTATGAAAACAAACGACCGTCCGTGCGCAATACGACAAACGCACCGCTTCGGCACCGCAGCGGTGCGACACGAAACCTCTAAATTGAAAGCGCCCTAATGATTATAATTCTGTAAATACATATTTATTACTGTCGGTCGCGAATCATACTTTAATCAACATACAACATAATACTAACTTGCAAATTGCAAAAAACGTAAGAAAATTTGAATTTCGCGGCTACCTGTCGCGGAAGACAATACAGCCATTGCCTCGTACGACTGCCATAAAAGATAATCATTTTCCTTTCAATGTGAAATTGACAAAGTTACTTCCTCGAATTAAGTTGACGACCTTTGCTTACAACATTTTGGAAAATACCGATGTTTTTATAATTATTTACGGTTTTTGTCCAAACTTATATGGTGGTGGTGAAGAAGGAAGGAAAATTTAAAAAGGTTATTCTTGGAAGCAAAAGGGCTCGTTGTTGTATTATTTTAAACAAAAAAGTAAGTTGGACCACGCAAAATTAAGGGTTCCGTAGTTGGGATGAATTTATCCCGAAAACATCATCTGCCTAGCCTTTTCCCAACTATGTTGGGGTCGGCTTCCAGTCTAACCGGATGCAGCTGAATACCAGTATTTTACATGGAGCGACTGCCTATCTGACCTCCACAACCCAGTAACTGGGTAATACGATACCCCTTGGTAAGACTGGTTTGTCAGACTTTCGGGCTTCTGACGACCCGTAACGACTGTCAAAGATCCACGAATGACAGCCGGGACCAACGGCTTAACGTGCTTTCCGAGGCACGGAGGAGTCTCGGTATGTAAAGATGGTCACCCATCCACGGACCAACCACGGCAAGCGTAGCTTAACCTGGTCGATCGACCCATGCGGCTGTTATTACTTAGCCACGAGCTCCTTATCCCGAAAACAAACTTAACATTTTAATTTTTAAATTTTGAAAAACATGTACTTTCTCCTGTAACATACGTCACCGTCAATTCACCAACTGAATGTAAGTTTGTAATTGCAAAAACATATTTTTTTATGTGATAAAACTATATAATAACAATTTTCGAACTTTTGCATTTACTTGTGCTGTACCTCTTGCCAAATTTCATTATTCTAGGCCAACGGGAAGTACACTATAGGTTTTGATTTATTTGCGAGTATCATATTCATATTTCATAATGGTCGTATTTTTTTATTGCGTTGACTTAGATGCTTGACTTTTTTACAGCTCCAATGGATCATCATTTGGCGAGCAATGGGTAGCTCGCCGCCCCGGTCGACGCGACGGCGCGTTGTGTTCCACGCGCGCCTCAAAGAGATGTCAGCAGTGATGGGGTCTGATAGGGCCGATGCCGCCGGGGTCGCGGGTTGTTCGAAAGAGTTACCGTGGCCCTGGCACGGGCTACTGAAGGAACACGGGTGGATTTTAGTCAGTAAAAGTCTGACACGCCCTCCCGCTCCACCCAGAGCGGGAGAAGTCATTTGATTATTTCCCATCCACAAAAAAAGGTACCATCATAGACTATGTACTATGTATTTGATATTAATTTCAACTTGATACCTCCAAGGAAAAGGCTAGGCAGGCAGACCTCCACGCGTTCCCGGGGAAAAGAGTCCTAATATACTGACAGACGGACAACGAAAGTGATCCTATAAGGTTCCGTTTTTTCCTTTTGAGGTACGGAACCCTAAAAACAGTTTCGTCGTAAAGATCATGGCACATCGACCTTCTGAAGTTCTTGATTTACGAATATAGTCTTGCCCTACTCGTATAGTATCCTACATATACATTTTCCTCAGTCCTCCGCATCACATGCCCATACCATGTCAACCGATTTCCGCACAACTTTTCAGTCACCGGTGCCACTTTCAGACTTCCTCTTATGTACTCATTTCTTATTCTATCCATTCATGTAACACCACACATCCCTCTTAATATTCTCATCTCAGCTGTAAGCAATTACCTTTCATTCATTCCTTTTGTGGCCCAAGATTCTGATTCATACAAGAAAGCAGGTTCCCCTTAAGTTTAAGGGGAATGCTGTAATCAGAAAAATGATAAGGTGGTAACATTTTAATTCCATTCCTTGACTGTACAACAGCGTTGACACAAAATGTTTACGTGTGTAACTATGTCGCACTGGAAAATATTATTACAGAGAGGCAATACTCGTTTTATATGAACGTTCGCATTCTAGTCTCAGAAAGAAAAAGAAAGAAAAATGTGTTTTTGACAGACTCAATCTGTCAAAAACACTTCTAACTTACGAGTACGTACAAATTGACAAGTTTTTGACATTGATTGAAACTCAAACTAAAAGCATTTATTTCAAAATAAACCAATTACAGGCACTTTTGAGTTGTCAAGGGGTCGGTCAGTCAGAAAGATGAAGCTAGTTGCCCATTCCAAAGCGTAGTAGGTTCCTTTGGAGAAGACTGGGTAAAATCCACGGACACTCTTTTAAATCAAAATATTGTTACAAAATATAGGTTACTTACATCATTCCATTCATGTTGAAAATATACAATGAGAACAATTTACAAAAGACGTTACAAGTGTCCGTAATACAAAAAATAAGAACTAAAAACACCAAATTAAAATAAGCCGTGGCAGCTATGATCAGCCCCTACTGACGGCGCCCATTCACGAACATGACGCAAGGTTCAGCACCATTCAGCTCAACCATTTTGAAGGGAACACCGACTGTCGCCGAGATGAGATTGCAACTATATTTTGAACGTTTTTAAGTATGGCCTTCACGTGTATGACGCCTTTAGATATAATTGAATATGTACTCACCAACATAGGTATATTCGGTACCACTACGGCATCATCGTCGAATCCCTTGCTCATGTCTGGCTGGAACGTATACGTTCTCTTGTAGTTAAACGATAACGTGCCATTTTCGTTGTCTGTGATGTTCACCTTCTCCCACTCTTCGCTGTGGAGGAAATATAGAGAATGTGAATGATATGGCTTCAAAATTATTCGGATTTTTGGTTCGGTTCAAAAAAAAAAAAAATTTAATAATGCCTTCGACTGAAAAACTGAAAAGAAACCGACTGTCGTGGCATGAGTATAAATGTGATGCGGAGGAATGAGGGCATATATATGGCAATAAAAGCGTTAGTATGAAATTATGAAAGGATGGCTATAAGAAAGAGGCAGGACAAGGAAAAGATGGATATAGCTAAAGATATGGCTGATCGAGACGTATGGAAGAAGAAGACATGCTGCGCCAACCGCTAATAAAGATGATACGAGTATGGCTAGGAAGGGGGTGACTACTGAGATGACGGCTGATAGAGATGTATGGAAGAAGAAGACATGCTGCGCTGACCACTAATAAAGATGATATGGCTAGGAAGGGGGTGACTACTGAGATGACGGCTGATAGAGATGTATGGAAGAAGAAGACATGCTGCGCTGACCACTAATAAAGATGATATGGCTAGGAAGGGGGTGACTACTGAGATGACGGCTGATAGAGATGTATGGAAGAAGAAGACATGCTGCGCTGACCACTAATAAAGATGATATGGCTAGGAAGGGGGTGACTACTGAGATGACGGCTGATAGAGATGTATGGCAGAAGAAGACATGCTGCGCTGACCACTAATAAAGATGATATGGCTAGAAAGGGGGTGACTACTGAGATGACGGCTGATAGAGATGTATGGAAGAAGAAGACATGCTGCGCTGACCACTAATAAAGATGATATGGCTAGGAAGGGGGTGACTACTGAGATGACGGCTGATAGAGATGTATGGAAGAAGAAGACATGCTGCGCCGACCACTAATAAAGATGATATGGCTAGAAAGGGGGTGACTACTGAGATGACGGCTGATAGAGATGTATGGAAGAAGATGAGATGCTGCGCTGACCACTAATAAAGATGATATGGCTTGAAAGGGGGCGACTACTGAGATGACGGCTGATAGAGATGTATTCTTTCTTCTTCTTGTATCTATGGATGCGTAGTTCGTATGTGGCGTATGTTCGTGTGTTTATTATTTGCCAATTTTATCGCAAGTTATGACTGTTTAAGACTTATTTCAATTAAGATTATCGTAATTCCAGGCAATCCGGTTTGGAAGGAAGTGTGACTTGCATTTATATCAACTCATTTATTTTATATTTCGTAATCTAATAAGCGCTTTCCGTTGTAAGGAGCAACGAGGTCATGTTTCGATTTAAATTTGATTAATCTTAGTTATAGGTTAGGTTGGTTTTTATAACTAAAAGAAGTCTTAATCAAGTATCTGGTCAGAAAATCTGCTGCCAAGTTTAATCACGAGATACTATTACTTATACTATACGAGATATTTTTAGGGTTCCGTACCTCAAAACGAAAAAACGGAACCCTTATAGGATCGATCGATTTCGTTGTCCGTCTGTCTGTCTGTCAATCTGTCAAGACCCTTTTTCTCAGAAACGCGTGGAGGTATCAAGTTGAAATTAATATCAAATACGCAGGTCTATGGTCCCTTGGAGTCCTAAAAAAATACGGCCATTTATGCGACATATTTTGATACTCGCAAGTAAATCAAAACCTAGAATAATGAAATTTGGCAAGAAGCGCAAGGTCTCACAGCACAAGTAAAGGAAAATGTCCGAAAATTGTTAATTTGTAATTTTATGACATAATTTTTTTTTTTTTTTGGATTATAATGATAAGTTTGTTTTTGGGATAAATTCTTTTCAAGAACGGAACCCTTTATTGTGCGTGGTCCGACACGCACTTAGCCGGTTTTTTTTACTTTAAATGTCCAGGCCATTACAAAGGTTTTAGGTTAATGACAACTAGACATTGGTCAAAGGTGTATGATAACTTGATGTTCGCCATCATGAAATTAAATATCTTTTTCCATTGAATAGTCTACTCATTGCCGTATCTTCAAAATGTTATTTATTACCTAATATGTGTTCTGACATGAAAAAGATAAAAAAAAAAAAAATTAAACTGACGAAGGTAATTAAAAGACTTAACTGTATATTATTATGTCTTTTGTCTCATTGTAAAAAAAAAAAACATGTAACTTACGAATAAACATATGGCCCCAGCTCATCCAACACAGGTTTGGAGCCATTGTTGAGGAACTCATCAGCATTGGTGACATTGTACACGTAGACATGCACGAAGGGCCGCACGGGGGGACGCGCCCACCACTCGAACGTCATCGAGCCTTGTCTGAGGACCAGCTCCTGAGAATGAGAGGAATAGGGCATTAGTTTGAGAACTTAAGAGATAGGAGAAGTCATCTGCTTTTTCTGTGGGTGTCGCAAATAAAATACTTAAAAAAAATAACATAAGATGTCTGTTTTCCCCGAAGGATGGAGTAGAAATTCCTTTAAAGACTTCCAAAAACAACACTACAAAGTGAAAAATAACTTTAATTTCGGAAGTCGGTGTCTAGATAAATGTATTTTCGTTTTTTGCCACCGACTTCGGAAATTAAAGTTATTTTTCACTTTGTAGTGTTGTTTTTGGAAGTCGGTTGTATTTTTTTGTGAAAAAGTTTTTATTTTTCACTTTTTAGTTGTGTACCTACCCCACACAAATTCTAATACCACTATCTGCAAAACAAACTAGAACATCATCCATATAAAAGTGGGGAAAAAATACGTATTATTGAAGCTAACTCAAAAAGTACCCAAGCAAAGTTAATCAATTGTATATGGGACCAACTGTGGTGTCCCTCTCGAATAAAACAAAAAAAATCCAAATCGGTCCAGCCATCTTCGAGTAATCGGGGAACATACATAAAAAAAAAAAGGTTCCGACGAATTGAGAACCTCCTCCTTTTTGAAGTCGGTTAAAAAGTTTACACTTTGTTCAAAAAAACTACCAAACTTCAATGAATAGATTTTTTTTTTACAAAAAAGTACAACCGACTTCCAAAACAACACTACAAAGTGAAAAATAACTAATTTCGGAAGTCGGTGTCTAGTTAAATTAATTTTCGTTTTTTGCCACCGACTTCCGAAATTATTTTTCACTTTGTAGTGTTGTTTTGGAAGTCGTTTGTATTTTTTTTTTAAGTATTTATTTTTCACTTTTTAGTTGTGGTACCTGCAAAAGAAATTAGAACATCACATAAAAATTAAGGAAAAATTACGTATTATTGAAGCTAACTCAAAAACTACATAAGCAAAGTTAATACATTTTTTTAGGGGACCAACTTCGAGGTATACTCGAATAAAACAATTTTTTTTCAAATCGGACTACTCTGTAAAAAGTTATGCGTGGTCATACATACAAAAAAGAAAAGAAAGAAATATACGTGTCGACTAATTAACGTATCGAAAACTCGTGAAGACGTAATTATCACAATAATACTGTATTCATATTTTCGTTATCGTAATCAGCCAATAATGTTCCCATCTGTAGGGACACAAGCCTCCTCTCTGTGACGGTGCGGGCTGTAATCCACCACGCGGGTCCAGTGCGGGTTGGTAGATGTGACATGACGTCTTCGAATTTTTGGTTCTAGGACATGCCGGTTTCCTCACGATGTTTTCCTTCAGCGTTTTGATTCTTAACTAAAAACAATGACGATCGAACGAACGATGGCATTGAACGACTGTTGTGACGGGCAGATGGATTGCCTTCACTTAGGGTGAATACAGACTTGATTCGCGCGGCTTAGAAGTTCTTGTCCTAGGTGTTTTTTTTTAATGGTGGACCAGAAGTATATAGTTCAAATTCGAAGTAGCTAGGATTAAATTTAAGCATTGGCACAGACTGAGTCAAAAATTTTATACAGAAATATATGTTTTGCGATTTCCCTAAAACTATAAAATCTACGATAGGAAAATTCATCGTCACTATTTTTAGAGATTAAAATATGTTATCTTAGCTTCTTTTTAACCGACTTCAAAAAAGGAGGAAGTGTATGTTCATGATGTCTTCGTGGGTGGCTAAGTAATAACAGCAACAGAGGACCTCGTGGCTAAGTAATAACAGCCGCACGGGTCGATCCATCAGGTTAAGCTACGCTTGCCGGGGTTGGTCAGTGGATGGGTGAACATCTTTACATACCGAGACTCCGCCGTGCCTCGGAAAGCACGTTAAGCCGTTGGTCCCGGCTGTCATTCGTGGATCTTTGACAGTCGTTACGGGTCGTCAGAAACCCGAAAGTCTGACAACCAGTCTTACCAAGGGGTATCGTATTACTCAGTTACTGGGTTGTGGAGGACAGATAGGCAGTCGCTCCATGTAATATACTGGTATTCAGCTGCATCCGGTTAGACTGGAAGCCGACCCCAACATAGTTGGGAAAAGGCTAGGCAGATTGATTGATTGTTCATGATATTTACGTCAATTGTAAACCGATTTTGAAAATTCTTCTTTTATTTGGTAGAGGAAGCTTGCGCGGTGGTTCCGTATTAATTTTAATAACATTGTTTGGGTAGTTTTTGAGTGATGATACGTATTTAGTCCACTTTGTATGTCTTGATGATGTTATAATAGGTACCTACTTCCTGTCACTGTCCTATACATAGCAATACTAATACGAATTGGTGTGGGGTACCATAAAAACTTTAAAAAGAGAAAAATAAAAAACTTTTTTTTTTTTGGAAGTCGGTTTTTTTTTTAAGACATTTGGGGATTTAATGCCTACCTATTTCAGACGCTAAGCAGCAAGTTCCCAATTTGAAAGCTAAGAAAAGTGCGTGACATTTCAATATAGCCAAGAATGTTGACAACACTTGAAATGAAACACCTTCATTCTAACACACCCTTACTTTTACATACACATACACATATACACAAACATATACACGCTAAAAGTTTCTCTTAATATTCCTTCGTTGTTGATTTTCAATTTAATATACATACCTACTTGTAACTTGCAATGTCAAGGACTATTTTTGTAATGATATAGAACACAACACAAGGTTTTTGGTATCACAGTGCCAGCGTTTGACCTTTGTTAACCAAGTTATGTATCCTAGTCTTAAGTAAAGACAAAGGTTTTTGTATCATTAAAGATTTTTATTTATTTATTTTATTTAAAGTTCATGACCCAAGGATCTGCAAAAGAAAAGAAGCGGTGGAAGGCATTCCCGCATTCCCATCCATTGAGCTGGCGATTGGCCACGTCCATTATACAACAATTTAGTTATCTGTAATGTTAGCTGCATGTTTATTTCAGTAAATAAAATTACAGTTTGACATGCAAAAAAACGCGCGTAACAAAATCGCGTGTCTATCTCTCAGAGCAAAGCCTTTTAAGCTTACTGTATTCATACCGTACATCACACGCCTAATTATAATAATATTCGCGTGGGAACGTGTGTGCATGTATGATTAATTTACATCATACAATTTGCATGAAATTACTCGTCTTGAACAAGAAAAGAATAACTCATGAAGTCTTTAGCCGTGAGTGTTTTAAAAGGTAAGTATGTCAAGGGGATGGGTAGTAGGTACATAGCAACATCCTCCTGAGGTCCTATAATTTGTTCCAAAATTAAAAATTTATTCAAATTTCGGGTCGATCCATCAGGTTAAACTACGCTTGCCGGCGTTGGTCAGTGGCCACTTCGACAGCGTTATCGTTGGCGTCGCAAAGGTCTTCCATAGTGCAGGTGTTAGTGCACAGAGAGCAGGACAAGAGGTGGGGCATAGTGTGTGATGTGGCTCTACAGTCGCATTGCGACTCATCGGAGAACCCCCCCTTGACTAAATTGTGCATGCAGCAGCCTGCCTGGCTTTTTAGTCGGGTAAGAGATTTCTAGGTGGGCCATGGCAGTTGGTGGCCCGCTGGAACCTTTTCTGCTTTTTCGCAGCACGTCTTCTTCTTCCATACGTCTCTATCAGCCGTCATCTCAGTAGTCACCCCCTTTCTAGCCATATCATCTTTATTAGTGGTCGGCGCAGCATGTCTTCTTCTTCCATACATCTCTATCAGCCGTCATCTCAGTAGCCACCCCCTTTCTAGCCATATCATCTTTATTAGCGGTCGGCGCAGCATATCTTCTTCTTCCATACATCTCTATCAGCCGTCATCTCAGTAGTCACCCCCTTTCTAGCCATATCATCTATATTAGTGGTCGGCGCAGCATGTCTTCTTCTTCCATACATCTCTATCAGCCGTCATCTCAGTAGCCACCCCCTTTCTAGCCATATCATCTTTATTAGCGGTCGGCGCAGCATATCTTCTTCTTCCATACATCTCTATCAGCCGTCATCTCAGCAGTCACCCCCTTTCTAGCCATATCATCTTTATTAGTGGTCGGCGCAGCATGTCTTCTTCTTCCATACATCTCTATCAGCCGTCATCTCAGAAGTCACCCCCTTTCTAGCCATATCATCTTTCACGCAATCCATCCACCGTTTAGAGAGCAACATCATTTTTTTTTTTTTTTTTTTTTTTTTTTTTTTTTTTTTTTTTTATGTTTGGACATATCACACAACGCCATCTAGCCCCAAGCTAAGCAACCTAATGCTTGTGTTATGGTAACGAGATGGCTGATAAACTACTTATATACATTTTTTTTTTTTGTAAATACATACATATTATAGATAGAAAAACACCCAGACTCGGAACAAATACTTGTAGGTCGTACAAATATTTGTTCCGTGCGGGAATCGAACCCGCGACATGCTGCGCAGCAGTCAATCGCTCAACCACTGCGCCAACCGTGTCGTCAAATATTGTGTGTAATATGTAAATATCGTGAAAGGTGTGTCATGTCCTTTGACGTAAGTTCGTCTGTTTGATTGTGTGAAGGAGTAGGTACGTAAGTTTCCGTGATGTTGTAATAACACTTGTGACATACAGACGTGTTAGATTATTAACTACAACGTCGGTTTAACAACACCGAAACCCCACCGTGTCGCGTCGCTCGGAAACATTTTGTCGGTTATTTGTAGACCTTTGACAGTCGTTACGGGTAGTCAGAAGTCTGAAAGCCTGACTACCAGACTTACCAACGGGTATCGTGTAACCCAGTAACTGGGTTGTGGAGTTCAGATAAGCAGTCGCTCTATGTAAATTTGTAAAATACGGGTACTCAGCTGCATTCGGTTAGACTGGAAGTCGACCTCAATGTACTTAGTTGGGAAAAAGCTAGGCAGATTATGATGGAAATAGTCTCGCCTCATATTACACGAGGCTCTAAACACGTATGTGTACGTACAGACGCCAGCACATCAAGCTCCTACAATCAGTCAAATTTCTTTAATAGATTTTCATCTTTATCGCTAAAGTATTAGATTCAAGGTTGATCGGGAAAATTTGACAGTTTCGGGTGGCTTGCCCTGTTGGCGTCTGTACTATTCAGTGACTCTGTCTATCATTTTTGGGAAATACTGGGGGTCTACTCCCTAAGCAGGAAGTCCGAATACGGGCGTTTCCTACTCCGTATCATTTACTGACGTATTATAAGATTAGTTCAGGGCCCGAATTAAGAATGAATAACAACAAGATTTGACAGTTGTCCCTACTCCCGATGTGTAATTATCCGTACGAAAAATTTAATTTGACACTTGTTTTGACGGATCAACTACTTTCGGACGGGCCCGTATCTTCGATGACGGACTTAGAAAGCAGACCTCTGGCTCGTCGTTGCGGTCGTTGTGTAAGGCAAATTATTATGGCACATCATCGAGTTTTAGATCCCAGCCATTTAAAGCGTCGTCTCCGTCACTCATACCTAAGTGTCTCTTTCTAACACTCAATGTGCCATGTTCACGGCCTGTAGTTTATTCCTCTTACTAACATAACTTCTTATTATAAAACCTACGTTCCTAATGACCGCTCGGTACAATGCCGGCATTTCGGTCAAGGCGCCGATCGACTCACGCGCTGGTTGCGACACAACATCTGAGAAAGACAATGCTGAGTACGTCAATATTTGTGGCACACTGTTAGGAGTACTTATGGGCTTTTAAAACTGTTATAATAACTTAGAACCGTCGTTTTGGAGGTTGCCTTGGGCACAGATAATAGAATACTACGAGTATGTACTTGGGTAATTTTTCTCCTGGTCTAGTGGTTGTAAGTGCTATTGCTGAGCATTGAAGTCCTAGGTTCGATTCCCAGGTCCGGCAAAGTGTTATATTTGAATTTCTGTCTGAAGTCCGGAGTTTGTAATTTTCTGGTTGATGGCAATATGATCGCCCCGCGCTATGCGTAACGCCCGTCTCCAGGAGTTTTTATTAACTAGCTCTGTTTACTTTGTTGAATGGTTGGTGGTCGTGGTGGTGGTGCTGATGGTGGTGGTGCTGATGGTGGTGGTGGTGGTGGTGGTGGTGGTGGTGGTGGTGGTACTGATGGTGGTGGTGCTGATGATGGTGGTGGTGGTGGTGGTGGTGGTGCTGATGGTGGTGGTGGTGGTGGTGGTGGTGGTCGTGGTGGTAGTGCTGATGATGGTGGTGGTGGTAGTGGTGGTGGTGGTGGTGGTATACCCACATTTCACCAGTTACTGTAATAGGGGGCGAGCCTACTGCCACCAACTGGACTGAAATCCAGACTCCAGGCTATTACTGAGAAATTCTAGATGGAAAAACCTAATAACACTGGCCGACCTGGGAATCGAACCCAGCTTCGCACACGTGTGGGAGTGGCGCGAGGAGGCGAAACGCCGGGGCGTAACTCCGCTGCCGCGAGACATCACGGTGCAGCGGACAGAGCTTCGGCGGGATCTCATGGCAGCATGGCGAGTGAGACTGTCGCAACCCAGCGCTGGGCACGCCACAATTGCGGCGATAAGTCCCCTCTTTGAGGAGTGGTTGGAGAGGCGCCACGGTGTCCTCACCTTCCGCCTGACGCAGGTCCTCACCGGACACGGTTGTTTCGTGAGGCTCCTGTTTCGGATAAGGCGGGAGGAAACGCCCGGGTGTCACCATTGTGTGGATCGCCCGGAGGACACGGTGGAGCATACAGTGGAGGTCTGCCCGGCTTGGGCGGAGCACCGCCGTGTTCTCACGGAGGCAATCGGCGGCGGCGATCTCTCGCGTCCAAACCTGGTCCAGGCCATGGTGCGGAGCGAGAGTGCATGGAAGGCCGTCACCTCCTTCTGCGAAGCAGTAATGCTCGCGAAGGAAGAAGCGGATCACGTGAGGGAGAGGCAACAGCTGCGCCCTCGCGCCACTAGCCGCCGTAGGAGACGCCCTGGGCGGCGAGAATCGATCGCCGATTCCCGGCCACCGTAGGCGCGGGCTTGCGGACGACGAGTAATGGGCAGCTCGCCGTCCGGTAAGGACCAGGCCCGGGTCGACGGCGCGTTGTGTTCCACGCGCGCCTCAAAGAGATGTCAGCAGTGACGGGGTCAATTGGGCCTATGCCGCCGGGGTCGCGGGTAGTTCGAAAGAGATACCGTGGCCCTGGCACGGGCAACTGAAGGGACATGGGTGGGCTTTAGTCAGTAAAAGTCTGACACGCCCTCCCGCTCTGCCCAGAGCGGGAGAAGTCATTTGATGATTTCCCATCCACAAAAGGACCTCAAGCTCAGCAGTAGCACTTGCGGCCACTAGACCAACGAGGCAGTTACCGCACATATAGAGAAAAACATAAACATATAATAAAGTTCATATTCTGTTAACTCATCATCTACAAATTGTTTCCAATCACGACATGACATTGTTTCTGTGAAATCATGTAACCGGATGAGAATTAAAATCATTTACAACTCACGCTTACATAAAACTGCATAGCATAATCGGCCTATAATGTTCCCACCGCTGGGACACAGGCCTCCTAACTGTGAGAGGGAGTGAGCCGTAATCCACCACGCAGGCCCAGTGCGGGTTGGTAGATGTCACATAATTTTGATTTTTAATTCTAGGGACATGCCATATTTCGAAATACAGATACTACTACTACTACTACTAATACTACTAGCTTCTGCCCGTGACTTCGTCCGCGTGGAAGTCGTAAGACACCACAATGTACTAAAATTAGCCACATTTCCCGCCCGCGCTTCGTTTTCGCTAGCGTTCTTTCTGACTTTTTTTCTTATTGATCGGCTCCTGACACTCCTAAGAGTTGCAAACGTAGAGTGCTAAGCCCTTTCCGCCTACCAAAACTGTTCGATACAGAACTCCAGCTTACCAACGAAGTCAAGTATCTCGGGGTCATTCTAGACAGTAAGTTAAACTGGAGTAGTCATTTAGACAACAAACTAAACAGGGCTTGCATCACCTTCTGGCAGTGCAGGAAATAATAGCTATAAATAATAGCTTATAAATATAATTTTCCTCAACAATTAGGGCTACCAAATGCAAAAATATTTTTACAAATCCGACAGGTAGTTTCAGAGACTAGCGCGTTCAAACAAACTTATAAACAAACTATGTTTGAACTCGCTAATAATCTCTGGTTTGAAAAAATCGTTATTGCAATTTGTTAGCCTAATTCTTGAGAAAGGTTGTAGGCTATTTAACATCACGCTAGGACCCTCAGGAGCCGAGCAAAAAGAAAAAAAAGTCAGAAAGAACGCTAAGCAAAAACGAAGTAGGTAATAGCGTGGGTAGGCGATGGAGGGAATAAGAAATTTCACGCGGACGAAATCGCGCGCAGTAAGTTCGTTATAGTAAATATAGATAAAGATTTCCCTTTACCGAGTCATTGTGTTAGAATAATAAAATGACAACAAAACCCTAATTGCTTAACGCACTACCAATCGGAGTTTGAATCATTTTGAAACAAATTGCTAATCCATTGCTTCATATGTTCGAAAAATTTGTTTGCTCGACAACGTTTAACGCAATGAATGTTGTTGAACTGTCAAAATGAAACCAACTCCGATTGATAATTTGTTACGCAATTAGGGTGCAGTTTGAAGTTTGTTTACATTTCTATCAAATTGCATTGCACTGCAATTTTTGAAACACATTTTACCTACTAGCTTCTGTATCGGTGGCGGTGGAAAGCGATGCGTTTGAGCACACTCGAGCGCAACCATCCTTGGACACCGACACACATACATAGTCATACATAGTTATAGTGATGCCAGTATCACTGTCTTCCGCCCGTAATGGACCGAAAACTTCATTAGTGGTATAAAATCACTATTATCATGTAAAGATCTTTTGCAATATGTGTCTGCGATCGTTTTGTTTATGGCCATGGCCCGGCCATAATCAACATTTTTAATGCAGAGTATGGCCGATAGTTCTACTACAGCCAAGCCAAGAATGGCTGGTAAAAAAGAATGAAAAAAACATGTCCCAGAACAAAAAATTCGAAGTCATGTGAGCATGACGACCAGCCCGCACTGGGCCCGCGTGGAGGATAACAGCCCACTCCCTCTCACAGAGAGGAGGCCTGTGTTCGAGCAGTGGGAACATTACATTACATTCAACATCGTGGGGAAACCAACATGTCCAAGAACCAAAAATTCGAAGCCAATGTGCCATCCACCAACCCGCACTGGGCCCGCGTGGTGGATTACAGCCCACCCCGTCTCACAGAGAGGAGGCCTGTATCCCAGCAGTGGGAACATTCAACATTATAAGTACACTGATATGCTAATTACATATATTCGTACGTTACGTTACGTTTACGTTTACGTTTACGTTTACGTTTTCTATGTACCAACCAGCCGCTCCATGTAAATTACTGATATTCAGCTGCATCCGGTTAGACTGGAACCCGACCCCAACATAGTTAAATAAATAAATAAAATAAATAAATAAATATATTTGGACATATCACACAACGCCATCTAGCCCCAAGCTAAGCAACCTAATGCTTGTGTTATGGTAACGAGATGGCTGATAAACTACTTATATACATTTTTTTTTTTTTTTTTTTTGTAAATACATACATATTATAGATAGAAAAACACCCAGACTCGGAACAAATACTTGTAGGTCGTACAAATATTTGTTCCGTGCGGGAATCGTGTGGGAAAAGGCTAAGCAGATTGATTGATGTACCAACCAGACATAAAACTTTCAATAATGACTTTGCAGCATTTTGGTTTTTATGCGTCTAGTGATTTCAATATAGACAAGCTAGGTTTTTGTGTTCTGACATGACATAATCACTGCTTATATTTACAGAAGAATACAGATTCCTAGATACTGTATGTCCATCTCAAAATGAGTTACCGTGGCCTTTTTAGTGAGTGGAATTTGTGTGTAGAATTTGGACACAATTTGTTATGCAAATCAAACACTCCAAATTGAATGATCCGGCGCTCGAGCCGCGTACACCTACTGAACTGAAGTAGGCTCGTTGCCTCGCGCATTTGGTAGGTATTTAAACATAGTAATTATTTTAATTATTTTATCACGACACACTCAGCGAAATGCGCTAAACTATCTTACTACCTTTTCATTTCATCATTCTCCTGCCCTTATCCCAACCTATTTGGGATCGGCGCAACATGTCCTTTTTTTCCATACTTCTCTATTATTCGTCATCTCGGTAGTCACCCCCTTTCTAGCCATGTCATCTTTCACACCTTTACTACCGTTTCATTTATATAAAAAATAAGAAAAAAAAGGTCTGTTTTCTAGCGAGATTGATTAAACATTACGAAAAGGGGTAACTTTAGGATTTTTTCAGAATTTTATAACACTGTACTCAATACTCAATATCTTTATTGTTTACCATAATGTGTACTTAGGTGGTAATTATATAATTAAGATCATTATGGCCCCTGTAGGGCACAGCAAAAGGGTAGGAGAGAGTTTTTATGTTTCCCATGGATTCAAAAACTAGTAAGCGCGGTTTCTGTCGGGTCATTTAACGTGACGGTATTATTGTGGACGTTCACGTCCTGCATCACGGTAACACAGGAAAGTAAAATGTATGGATATAAAATGGGTGGTTCAGTTTGGTGGTTCAAATACCCATATATCTGTTTTTTTAAATATTTTTTTTTTTGTTTCTAAGCAATGACCAAGTTTCGTAAAAGGAGCTCTAATCCTGCCGACAAACTGTCTTGCAGTTTAGCAGGTTTCAAAATTTTGTAAGTGTTTGGTCCAAATAAATTATTTATTTATGTTTTAACCGACTTGAAAAAGGAGGAGGTTCTCAATTCGTCGGAAACTTTTTTTTTTCTATTTTTTTATGTATGCTCCCCGATTACTCGAAGATGGCTGGACCGATTTGGATTTTTTTTTTTTTTAGTTTTATATGGATGATGTTCTAGTTTGTTTTGCCGGTAGTGGTATTAGAATTTGGGTGGGGTAGGTACACTACTAAAAATTGAAAAATAAACAGTTTTTTTACAAAAAAATACAACCGACTTCCAAAAACAACACTACAAAGTGAAAAAAAACTTTAATTTCGGAAGTCGGTGGCAAAAAACGAAAATACATTTAACTAGACACCGACTTCCGAAATTAAAGTTATTTTTCACTTTGTAGTGTTGTTTTTCGAAGTCGGTTGTATTTTTTTGTAAAAAAGTTTTTTTATTTATGAAAACGCAATTAAATTTCCGTCCAAAATAACGTAATAACGTGCACATATTTCCTTAGATTTTATGGACGAGGACGTCTACGAGTACATCGTTACGATAGAAAAATTATAAAAGCGCACATTCCCTTTCATTTTGACAAGTCAATGATTTGCATTACGTTTTTTTTTTTATCAAGCAGTCGATTTTTTATTTTATTTATTTATTTTGTTTTCTTTTCTTTATTTTCGGAAGGCTTACAGACTAATAACATTATAATAACACTAATATAAAACTAAATTGCTATTTACAAGCCTCCACAGATAAATACTTAATTATTACTCCCTCATAGTTTACATCTTATCTGTATGTATACCTACATTATAAGCAAAACAGTGATTTCTATTCTATTCCGTTCAGTTGGTTCCTCAAAGTTGGTAAGTGAAACTAATTTGTTCAAATTTTAAGCCAATCCAATTTTTTCAAATACGAGTATGTTAAGCAATGGATTCTGTGAGCAGTGGTGGCTCAGTGGTAACGGCCCTCACTTACGAGTTGTAGGTCGTAGGTACGAACCCAGGCAGGCGCTTTACTTTGTGTAAATTATTTCATCACCACTCCTCTCAAAACGGTGAAGGAACACATCGTTAGGAAACCGGCATGTCCTGGAACCAACAATTCGAAGACATGGGACATCTACCAACTCGCACTGGGCCCGCGTGGTGGATTACGGCCCACTCCCTCTCACCGAGAGGAGGCCTGTGTCCCAGCAGTGGGAACGTTATAGGCTGATTATGTACAGTCAGCGATTTTTGTCCCTCACCCCCATAAGGGCGCTTTTCGTATGCACAGGATGCATTTCGTATGCATGCAAGAGATTGAAGATCTATGCACATTCGCACAGCCATAATCATCCATTGCTTACTTACTTGCAAGATTGAAGACAAGATCCTGGCCCATTTATAAATAAAAACCTTTTATAACAATAGCTGTTGCCCGCGACTTCGTCTGCGGTCCAGGATGAAAAGCAGCCTATGCCCTTTTCCATGTCTACCCTTGTGGTAAATTTCATCCCAATCCATTCAGCCCTTTTAGCGTGAAAGCGTAACAAACAAACAAATTCACTTTCGTATTTTTTATATTAGTTAGGATATACTCACATGGTCTATGAACATTCGAACCCATGATCCGAAGAAGATGGCACACACGATGCCGGCCAGCAGTAGCACTACCGCTGAAGCCAGCACAAACCCTGGAAGAGAAGAAGTTACACGTTAGAAAAAATTTGTCGTTTTGGGAAGTTGGCGTTTTGTTGGTTGGGCGAGTAATCGCCCGAATAGGGCGAATCGACAAAAAAAATCAATCTGCCTAGCCTTTTCCCAACTATGTTGGGGTCGGCTTCCAGTCTAACCGGATGCAGCTGAATACCAGTATTTTACATGGAGCGACTGCCTATCTGACCTCCACAACCCAGTTACTGGGTAATACGATACCCCTTGGTAAGACTGGTTGTATTACCCAGTTAATCAGTTAAAGTTAAAAGAAAAGTCGAAATATCTACAGATTATGTGTACCCCAACAAAGAATTAAACTATTTTCCAATAATGTTTACTGTATGGCAATTCGTGTTTATAATAAATTACCTAATGTTTTTAAAAATCTTAACTTCATGACATTTAAAAAGAAATTATTTAACTTTCTATTGCATAAGTGTTACTACGCAACAAATGACTTTAAATGACAAATTTGATTCAACATTTAAATTAGATGACGACTTGACTCTGTGTTCCTAAAGAGAATTAATTAACGATGACATTGTGACGAATAATTCTTTAAATTGTATTTAATAATTCTTGGCATTATATTTAATTACCCATGAAGTTGTATTTAATAATTGTTAACATTATATTTTAATTATTCTTGACATTGTATCTGATAGTACCTAATTAACGTTTTTCTTAACCTTAACATTGTATAGTTTAAGCATCTAATTTTGGTATAATAATATTATTTTAATACATTTAATTTAGATTCTGTAAAATATTTGTACGCTGGAAACAGCAGAATATTATGGACGTCATACTTTGTGTAACACCTTTACAACAATATTCTAACAAATAAATAAATAATAATAAGAAAGAAGGAAAGAAAGAAAATACGTTTATTTGCAGTAAACATGACGCAAAGGACAACAAAATAAAATAAACAAAGTAAAAAGCAAGTTTTGGGGAAAATATGCGTCACATCTACGCAAAAATATATAATAATTATTATGATAATATATAATAATTATTATTTTTGATATGTTTACATATCTCGGGACTCTGGGGTCCCGGACCTTTGGAAGGCGTACGAGGGGCCGAAGCCAACTGGCAGAGGTCTGTCAGGCGCTTTCAATGAAATGTGGCACCAACCGACGATTATCCCTATATGCTCTATGCAAGTGCACCCAAGGACAATCCCCGGTTGGTGTAGGACTATTGCAGGATATGGAAACAAAGATATTGGACTATGGATTTGGGTGGCTAAAGTGGATTGGTTACCTAGAACTATGAAAGGACTATGGCCCCTGCCTGATCAATGTTTTATTACACGGAAAAATTGGCAGGGGGTGACTTGCACACTCAATAATGGGCCCCCGGAAACTGTCGCTAGCACTTAGTGACGTAGCGACAAGGGGCAACATGTCCTGAGGTGCTTGAGGAGTGGAGAGGTATTCCACGGCTCTCAGAACAATCCCAGAGCCCGGAAGATGGTCAAGATCCCTACAAGCACTTACTGGAATACTTCCTTCCTCCGAGCACGTTTGCTCTTGCGAATCTCCACTCAAGCCGGCCAATAAAGGCAAGAATGAGGTGGGAGCTCTGTTCCCGTCAGTGTTCACTCCAGCCGGCCAATAAAGGCAAGCCAGAGGTGAAGAACAGGGTCCGTGGGGTCGCTACTGCCCAACAGCTCGCCACATGCTGCCCTGCGGGTTCACGTATCTCTCTTGGTCTGGCTCCTCACCCTAGACCTGTTTCGGCAAAGTAAACTCCACCGGCACAGAGCCAGAGTTCGGAGCGCGCAAGCCCCATCACGACGTCAACGTAGAGATAGTTAATTTGTTCTTGGAATAATTCATCCCAACTACGGAACCCTTTATTGTGCGTGGTCCGACACGCACTTGGCCGGTTTTTTTTTTATAAACTTATAAAATTGTGTATTGAATTCGACTGAAACTTTTCCCAGACATTTCGAGCCCCACGATCAGCAGACGCAATATCTTTACTACCTATTTGTTATTATTTATTCAATGCTAAGTACAAAGAAGTAGGTACCTAAAGTTATTCTTTACTTCCTAGTTTTTTATTTATCAATGAATCAGTCTAATGTCAAGCATGACGTATGTTAAATAAAAACACTACATTAAAATGCAAATTTGAAAAATAAGTGAATTTAATTTATCATGATTAGCGAGTTCTTGTAATTTCAGGGTCGAAGGTTGATTTTCGACTTGTAAACTTAATATTGCTATGAACCGTATGCTACATAGAAAGCGGAAAGCGGCCTGCTTTTCTTGATTCAGAATAAAATTAATGCAGTAGGTAAGGCATTAATTTTCTAGGCTCGTGGACACGACTTATGTGAGAGTAGCTTAAACCATAGTAACAAATTGACAAAAACTTTTTTACAAAAAATACAACCGACTTCCAATAACAACACTACAAAGTAAAAAATAACTTTAATTTCGGAAGTCGGTGTCTAGTTAAATGTATTTTCGTTTTTTGCCACCGACTTCCGAAATTAAAGTTATTTTTCACTTTGTAGTGTTGTTATTGGAAGTCGGTTGTATTTTTTTGTAAAAAAGTTTTTATTTTTCACTTTTTAGTTGTGTACCTACCCCACACAAATTCTAATACCACTACCTGCAAAACAAACTAGAACATCATCCATATAAAAGTGGGGAAAAAATACGTATTATTAAAGCTAACTCAAAAACTACCGAAGCAAAGTTAATCAATTTTATATGGGACCAACTGTGATGTATACACTCTCGAACAAAACAAAAAAAATCCAAATCGGTCCAGCCATCTTCGAGTAATCGGGGAACATACATAAAAAAAAAATAAAAAAAAAAGGTTCCGACGAATTGAGAACCTCCTCCTTTTTGAAGTCGGTTAAAAATAGTCACTAAAAAGGCGACTATGGTGACTATGGTATATCGTTTCGGCTGTTCATTATAGGGGCTCAATTTTGGTCCCGTAACAGATTTTGTGCAGCACAGATGGATCTATAGAGGTATGAGGAACAGGGTGTAAAGTTCACTCATCCTTCATTGAAAAGGGAGGATCCTCCGACCAGACGGGTGTCGTGTCTGGTGGGCAACTGCCCGACGGCGACGGTTGATGTCAGGATGTTGTTTATATGCCAGCCGCGCGGTAAACTCTGCTTGCGCGATGCAGGATTTGTGTGACGTCAGGTCTTTGATGCGTAGTTCGCATGTGGCGTTGTAAATGCCGCAACAGATGTAAAGGTAGAACTGATCACATAACTCTTGCAGTAATGTTGTTATTAGATTAATATTGTATTATTTTGATTTAAAAGAATGTCAATGGATTTTCTTGCCAGTTCTTTTCCGTAGGGAACCTAAATACCTATTACAGTTTGGAACGGGCAACTAGCTTCATCTTTCTGACTAACTGATCGACTTATTTACAATTCAGAAGTACCTAAATGGTTTAGTTGAAATAAATGCTTTGCGTATGAGTTTGAATGGAGTACTATGCTGGTCATCCCCGTGACGTAATCCTTAAAAGTCGTCTGTAACGAAACCCGAGACAGAACATTACATTCTTAAATAAACTCTCGACTTCTTCCCATGGGGGTAGGTAGAAACTACAGACCGCCACCTGCTACGATCCTTACATACTCCTTTTGCTTCGTTTACATTCGGACAGAATAATCATTAGCGAAATCGCTTTCTAAGTTACAAAAGCCTTATACCAGAAGAAAACTTGTTGCTGACCGATTGGTATGTAAAGTTAAAAATAAGCAATACTCAAGTTACATAACACATTGACCTTGATAGTTATAAGTTATTTGCTTAGTCAATGATACAGAAATTTAGGTTATAGGTAATTAAATAACGCGAGTGTGTCTGTTAGTATGCAACTTTTTAACTGCTAAATTACTTGATAGATTTTGATGGGATCTGACATTTATATGTATGTGTGATTAATTGAACATTATTAATAAAGGTTAAGCTACGCTTGCCGGGGTTGGTCCGTGGATGGGTGACCATCTTTACATACCGAAACTCCTCCGTGCCTCGGAAAGCACGTTAAGCCGTTGGTCCCGGCTGTCATTCGTGGATCTTTGATAGTCGTTACGGGTCGTCAGAAACCCGAAAGTCTGACAACCAGTCTTACCAAGGGGTATCGTATTACCCAGTTACTGGGTTGTGGAGGTCAGATAGGCAGTCGCTCCATGTAAAATACTAGTATTCAGCTGCATCCGGTTAGACTGGAAGCCGACCCCAACATAGTTGGGAAAAGGCTAGGAAGATGATGATTAATAAATTGTCTATCAATAATAATAGTTACCGAAAGTCGAGATAAAAGTAAAAAATTAATCACATTTACCGGTGATTATTAATAATGTAACCTTAGTAGCGATAAATGTAATAATTTTCCAAGTTTATTTAGTATTTTAGCTCAGTACCTTTAAGTATTGTGGTAGGTATTATCAGTAAATAAATACCTATTGAACAAAGAAATAGAAGAAAGATTTTAATTTTTAATGTTGATTTTACGGAGTCTATGATTGTACTTATTTTTAAACAAAACCAAAGAATAAACGATTTTGCATGTAAGTTTCTTTCAGTTATTTAGTATAATTATTGTAAGTACTGTGGTATTATAAATAAATACCTTTGGACAAATAACTTCGAGTTTTATTTCATTTTATTACTTTTACCGATGAGACACACATTTACCAAATCATGAGGTAAATTTTCAATTAATCACATTAACCGTAATATATATATATATAAATACATACCTAGCTCAGCTAATTCTTAATTCAATATGGGAATCGCTTATCCGATTCTTGAAAATTACCCAATCCTCTCTTGTTGCTCACTCCCGGCATCTCCCGGGCAGTATTGGTCAAATATTATGACGTCACAAAACAACATGAAGCTATTTACTGCGATGCCAATATGTAGCAATTTTTACTTGCTGGTGATACTGCCACACCATATTGAGCTGTATGGAGCAATTTAATAAACTAGCTAGACAATATTAAATTACAAATAGCAATAATAGCACCTTAATATAATACGGGGTCAAATTAAATTATCTAGCGAAACTGCGCAGACGTAGGTAATGGGTTTTTGATATCAAAATAATTATGATGAAAAAATAAATTAATTTGATTATTTTTTGTGGGGTCATCGACCGCAGTTAGTCACTTGAAATAATATAAGTCAAAAAATCAGTTTTTTTGTGTAGACTTCACAGAAATTCAATCAATCTGCCTAGCCTTTTCCCAACTATTTTAGGGTCGGCTTCCAGTCTATCCGGATGCAGCTGAATACCAGTATTTTACATAGTGCGACTGCCTATCTGACCTCCACAACCCAGTAACTGGGTAATACGATACCCCTTGGTAAGACTGGTTGTCAGACTTTCGGGCTTCTGACGACCCGTAACGACTGTCAAAGATCCACGAACGACAGCCGGGACCAACGGCTTAGCGTGCTTTCCGAGGTACAGAGGAGTCTCGATATGTAAAGATGGTCACCCATCCACGGACAACCCCGGCAAGCGTAGCTTAACCTAATGGATCGACACGTGCGGCTGTTATTACTTAGCCACGAGCTCCTTCCGTAAACTTCACAGAAGTTATGCGTATCGATATATTAACACGATAAAACAAAAGAAAGATTTTCTCAAGTCCTACTTCAAGTAACGCGGTCGTTGACTCCACAAAAAACACCTCTAATATTTTTTTTTAATTTCATTTTGTAGTTTTTAGATACTGGTATACTGAAATACTGGTATTCAGCTGCATCCGGTTAGACTGGAAGCCGACCCCAACATAGTTGGGAAAAGGCTAGGCAGATTGGATTGAGTTTTTAGATATATAATACCTACTTATCACGTCTGCAGATAACTAATTTAATTTGACCCTGTATTGAATACGGAGCAAAATTACCGAGACGTCGAAGCAATTTTTAGGAATTACCGTTCAAGCTACCGGGCAATAATTTGCTAAGAAAAATTGCCCGTAAAAGTTTCATACTTACTCATCTTCATAAAATCGACTTTGAATACACACGCTATAAATACTTTTGACATCTTATACAATATGACATTTAAAGTAAGCGTTATGAAATGTTGTAAGCGGGTCACTTTCGAATGGCGGCTAGCAGTTTTCGAGATTAACCGTGATAGACACGCTGACAGATTATGATACGGAATAGGTACAATATTTGCGTGTTTTTTTTCCTTGTTATTGTAAACATCATCTGCTTAGCCTTTTCCCAACTATGTTGGGGTCGGCTTCCAGTCTAACCAGATGCAGCTGAATACCAGTATTTTACATGGAGCGACTGCCTATCTGACCTCCACAACCCAGTTACTGGGTAATACGATAACCCCTTGGTAAGACTGGTTGTCAGACTTTCGAGCTTCTGACGACCCGTAACGACTGTCAAAGATCCACGAATGACAGCCGGGACCAACGGCTTAACGTGCTTTCCGAGGCACGGAGGAGTCTCGGTATGTAAAGAATGGTCACCCATCCAGTGACCAACCCCGGCAAGCGTAGCTTAACCTGATGGATCGTCCCGTGCGGCTGTTATTACTTAGCCACGAGCTCCTCCTCCTTGTTATCGTAAACCTTACTATAATATTATTAACATCCGACACACATTCAATATCGTGAGGAAACCCGCATGTCCTAGAACCAAAATTCATAGACATCATGTGACATCCACCAATCCGCACCGGGCCCGCGTGCTGGATTATATGACCTGCACCTTCTTACAGAGGAGGCCCGAGTCCCAGCTGTGGGAAAGTTATAGGTTGAATAAATAATATTATCATGCCTATGTGTTGGGAACTGGTGTATAATACAATACATCCACATTTCTCCAAATATAAAAGTATTTTTTTATTGGGCCTTGATCTTGCTGACGGGAGGCGATGCCTATTGCCACGAACGGGCCACAAATTCGGACTCACGGCTCAAGACCCCATGTTCGCCAAGATCAAGGCAATCGGAAACAAAAAAAGTGTATTAAAAAAATTAAACGAGCTTTTTTTAAATCTGGATTCTGGATATAATATCATCTAGGACAGAGTCCTTGTCAAGACAAATCTAATGAGCCATTTATTACCGAGTTCCCATGGGCGCCAACCGGCATCATCATCAGATCAGCTCCATGTCATAATAATATTGCATTGTCATCCGATTTACATTATGCATGTAAAATTTCAGCTCAATCGGAAACTTGCAAGATTCGGTTACAGACAGACACCGGGATAGGTGAAACTAAATAGGAGCTTATAAAAATAAGAGCTTATAAAAATAAGAGCTTATAAAAATAAGAGCTTATAAAAAAAAAATCATAATCTAACGAAGTTGACACAACACGCCATTACACAGAGTCTGAAGGAAACGTCAATTGGAACACGAAACTATTTTGAAAACATCGGCCATCTTGTTTGAAAAACTTACGTTTGTTGTGACTTTATGTTGCTGTCAGATTGTTATTGGAGACTGCTCATGTTGACGGATAAGCGAAACAAACTGTTAAGGACGCAGTTACAAATGGGTAGTCAAATCATTACTTTTTTACACAAAAGTGTGTTTATTAAATAAAATGCTTTGCATTCTTAAAATGTTTTTTGCCCGAATTGTTGATAGATGTGCAAGGTACGATTCTGAAATAGAAATATATATTTTTTAAGAAACAATTTCTCATAAAATGTACCGAAGTGAAAATTTTTACTTCGGTACATTTATTGAGAAAATGTACCTATATAAAATTATATTTTCAGTTCAGGATCGTACCATGCACATCTATCAACAATTCGGCCAAAAAAACATTTTGAGAATGCAAAGCATTTTATTTAATAAACACACTTTTGTGTAAAAAAAGTAATGATTTGACTACCCATTTGTAACAGCGTCCTTAACTTGGTCGAAATATTGTAATCTGGCCGAGTTCCTCAATGGTCTAGTGGTCGCCAGCACAACTACTGAACTAGGAAGTTCTCAATAGCAATCTGGATTCTAGATTTGTGCCCGGTTGATGGCAATAGGCTCGCCACCTACATATTACATGGAGAAATGTGGATGCTCACCATGGGGGTTCTACAGGCGTCATGGTTTATTATAACATCGTGGGAAGTATATCTTTAAGGTAGCCCGCGAAATTCAAATTTTCTTACGTAAAAACGTAAGAAAATTTGAATGCAATTTGCAGGTCAGTCAGGTTGTATGTTGATTAAAATATGATTCGCGGCCGTAACTAACACGGTGTACGGTTCACGTACAATGTATTAAACTGCATACGCAGCAACCTACTTACTTCTTATATTAGCGTTAAACATATTTTTAAGTTAGTTGACAAATTACTACTAACGCGAGCGCTGCGGGTTAGCATCCAATCTTTACTTGTAAATCGGGCTTCTTAATAAACGTCCAAGTGTTACTAAATCCGTGGTTTCCGTCAACTCACCTAAACTAACTTTTACTACTTCAAGTGAGCGAATTATAACTTGCTGTACCTACAAGTGTAAGGTGCCTACTACTTCCGGCCCTTCCATAAGTTAGAATTGGCCTCAAAACTCATGATTTCATGAAATAGTCACTCAATAGGGTAATATGAACTTAGAGAGTAACGTTGTATTGATGAGTTTTATGATTATAATTCTATAAATAAATATTTGTTACGGTCTCGAATCATATTTAGATCAACATACAACCTAATACTGACTTGCAAATAGAGAGAAAGAAAGAAAATACATTGCAAAAAGCCTAAGAAATTTTGAATTTCGCGGGCTACCCTGGCGCTTTCGCCTTAATGGATGTCTTTATTAAAACTTCAAAACACATCAGGGCCCTGTTTAATAAAGCTGACAATTCGACATATATGTCAAAAAATGACAAAATTGTTGAATTGTTGCGCTTAAGCTGTTTAATAAAAGTGACAAATATGTCAAAAATCGACAGGTGAAATCTTGACATACTTATATGTCATGTAAAAACGTGTTTGATAAAACTCGACATATTAAGTCAAAAAACCACAGTCAAAATATTCCTGACAATTGTCGGATTGTCGTGACAATTATGTCGACTTTTGACATATTTGCAATAAAATTTGTCATATGAAAAATTTTCCTTTAAAGCAGAAATCGGTAATTGAAAAGGAGAAATTGATTCTGCTTTTAAATGATTGTCGTTGCCTCCTCGTTTGTATTTGTTCCAAGTATTCAAAATCACTACTCTCACTGCTCGATGTAAGTACCATTTTTTGTAATAAACCTTTTAAAAACACTTTCTTATACCTTCAAAATTCAAAATATGATTTCGCGACAGAGGGTAACGCTCCTGTCAGAATTGTCGGACAATTCTACAAATATGTCAATATGTCATGACAATTTTCTATTTAATAAAGCAGATTTGACAAGTTTTCACGACAAATTGTCACTTGTCACCTTTCGCTTAAAAAGTTTTATTAAACAGAAAAATGTCAGATTGTCGTGACAATCCGAAATCTTTGTGAATTTTCCACCATGACAATTTTGTCGCCTGTAAGTTTTATTAAACAGATAAATTGTCGAAATGTCACTTTTTGACATATGATTTAACAGGGCCCACACCGCAGACGCGTTGTCATCCCAGACACACAGCTGTAATGTGTTGTGTTGTGCGTGTAACTACACCGACGCCCGTTCCCTCCAAACTGGAAAATACTGGTAGTACTTCCTCGGTCGAGCTCCTTCACAAAGAGCTCTGATAAATCGTGAGAATCAGACACAATGTTTGTTTTGTATTTAGAGTACCTACAATCAAGTCTGCTGCTGACCCACTGAGTGATAACCAGCGCGAAGGTAAGCGAGCGTTTACGCAAACTCCATAAAAGGTATGTAGCTGTAAGCTAGGGCTGACTGTCATGGGGGAAATGTAAAAAAAAGTAAAGTAAGTTTTTTTTTTTCTAGTTTGGAGAAGTTGGTCAGAGAAAACGATATTTTTATTTGTTTGCAAAAGACAGTGAAGTTTGTCTGTTGATACATAGAGGAAAAACATCAAAATTTCAACACAGAACAGCGTTATTCAAATGGCTTGAAGAACAATCATTCTATTCTGTGAAGAGAGTGACACCGACATTTTAATAATTAATTAAGTAATTTAATTTTTTTTTTACAAATTGTCAAATGATTGACGTTATTATCTTAATTTAATAACTATGATTTATGTTTTAATTTTATTGGCGTCATTTATTTATTAGTTTGCATGCTAGTTTTAGCGAATTGTATAAGAAACTTTAAAAAAACCCGACCATCTGTAATGTACTACAATTCTTGCAATTAATATTTCATTTCTTATCATTTCACATTTCGCTATGTTTGACGAAAACGTTGTTTCGTTGGAATGGCAGGATAGTTTGACACGAAAAGTATTTGACAGGTGCATCTACAACAGTGCCCCCAAGCGGAATAAATTACGAGAATCGTAATCCGTTCAAAAATGTATGAACGGAAATTGTATACCCATCTCTTTCACTCTGCATTACGATACGCAATACTTTCTTGTCTTTGAATTTTATACCATGACATTTCATTTTTCGTATTGTACTAAAACTCTATGGAAACTACTTACGTGGTTTCCATGGAGATTTAGTTTGTTGATTAACGATAATGGCAGGATAATTTGACACGAAAAGTATTTGACAGGTCTATCTATATTTACAACAGTGCCCCCAAGCGGGATAAATTGCGAGAATTGCTACCATTGACCTTATTTTACCTCAAACATAACTCAGAGAAATATGTTCATGAAATCTGATTCAATCAATCTACCTATCTTTATCCAAACCATGTGAGGTCGGCTTCCAGTCTAACCGGATGCAGCTGAATACCAGTATTTTACATGGAGCGACAGCTTTTAGAAACCTCCACCACCCAATTACTGAGTATCACCATACCCCTTGGTTACTGACGACTATAACAGCCGGGACCAAGGGGCACGGAGGAGTTCGATTTGTAGTGAATGGTCACCCATCCAAGAACTGGCTACGGCAAGCGAAGCTTAACATTCCATCGACCCGTGCGGCAGCTCAATAAAAAAATATTAAATAATACTCGTGCGTGACAAGTGACACCCCTGCCCCCACTCTCGGTGAATGGGACCTAATGAATGCCCTAGATTTCCAAGTACCTAACGAAGTTAGAACCTAGTTCGTACTAAGTCTAGACCGGTTAATATTAGCATACATTCACGGTATTACCCAAGGAGACTGGATTGTTCAATTATTCCACGAATAATGTCATACATCACATTAAGAAAGTTCAAAACTCCAAACAGGCAGAACAGCCGCAATGTTGCAATGACGAAAAAAGAAACATGACAATATTTATTTGTAATAATGGCAACATTATCATTTGGGTCTACTTTTGTTATGTCACAGATGTATGTCATTCAAATGGTCAAGTGCGAAAGGGTTATCTTTGGAAAGATCTCTTTGCTGTATTAATTGCTCCAAAAACTGGGTCAGTTACAAAACCTTTAATACATAGTATGGTACTTGCGCAGTAGGGAGCACTGGTGGCCCAGTCGCCGTGACTTACGAGTTGTATTAGGTCGTAGGATCGAGCTCCGACAGACGCTTTTCACTCACATCATCTTCCTACCCTTATCCTTTATTACTTGGGGTCGGCGCAACACGTTTTCTTCTTCCATTCTCCCCTGTCAACCGTCACGCTATCATTCACTCCCTTCTCTTTCATATCATTCCTCACACAATCCATCCATCTTTCTTTGGCCTTCCTCTGTCTCTCCATCCATCAACATGTATATTCATCACTCTTTTAGTCACATGCGTTTCGTCTCTCCTCATTACATGCTCATACCAAGACAAACGATTTCCTTTCAACTTTTCTGTCACTGGCGCCACTTTCAAACTTCCTCTTATATACTCATTTCTCACTTTATCCATTCTCGTCACTCCACACATCCATCTCAACATTCTCATCTCCGCTGCATGCAATTTTTTTTTTCATTCACTCGCTTTTCACTCACACACGTATAAAAATTGACTTCAAGTTTTACGTTGCGTTTTGTATTGAACACGGAATCTGGACATTCTATAATCTAAGACAATAACTCTATGTCATGTGCGTCACCTTCATGTAAATAAACAGTTTTTCTTTCTTTCTTCCTTCTTTCTTTGTGTCAATTATTTCATCACCACTGCTCTCAAAACGGTGAAGGATAGCATCGTGAGGAAACCGGTATGTCCTAGAACCAAAAATTCTAAGACATGTGACACCTACCAACTCGCACAGGACCCGCGTGGTGTATTACGGCCCGCTCCCTCTCACAGAGAGGAGGCCTGTGTCCCAGCAGTGGAAATATTACTACTTGCAATGGATAAACCTAGCTACAAAAATTCGAGGACATATGTGACATTCACCACACCACACTGAGCCCGCGTGGTGGATTACGGCCTCACAGAGAGGAGGCCTTTGTCCCAGCAGTGGGAACTTTATAAGCTGATTATGCGATCCTAGCAACCAGATTATTCCTGTAGTCCTGTACCGCTTTTAGCAAGTCGAGAAAAACCAGAGATTGTGACGTCATAATCATCCTCATGTCATAATCCTAATTTATTTGTGGTCGGCGTATGTCTCAGTAGTCACCCTCTTTCTAGCCATATCATCTTTCACACAATATATCCTCCGTTTTTAGGGTTCTGTACCAATATGGGAAAAAGGAACCCTTATGGTGTGACTCATAGTCTGTCTCTCCGTCTGTTACAGCTGGATATCTTAAGAACTACCAATGATATCAACTTGAAATTTGGAACAGTTTTAGATGACGTTTGCACAGCTATTTTGCAAATAAGAAAGATATAATTTTTTTTTTTTTTTTTATTGCAACATGGGCTGAAGACCTTAAGACCCCTTAACAAGAAGTCTTAAAAATTCCAAATAGAGCTACTAGGGCATGTGGGATATAATAGCAGTGTGGGGCAGTTTGCACATTCTCAAACATTTTTTTAGACCGCAGTTTTCGACTTTTGATGAAAATGTACAAAAAATACAGTTCCTCCCCCCCTTATCTCCGAAGTTTGCATAGAGAAAAATCTGAAATTATTCTAAGTAATAGAAGATTATGTAAAGTTTACAGGAAAAATAAAACGATGTCTCTAAATAGCACAGTTTTTTCAGAAATCATCAACAAAAATTACATATAAATGATGATACGGAAACCTCGGTGCGCGAGTCCCATCACTCGCTCTTGACCGGCTTTTTTTGGTCTTCCCCTACTCTGACCAGACCAGACGTAATATGAAGGTTAATTCGTACTAAAAAACAAAAGGTTTTTATCGATAGATCTAATTATATCATGGACCGTCAATTTTGTGTCACTGCTGGTTTTAAAAACATTGTCATTGTTTTGATGTAACCTTGGAGAGAAGTACGAGTACTTTTCATTCAATAATCAGCCTATAATGTTCCCACTGCTGTGAGAGGGAGTGGGCCGACATAAAGGGTCCTGTACAATAATGGTTTTAGGATGCTGTTGGGGTTGCCTTGCTTTTGCAGTGCATCAGGTATGTTTGCTAAAGCCAGCACGGACTGCTTTAGAACAATAGTCCGTAAAAGAGTGCATTCCATGCGCCGCGTGTGAGGCAGCACCAACGAACTTCTGAATACCGTATTGGGAAGGGTTGAGTGCCCGGTTGTAAGGCACTGGAATACCCACAGAAAAGATATTATCTGTTCTGTGGGAGTACTGTCCACGGATCCGGAGGATGCCCTCTATAATATTAAATAATATTGAATTGATGATTTCATTTAATTTAATTTATTCAATATTAATTTACAATTGTGTCTGAATGTTTAACAAAGATATCCACGCAAATAGTTGAAATAATAACAAGTTAGACAAAGAATTAAATTAACTCAACATAATCTCATCACCTACCTAAATTATCATTATTTACATTCATAAAAATTCAAAGTTTAAAACAATGTCAACGAAAAAAATAAATAATTGTCATCTACATTATAATTGCATTTAATTTCCCATAGTAATTATTTTTCAAATTAAGTCTAAAAATTACAATACTTGAATGTGTAGTTTTGTTATAGCTTCTAAATTATAATTATATTTAATTAAAAAATGACATTTAAAAAAATTACCTAATTAAAATCTTTATTTAAACATAACCTAAAAATAACAAAATTATATCCTAACATAACTAAAACTATTAAAAAACTAAAATTCGGCATCGAAAAATTCTTCCTTAGTAATAATAAAAACTTAAAATTCATTTAAAATGTCGACTATCTAGGCATACATATAAATAAGCAAATAAAATAACAGTTTCAACTACCAAGAGTTGTAAATAATAATTAATAAATAAATAATTAATTAATTAATCATTTTTTTCACTCAACTAAATGTTTTTTTTTTAGGAATGTCATAGCGCAGGTCAACCTAGGAGGTTCCGTGGGTGCCTCAATAAATTAAGGCCTCCAGCCAGGGCATAAAAGCTTATAAACTAAGCGACTACTAGCTAAGGGCACCCCTGTGGGGTATGGAGTTACGGACCTCGGCTTAGGGCGTCGCTGGGGGAGGACCGCAGGTGACAGGCTGGATCGGGTTACGACTGTGGTTGGTTCGTGGTTCATCTTATTTATACTGCATTCCGATAGTAAGTCTATATGAAACAGCTCGTCCGGAGAAGTACTACCACCACGTATGTCCACTGCCAAGAGCGTTGCTGTGTGCCAGCATGGTAACGTTCTAGAGTTGGCCGGTAAATTTAAAGAAATTTTTGGGATATTTTCATCTATTTATGATGGAGAAATAACGTGGATTTTCATTGTTTTTTCGAGAAATACTATGAACTTATTTCTGCGGTCGATAAAATCAATACTGTGCATGCGTAAACTACGGAACCCTTCATTGTTCGTGGTCCAACACGCTCTTGGTCGGTTTTTTATAGTGAAAACTTCTTTATTTTTGGTAGTGGAGAATATAAGCCACTCCCGCGCCCGGCTCCCCCGCGTGACGTCATTACGATTGTTCTTGAGACTTTTTATCGATGCGCGCGACGACGCGAGACGGGGCGCTAGTTATTAGTTATTTATATATGGCATCTCGCAGTTGACCACTAAGGGTCGAGACTGCTCAACCGGGCGTTTCCTGTGGGTTCTTTAAGCGAACTTAAAGCCCCCGGCCAGGCTTAAAACTAGAGTAAATTATTAGTCGACTGAGCGTCGCTAATAACAATATGACAGCCAGACGGGGCAGGCTGGATCATGACGGGGGAGACGGGGCGCCTAGCCACTTCTTATACATGGCTTGTACACAACATATTTCTATGAATGGATATTCAACTATTAACTGTTTCCTAAAGTGGATAGACTAGGCTAGATTACGAATTTTGATTTAGAACAATAGATGACTTTGTTTTTTTTCAATACGCAAAAAAAAAAAACTATTTGTTTATATTACCGCCAATAAAAAACAATTAATAAATTATTTCAAAATCTAAAGCGATAACCCTATTTTTTTTTCTAATATTTTGCCTACTTATGTGTCAAATAATCAAATGACATCATAATATTTACATTTGTTCTTCCAAAGTTTTGAAATACAAACAATAATCTTGGTAAAAAAACGAGCCCCGCGCGCGCCTCCCGCGCCGCATACTTTTTTTCAACCACAGACTAACTTTGTTCATAATGCCGATACAACCTCACGGCTTTTGGCAGAAATATGCTACACATAACCACCTATTCAAAGAATCTAGAACGCAAGGGGTGGGTCCGCACACAAAACTACAAAAAATAAAAAAGTAAGAGCCGGAACGCGCGCGCTGTCATCGTTCGTTCAGGCTCACTTTCGTGCAAATGTCGCGAGAGTGTAGTGGAAAATCTTATCGGTTCTCGTCACCACAGAACATATGGGCTCGTCACCGACATGCTGTAATAGCAGTATAACTGCAACTATAGGGGTGACGTGTTGTGCAACATTATTTCATAGTTTGAAGTTTTCACTTCTGTTTTCAGTCCCCATTTTTGTTTTCAAGATGTTTGCTAACCACGTTTTATTTGTAGTGGTTCTATTTATTATCGTTGGAAAGTGGTACGTGAGAGTCGAGCCTAAGTCATACTTAGTGTATTTTCACTTACGCAATAAATAATGATGTACTTAGCTTAATTTAGCTAATTTATGAAGCAATTACACTAATTGTTTAATTTTGTAACTAAGTAATTATGGAAGTGTAGTAACTTTTTACTTGAATTTTAACTAACTTTTATTAGTAGTTTTGGAAAGCCTTGTTTGTGTATTTTTCTCTATTTATTTGTTTTTATAAGTAAGGGATTGTTTTTCATAGGTGTGAAAAAACAGTGTACCAGTGAAAAAAAGGTGTGTGTGTCAGCTCCGACGCACGACGGGAGTTTACTCCTGTTTTTTTAACCGATGAAAAAAAGTAGGAGGTTCCCAAGTCGACACGTAATATTTTTTTTTTTATGTATGACCACGCATAACTCCTATAAGTACCTATATCCTGGAGTTCTAAAATACAGGCCTAGGCTGAGTTTAGACTCCAGATCTTCCACAAATTACAATTTGTCTAAATATCTGTCATCTTAATGTCTATAGTAATATATGTTAGGAAATATAGGAATGTAATTTGTGGAGATAAATAAAAGTTATTTTATTTTTTATTTTATTTTAATTATTTAACTTTTTACAGAGTACCTACTTATTCCGATTTGATTTTTTTTTTCTTTTATTCGAGCGGGTAAACCTCAAGTTGTTCCCATATTAAATTGAATAATACAGCTTGGGTAGTTTTTGAGTTAGCTTCAATAATACCTACGTATTTTTTTCCCACTTTTTATGTTGATGATGTTCTAATTTCATTTTGAAGTCGGTGGCAAATACGAAAATACATTTAACCAGACATCTACTTGCGAAATTAAAGTTATTTTTCACTTTGTAGTGTTTTTGGAAGTCGGTTGTATTTTTTTGTAAAAATGTTTTTATTGTGCCGTTCTAACTTTCTATTGTTGGACGACAATAAAGGACTATGGGGACAGGTTTCTTCGATGAATCAGTGATAAACAAAAATGATTGTTTTACATTACGCAGAAAAACATAACAACGCTTTTGAGTTAACGCTTGTATTTCACTCCTCATAAAATTTCCATACCGGGGGTCTTATATTAAAACCGATTCATAAGGAGTAACTACAAAAGCTCGTTGCTGAGCCGAGCGATGAGAATCCAACGTAACAACAATAGAGTGCATTCTAGCGTGTCGAAAAAACACACTGTTGGATTTTCAACTCTCGGCGTTAGCGATTTTTTTTCGCGCACTGGTTTTTCAACACTACTTAGGTAGTGTTGAAAAACCAGTGCGCGAAAAAAAATCGTCGCGATATTTTTACGTCCGTGCGAACGTCGGTTTCTTTTGTTGTTTTGAGTTAGTCATCAAATCTTTATTTTTTTTACAAAACTGTTAATGCTTCATATTATTCAGAAATCTATGCCTGCTTAGGTACCTACTCAAAGTTCACCACAGAAGAAACATGTTTAACAAACTCATCACGTGTTCACATAAAACGTAGTCAACATGTCGTGTACGGAGATATTCTCAGAAAATTACATTTTTCCGTATATTATGTTAATATTTGTACTTATGCAATGTTGACATAAGTTATTGATGTATCACGAATCGATTGAATTGCTTTTAATATTCTTATACCGTTTCCTTTGCAGGTGGGATAGAGGTCTTGTGTTGTTTTTATACTTACCTACTCATTTATTACATTTTATTGAACACTAGCTTCTGCACGCGAAGTCGTAAGATACACAAATTACTCAATATACTAAAATAACAGTCACATTTTTTTAAAACTCCCTCAGTCCTCACCGCGTCTTTTACAAAATGTACCTTGTGGGAACTCCGCATAGGGTTTTGGTCCGGTATAGTTAGCAGGCTTTCAATATTTCTAACTACTAAATATATCCGGCCAGCGAAAGCATCTGTAATGCTAATGACTAATGAATTATTAAGATAAGGTACCTTTTTACCCGACTACGGCGAAGCAAAAAGGAGGTATGTATGTATGTACGTACGTGTGTTCAATCTGTTCCCTCATAATTTCTAATGCCGGGGCTACAATATACGGGATGTGCCGTTGATTATCGCGTTGAAGGACGTTAACCGTAGGTATAGCCACCACTTACCGCGATAATTTGACCGAATCTTGACCGAATTTAACTACCGCGATGTTTATGGCGTTTATGGGCATTGACGTTGACGTTAATGTGGCCCCGGTGTGAGTATATGGTAAACCGACGTTCGCACCACAGAAAATATAAAGTCTGTTCTGTGGTTCGCACGGACGTAAAAATATCGCGGCGGGATTTTATCGTGCACTTGATTTTCAACTCTCGCTGTTGAGCCGAGCGTTGAGAATCCAACTTAACAACAACAGAGTGCATTCTAGCGCGTCGAAAAAACACACACTGTTGGATTTTCAACTCTCGGCGCTAAGCAGAGCGTTGAAAATCCAGTACGCGAAAAAAAATCGCCGCGATATTTTCACGTCCGTGCGAACGTCGGCTTACTCCCAATAATGTATCCTACTTGCTTTGTGTGCCACAGTGCAGCATATCAGCACGACTGTTTCACAAAAACACTACTTACTGTAAATTTTTATCTAAACATAAGTAGTACTTACTACTTATGTACTTATGATTGCAATCTCAGACAAATATTTCAGTAATAATTTCTTCAGATTTTTTGTTACTCATAAGCTTAGGATTCACGGTTGGTTGCCGTTCGTTCAGCGTCTAGTGTGCCTTTTACTTTCCCGCGCGAGTTTGAGCGCAAATTATCAAGAACTAGGCCATTCGTAGTCTGTGGTCATGCAGCTAAATGCTGGGCGCAAAATATGTATTCTTGTTGATTTTTGACAAGCTGTTCTTGTATGCGTGTGGCTATCGCGTTACCCAGTAACTGGGTTGTGGAGGTCAGAGAGGCAATCGCTCCTTGTAAAATACTGATATTCAGCTGCATCTGGTTAGACTGGAAGCCGACCCCAATTTGTTCTTTTTTTTAAAGTATCTAGAATAAATACCCACTTGCTTTTGTTTTTAGGAATAGATAAAAAACAATTTTTATGTACTCGTACGTGCGTCACATTCACTTGAATAAACAATGAAAGTACTTAATGGGTTTTTTTGGACAATACTAATCCTTATTTCAAGGAGAATAGAACCCTGTTCTTGATATCCTAAAACAGGTACCTACCAGGCTAACACAAAATTAACCGTAAAAAGTAGTCTGTGCTCGATTCGAACCTGTTCTCTTTAAATAAACTTGCTGACACTCAAAAAGTTTGCCATTACACAAGTTTTAAGAAAAAGAAATTCACAATTTCATACCGTTAAACACACTAATCTGAATTCTTCTTTTAAAGTTCCCAACAAATGAGATATAGAATGTGAATTTGAAAAGATAAAAATTAATTCAAACTCAAAGCATTTATTCCAATTGTCAAGGAGTCGGTCTGTAAAAAAGAAAAAAGATGAAGCTATTTGCCCATTCCAAATGCTCCTATGGAGAGAACGGGCAAGAAACTCCACGGACTATTCAAAACTACCCACTAGCACACTAGTTAGATTAATTAAACTCTTCTGGATGTAGGTTAAACGCTTCACCCAAAAACGCTGTATTAGTTACAGAAAACTTCAGCCAAAACTAGGTCAAAACCCTATACAAAAACTTGCAGTTAAGCAAAGCAATGACACTTAATTGCAAACCAAATCGGTAATCGAAGAAAAAAACCAATGATTTCTTAATCCGCACGATTACTTCTGAAGGTTGAACACAAAATAGTGTAATTTCACTTCAAAACTCAGTTAAAACGCGATTACGTGAACCACACATTAAACTATTACCAAAGGTCACAAGTTTAGTTACTCAATAGCCAACAATTCACGCAACACAGCAAAATTAAACAAAGAAAAAAAATCGCACATTCAAAAAAGGAACACTCACTTATCTTTCTATTTGCTTTCACATAATCGATCATACGTCCAAACGAGCGAATAGCCATTGTGAAAATGAGACGAAAATTTTGCAAACTTTTCAAATTTGGAATTATCCGCGATTGGTTTAGCGCGGCATCACGCGGCCCGAATGCGCGAGAGTGACTGGCCGCTGCCACTCGAAACGTTACATTTTACGTTATTCTGTTGTATTTTTTTTTTAGAGTTCCGTTTAGTATGGTATTAACGCGGAAACTTGTGTTTTGTGTTTACGTTTCGAACGCGATAAAATGTGGATATATTTTGCTGACCGAGTAAGGTGTCATATTAATTAGAAGGTCAGTACTCATGCGCAGGTACATGGTACGTCATATACAACGTGTCGTTTTGCATCCTCGTCAAATTTCAGGTTGTGATACAGAACATCAAACTGAACAACTTTCTCCATGGGACCAACATCTTATTCGCGAAAAATTTTTCAACTGTCCCATAGAAAACTTCAATACCAACTCGACGCAAATGTATGGGACGGCTGATTATTTTTTCGCGATTACGATGTTGGTGCCATGGAAAAAGCTGTTCGGTTTGATGATCTATACCACATTCTTAAATTTGACGAAGATGCTAAACGACACGTTGTACCTCTAGATCATGTACAACATGTCGTTCTCCATGGCACCAATATCGTAATGGCGAAAAAATAATCAGCCGTCCCATACATTTGCGTCGAGTTGGTACTGAAGTTTTCTATGGGACAGTTGAAAATTTTGAAAGGGTTAAATATAGTTATAAATACAATAATTACTTCGGATTGCACTGTGAGCTATATACACACACGGTTAATTTATGTGTAGGAATAAACAATATTCATTAAAATCTTGAAATGTGCAATTAAAGGTTGACTGGTAGAAAATGCCTATGGCATTAAGTCCGCCTCTGTACATTTGTGTGCTTGAAGTATTAAATAAATAAATTAATTAAGTTCAAAGCGAGAAAAATACTAAAGTGTGAAAACTATTGCATAGCTACTCACAAGGTTACATAAATAAAGAAAGAAAATAAATTCGTATATTGGAATAAGTAAAAAAGAAAAACACCTTAAAACTATAAAAGCTAAATTGACGTTTTTCAATCTGCTAAACAATTATTTTCCCTGACTGTACGTATCATATCGTTCATTCTCTTGTTAAAGCCTAGCCTCCCAGAAGCCGGGTAGTTGGAATCATATACCAACAAATAATCCACATAACATCATCACACCATTCGCACCTAAGGCACCGGTAAACTACACCCATCGCCACCAGTGGTAGCCCCCGAAATTCAAATATTCTTGCGTTTTTTTCCAATTTGCAGGTCAGTGTCAGGTTGTATGTTGAACAAAATATGATTCGCGACAATAACAAATATGTATTTACATAGTTATAACCATAAGAATCATCAATACATCTCTCTAAGTTAGATATGCTGTCTTTTGATTTCCGAAATCAGATCAAAAGACAACAAATTTAACTTTGAATTCTGTGGGCTACCACTGTGAATCCACTGCATAGGAGCGAGCTTGTTACCTAGGCACAAAGCCAACTCCTGGGCTGCTACTACAAAATCCTAATGGGAAAACGCAAAAACACTGCCCAACCAGGAGAAACCGTATTAAATTATATAGTGTACTATCGGCCAAACGTCCGGATGCTCACCTTAAAGGCAATATAATCGCATAACACAGGTCACGACTCGATCGTCCGATGCATGCGTTTTAACCAATAGGATACACGTTGGTTTTTGGTTTGATTTGTTGCTAAAATGTTTGTTGTTATTTTTTGTTACACCTACCCTGTACTCACACAAATGCATATTGTCTCTAATTGGGCGAAACCAGGAAGGGGTGTGGTCTGTCACTAGCTGCGCTTCCGCAGAAATATTTTCTTAACTGAGCATGCTTAAGTTTTGCCGAACCCAGAATACTCAGCACTCAGCAATCCTTCGCAATTACGACCACTAGATCAGCGAGGTAGTCTAGATAAATATTGTTATCATCATCTGCCTGCCTTTACCCAACTATGTTGGGGTCGGCTTCCAGTCTAACCGAATGCAGCTGATTTTACATTGAGCGATTGCCTATCAGGACTTCTGACGACCCGTAACGTCTGGCAAAGATCCACGAATGACAGCCGGGACCAACGGATTAACGTGCTTTCCGAGGTCTGAGGGGGTTGGAACATCGAGTCTCATATGGTGTACATAATCAAGATCAGTCTATCAAACTCAGGATGCTCAGTTCACTAGACCACTGAGATAGTCCTAAATAAAGATTTTTATATTATTATTTACGCAAAAAAAAGGAAATACATGGTAGTTTTTTTTTTTTACAATTTTAAGAAAGCTTACAGACGTAATACACGTAAAATAGTAGCAAAAAATAACGACTGACAATCGCTAATGACAAGCTTCCACATTTATAAAATTTTTATAATACATTATCAGTAATAATATTTCTGTACCCAGTTCAAATATCCATTGGGGCTACAGTCATTCATTTCTTAGAACCGCCGCAACGTTTTGAAAACAATACCTATATGAATATAGTATTGTCTTCATTAGACGCCTGTTGTGGTTTCAAGAATTAATACAACAATAGGAAGTTTTATCAGACATACGTGGCTTCGTAACGATGCCTGTAAGAAAAGAGGAAGACCTAAGAAACAATTGATGGATTGTGTAAAAGATGATATGGCTAGAAAGGGGGGTGACTACTGAGATGATGATATGGCTAGAAAGGGGGTGACTACTGAGATGATGATATGGCTAGAAAGGGGGGTGACTACTGAGATGACGGCTGATAGAGATGTATGGAAGAAGAAGACATGCTGCGCCAACCACTAATAAAGATGATATGGCTAGAAAGGGGGTGACTACTGAGATGATGATATGGCTAGAAAGGGGGGTGACTACTGAGATGACGGCTGATAGAAATGTATGGAAGAAGAGGACATGCTGCGCCCCCTGCACTTATCCCAGTATGATGGTCATGATGATATTGTTCGTGCTGATATTCTAAATAATAAAAATCACTGACAGACAATGCACAACCTAAACCGCTCGCTGGGTGTAGAAGCATTAAATTTTGCATAAGAGTTCCTGTGCAGCGGTGTATTGGCTGGTGGGTGCTGATGATAGAAGCTGGTAGCGTTCGCAGCCCAGGAAGAATGACATAAACAGCGGAAAGGTATTTTTATGTCTGTATTGGACCAGTGACAGTCTGTGTTGCCACAGATAACATAACAATTTACATTGTAACGTTGGTGTTGCAATAGTAGTTGCTAAAATACCCAACAGCTTCTTAACAGCACTAGCACTTCCCGCGCGGCTTCACCCGCGTGAATGTGGCAAAATATCCCACGGGAACTTACAACCGGGAATTCCTTCGTTATCCCTTGTCTACATTATAAAGGGAACCTCTGTGCAAAATTTCAGCTTTCTAGATTCAAGGGTTGGGGCTGGGCAGTCAGCCAGTCAGTCAGGACTTCTCTTTTTATTTATATTTATACAGCATGTATCAAAAAGTTATGGTCAAATTTAAGGATGTGGTACAGAGCATCAAACTGAACAACTTTCTCCATGGGACCAACATCGTAATCGCGTAAAAATTATCAACTGTCCCATACAAAACTTCAATATCTACTCGACCCAAAAGTATGCATGATCTTCATTCATCAATGTTTTGATTGATCAGCTTGACAGCTCACGACCTTTACCACATTTTTTATCAATCTTAAGACGTTTCTTTGACATTGTCTTAAATATTTTTTCTGCAAAGTTGGCAGAGGCCAACAAATTGGATTGACCTGACATTTTTTCTTCGCAAAACAAATAATTTATTCACGTGATGTTGAAACTAGTACTCTGTACACCTCGGAATGACGATAGCGTGAAGATTAGTAATTGTGCAAGCAAATTGAATTTCGAGCGAAATTATTCAAATCTTTTCGTTGCTCAAGAGTGTCGAACCCACGACCTTTAGACTGCAGAGCATTATTTGGGCCGCTACGCCATTAAGTTTGAGTCACAGAATTACCTTTTGGAAGTCGCTACTAGAATCAGTTTCTCGTAAATATTGACGTTCAAAAGTGGCCCCATTGAAACAAATGATTTGACTTTGAATATACTAGGTCAGCTGATGGCATTTTGTCGAGTTCATCATCATCATCATCTGCTTAGCCTTTTCCCAAATACCAGTATTTTACATGGAGCGACTGCCTATTTGACCTCCACAACCCAGTTACTGGGTAATACGATTTCCCCTAATAAGACTGGTTTTGTGGTCAAAATCAGAACTTACTTTGACAATGGCTGACTGGATTGAATCTGACTAGCCACAAACTACGCAAAGATTCATCAAGCCTATAGCCAACTGGGTACGAAACTAGAACTATATAGCCGTTGCTGAGGAATTCATGAAGTATAAATCCGGAAGAGGCAACCTCACGCCCTTAGTCTAGTCGCCGCAGGGTCCCGCCTGGGCGTCGGGAATCGATAGCCGATGCCCGGCCACCATAGGCGCGGGCTTGCGGACGGCGAGTAATGGGTAGCTCGCCGTCCGGTAAGGACCAGGCCCGGGTCGACGGCGCGTTGTGTTCCACGCGCGCCTCAAAGAGATGTCAGCAATGATGGGGTCCGATAGGGCCGATGCCGCCGGGGTCGCGGGTAGTTCGAAAGAGATACCGTGGCCCTGGCACGGGCAACTGAAGGATCATGGGTGGGTTTTAGTCAGTAAAAGTCTGACACGCCCTCCCGCTCTGCCCAGAGCGGGAGAAGTCATTTGGTGATTTCCCATCCACAAAAAAAAAAAAAGGACCAACGGCTTAACTTGCTTTCTCCGCTAGCACTAGTAAGTGGTAAAGGCCGGGGGACTGTCATAAGTAATTTTGACGTTCAAAAAGTGTTGAGTCTTCAAAAATACTAGGTACGTAACGTTTACGCTGCCGTCAGATGTCACCGATAACGTTTAATAGCCCCAGCCTTGACTTTAAAATTTTCCACATAACTAATATTATTCTAAAAAATAAACTAACTAGTATATAAATAGCATAAACCTTGACTAAAATAGATTCATAATGTCATTGTCATCCAAATTTGCGTATAGGCAAATGAGTAGGTGTCTAGATACGAATTTTCATGATATACAGGGTGTAAGGGGCAGCCCTCCGCAAACTAACAGGGTGCATTCAGCTCATTATTTTTAATCGTATTCAACGGGAAAATTCTGCAGAACATTTTCATTTTTTTATAATTTTTTCAGTTACCGTTCCTTTATTTTAATGTAAAATTACATTTTCTGTACGCAGCACTCCATTTATGTAAATAAAAAATCAGTAATGGGTGTAACGACGCGTGAAATGACGCGGAAGGCTCGCCGCGCTGCCGTTCGCTACGTGCGTTTTGCCACGGCAACGATACATTGCGTGTGAGGTAATAAAACAAATCAGGTTTATTGGATTCCCATAACGTTCCTGAAATAATTTCATGTACCGGTCATCTTAGTATTATATACTCAATTCATCCCATCAGTCTGCGGAGGGCTGTCCCTTACACCCTGTATAGCGCTGCAATACACTAGCACAAGGTTGTCGATCGATTTTCGCTCAACAAGTTTTACATATCACAATAATAGGTCATCGTAAGCCTGAGCTATTACATCCATCGACCAAAGCATCGATGAAACGTCGATCGTAACGTGTACTAGAACTATTAAACAAACAAGTTCCAAAGACCTCATAGGTCTATTGTTCGCAAGCACGACAGCTATGAATTAATAATTATAATGTGATTAATTAATAATCTAATCGTAATTATATTATTATGTTATAATGATAATGTTTGGTAAATTGTCCCAATATCAAATTCAACGAAATAGCTGTAGCACGGTAAGGTAGTGTACTGGTCAACGATCAAGTTCTCCGACTGTATACCGGCCGGCACATAACTTGGCAAGAATCGTTAGATAAGAATTTGGTTTCTTTAACTTTCTTCTTAACAGACATGTTTAAAAATAAATTATATCAATAACCATAGAATAAAGGCAAGCAACAAAAGTAAAAAAAAAAACTTGTAGCACTAAGTGTACATCCGCAAACTTACTCCCACTACGCCAAAGCCTTGCCAAGTTACGTGCCGGCGACTATACATCAATAATTTATTGCGCCGTTTCTTCCAATTTCAAACTAAAATCAATTTTAATTTCCCAATGATTGCCTATTTAAGGAGGAGCTCGTGGCTAAGTAGTAACAGCCGCACAGGTCGATCCATCAGGTTAAGCTACGCTTGCCGGAGTTGGTCCGTGGATGGGTGACCATATTTACATACCGAGACTCCTCCGTGCCTCGGAAAGCACGTTAAGCCGTTGGTCCCGGCTGTCATTCGTAGATCTTTGACAGCCGTTACGGGTCGTCAGAAGCCCGAAAATCTGACAATTAGTCTTACCAAAGGGTATCGTATTACCCAGTAACTGGGTTGTGGAGATCAGTTAGGCAGTCGCTCCATGTAAAATACTGGTATTCAACTGCATCCGGTTAGACTGGAAGCCGACCCCAACATAGTTAGGAAAAGGCTAGGCAGATTGAATGATTGCCTACTTAAAAATTCTTTGAAGTAAAAACGATTAAAATAATTATCCTTTAAAAAGCACAATCGAGTGTACGGTAACGCAAGAATTATTTGAGCAACTGTTGAATAGTCAATACAGAAGTCATTTTGTTTAAATAAATATTGCTCAAACTATGTCTAAAGTAAATATTACGATATAATTCGATACGTTATTGTATGCACTTTCCATAAATTGGCGATAAATGGAAAACTTACATAATAACGCCTGCAATCCCCGAAGGGATTTGCAGACTTCTACTTAGACTACCCACATTTCGGCAGTAATGTTCAAGGCCCATGTAATAGGGGGCGAGCCTGTTGCCACCAACCGGGCACAAATCCAGAATTCGGCCGCTAACTTGTAGTGTACATTTTAGCCTGTAATTTTAATGATGTCATATCTGTAACAGGATATTTGTCATGTATCTAAGGCATCCGGTGGAAATTGTCTTAAATACGGCCTTCAAATGTCACTATAAGGTTATGTATTTAAAAACGTTCAACAGTTTCAGTATTTGTTCCGAGTCTGGGTGTTTTTCTATCTATAATATGTATGTATTTACAAAAAAAAAAAAAAATGTATATAAGTAGTTTATCAGCCATCTCGTTACCATAACACAAGCATTAGGTTGCTTAGCTTGGGGCTAGATGGCGTTGTGTGGTATGTCCAAACATATTTATTTATTTATTTTTTATTTATTTATTTAGTATTCGAAGGTTCTAAACCCGCGTGCACGCACCGAAAATCACCAAATATTTGAACTTGTGAAAGAGACAACACAATTTTGCCAATATCACGTACTTACGTAGTTCTGTACACTCCTACCAACTTATCTGTGAAATGGCGGAAATTGGTACTACGGCCGTCATGTTGAAATGTCTTCGATTGTGCCGACGCATGTCATACGATTGTGTCGACGCGACGCATCGACGGTGGCGTCCTCTTTCAGTTCACAGATAAGTTGGTAGGACTGTACACTAATAAATACACTAAAAATCATTATAACTGTTAAATTCAAACAAAATTGACAGAAATATAATTCGTATATAAAGAGGCTCCCACAAAATAAAAACTTTTTTACAAAAAAATACAACCGACTTCCAAAAACAACACTACAAAGTAAAAAATAAGTTTAATTTCGGAAGTCGGTGTCTGGTTAAATGTATTTTCGTTTTTCGACTTCCGAAATGAAACTTATTTTTTACTCTGTAGTGTTGTTTTTGGAAGTCGGTTGTATTTTTTTATAAAAAAGTTTTTATTTTTCACTTTTTAGTTGTGGTACCTAATTCTCTTGTCACAAATGCCTCTAAACTAGACTAAAAATCACTAAAATTTAGTTTATTCCTGTCAAACGACGATTTCCCGTTCTGAAATTGACTAAAGTGACACAACTTAACTATATTTTAGTTTGACAGGACTAAGATTGTACGGAGTTATTAGTTTAGTGAAAATGGCAATTTTGCTATTCTGAATTTGACTGTTTTCACCTAAAATTTTAATTGCGATTAAAAAGGTGTGGAATAAAATTAGTTAACATCAACTAAAATTCACACCGAGACCTTAACTTCGGATGCAAAAACAGTAGTGTATTTTTTTCTTTTCTGTTGCATATATCTCGAAAACGGTGTCCTATGCCAAAAATAATGAAAATTTGGCCCCCCTTTATAAAACCCATTAACCCCTATGACTCAACTTGTAGGTACCAAAAAAAAAGGTACAAAAAAAAAAGGTATCAAAAAAAAAAGGTACTTACCAAAAAAAAAAGGTACCCACATTCCATATAAACACACGTTGAAGCTGCCCCCTCCCTGCGCCCCTCCAGCTCTAAAAGATATTTGACCCGGTAATGACAGCGATGTCGGTGAACAAAATATGACAAGCCTGTCACTTCATAGTGATTTCGTTAATTCGAATTAAAGCCACCGGGTCAAATATACTACAGGCACTATACCACGCGGAGTCACGATTGTCAAACTCGATTTTAGTTGTGTCAAAATTGTTATTAAATTTAGAGGTTTTTTTTTGCAGAATAGCTCTAAGATTCTCATAGCAAAAAGTAAGGAATTTTAGTGATAGTTTAGTTAGTTTAGTTCGGTGTACAACAGAATCGGCACCATTGCCGCTTAAGCTTGCAATGTTTTGTTAGCCGACTGCGCGTAGAGAGGTGCTGCTTTCATCACCCGCCATTACTCAACAAGGTCATTCTAAATTGACTAACTCTCATTAACATACGTAAAGTACTTATTTGCTTGCTAAATATTAAAATAATAGGTCTCTGACACTTGTGGTTAGAGTTTAGAGGTCAGAAGGGGGCTCGTGGCTGAGTAGCTAATAACAGTCACACGCGACAATCGAAAGTTAAGTTACTCTTGCCGAGATCGGTTTGTGAATGGGTGATCATCCTACTGAGACCCCTTCGTTCCTCGGAAGGCACGTTGCCGATGGTCCCGGTCATTTGAAGATTGTAGATAGTCGTCAGAGGCCTGAATATGTGACAACTAGTCTTGCGCACACGCGACACCCCTCTTTTTCCATCGGGGGGGTTAAAAAAGAAACTGGGGCGAATAAGGAACAGAAAATTTAAGTAAGTACTTTAAAAAAGTTATTTAACTTTCATAAAAACCGAAGTCGGTGTCTTCAATTCTTCAATGCATCTTAGCTTGGCACCGACTTCAGAAGCTGTTAGTTTTTTTTATGAAAGTTATTTTATTCGTTTTTGGTTTTTGAAATCGGTTTTTACATTTTTTTAAATAAATTTATTTTTCCATTTTTATTTGAATATACAATTACATAAGTAAGCCCAAGATGAACGAAAAGAAGAATCATCAAAATCGGCTTAGAAATGCCGGAGATACAGTACATTTATGCATATAACCAGTACCTAAATAATAAGCAGTAATTTAAATGGTGTGCGTAATAAAGAGTATTCTATTCTATTCTATTCTATAACTTCGTATATAAGAATAATTACATAATGAATTATATACTAAAACCATCCAGAAAGTATGTAGATCACGTTAATGAATCATCAAAATTGGTTCATTCGTTTTTGATAAAAATTGCGGACAAACAAACATACCTACATACATACGGGTCAAATACAGAACCTTCTTTTTTGAAGTCGGTTAAAAATGGGGCAAAACAGAACTAAAATGGATAAAAACAATTAAACAAAATAAAATAAAATGAAACAAATGATGATATGATTATAATAATAATATAATGAAACAAATTAATTTCGAGGTCAAAAACGAATTAAATGTGGGGCGAACTAGGAATGCAAGCAGGTATAATTGCATTCTAAGAGGTGACAAAATATATTTTTAATGACGCAGCATCCTATATTTTGTGTTCCTTCGATGTCACATATTTGTGCTTGCCTTCCACAAATTATCACTTTTATTTAAATTTACCGTCATCGTGACGACAGATATTAACGGATGAATCATGAAACATACTTAGGTACTTATTATTGCCGAGCTGTCCATAATCATAATATTACCTACCTACTTATATTCATTTTATTCTAGGGACTTATATCGTCTTCACATAACTTATAATTAATTAGCTTCTGCCCGCAACTTCGTTCGCGTGAAATTTCGTGTCCTCCCGAGTCCCGACCGACCCACCCCGTCGACGCATCGCATCGACTGCCCGCGCTATTTTTCCGACTTTTTTTCTTTTTGCTCGGCTCTTAAGGGTCCTAGCGTGATTTTAAATAACCTATAGCCTTCCTCAACAATTGGGCTATCAAATGCAAAAATAATCAATCAATCAATCAATCAACTTTATTTTCTCACCACAATTTGTATATACGAGTATATTGATCAGATTCGAAACTGAATACACAATTCAGATAAGTTGGTATCTATACAATATTGTGGGAGACTGGCGCCTAAGCTAGGCTCGTGGCCTGTGTTTCAGGACACCAGGATCCCACCCCTTTACATTTTCATTTTGTAAATTATGCATTCCAAGCGCGCTGACAGAATGTAGTAAGGAATCAAACAATATTTATTTTGATTAATATTTAAAGGTTAAGAATGCGAGACGAATGTTAGTAGATGTGTAGTATGGTGAATGCGTGGGTGTGTGAGTGTGTGGGTGTGTGAGAGTGCGTGATTGTATTGTTGTGTTGTTGTTGTTGTTGTGTGTGTTGTTGTTGTGTTGTTGTGATAGTAATATTTCAAATCCGACTGGTAGTTCCAGAGATTAGCGCGCAAAAACAACGTTACTTACTATAGCCATGTTACTTTTTATTCCGGTACGTTCTTTCAGGAATAATTTCTACATCCACACAGTCGAAACCACGTGCAAACAATAATATAGTACTCACAGAACAGATAATGTTTTGATAGTATCGTAAGGACCGTCAAGAAGACAATTATTTACAAAATAAATTTTGCTTCACGTAGATCTAACTGGTGACGTCATTGTTACAATAATTTGAATGGCAAATATAACACTATGATGGCCGAGGCATGTTAATTTACAAACATTAAGATCCTTGTTAAAACAAAGACACTAAAATCAGTAAGTATTAGAGCCGAGCTCTTTGTGAAGCAGCTCGTCGGAGGAAATGAGGAAGTACTATCACCATACCCTATCAATGTCCACCATCGCAAAGCAGCGTTGCTGTGTTCCGCTGTGTAGGGTATGTGTGTCGGTGTAGTTACACTAGGGTTGCCATATTTTCCCGAGACACCGTCGGGACATTTAAAGCGAAGGGAAATTTTTGTAGGTGAAATCTCTTTATCTGTTCTGTGGGTGAAATACACCAAAAAACAAAAAATATTTATATGGTAAATATGTAATTATTTTTAATTACTCAGGATACAATCATTCTTTGATATATTACTCAGATGATTTCACCTGGGACAATCAATAACTGTGGGTCTTCTTTTACGAATTTATAAAATTCTTCACAACTCATGTTAAAATTGTAACCGAAACGCGCGTCGCTTGCCCACATCATAGCGTACGCAATTCCGAATCGCCGATTCGTCGATTCGGTGTGTTCCGTATAATTCGGGATGCTGTGTATTTGTCGGGACATTTTATAGCTTGTCGGGACGTCGTCGGCGTCTCGGGACACCACGGTGACATGCCCCGACGTATCGGGACGAATGGCAACCCTAAGTTACACGCACGTGACACATGTCAGCTTTGTGTCTGGGATGACAACGCATCTGCGATGTCTATGATAGGTGGTAGTGAGTTAGTGACCACTTTACACCGTTTGGCTTGTAAGCCATTCCTTAGCTATACAAAAGTCAGACATGACACTGTTTTCCATGTCCCACTGAACATAATGTTTTTAATGAAATGAAATGTGGTTGAGCGAGCGTCTCTGCTTCAAGTCTGGCAAAATTTTCTTTCCTTTGACAGTTTGTTGGTACACCTCTACAGGTCGTACTTTACAACCGATCTGGACGAAACTTGGTATACTTACAGGTTTTATGAATTTTTAGATTTTTTTGCCGTCGGGAATTTTTGATTGTAGGGGTACTTCCTCCAAAAAGAGAAAAAGGGAGCTACTGGATATTATTATCTCCGCCTTACGAGATCCGATTTCGATTGTTTTTTTTTAATTGAAAGGTAGTAACTTAAAGTTGGTCTCATAAAAATTTGGTGAAGTTCTGATGAGGATCTTCGGAATAGCTCCTCAAAATGCACTAAATTGCTCACTTTTAGATTTCTACCAGTGGAATCGGCCTTTTAACTACTAGGTAGGGACTGATGGAGCACCTGGGACCACCTTCTCATCACAAAACTAGAGAATTCTGAAAATAATTATCAGAATTCTTTAAAACGAGGCTCTATTATAACCAATATTAATGTTAGTTTTACAATATGGCTACTAGATGTCGCTACTGCGCACCCCTCTACGCGAGGTCTATTGTTCGCAGAACTACGTCATGGGGCGGGTTTATTTAATTAAACTTTTCGCACTAAAAATGTACAAAGGCGGACTTAATGCCTTAGGCATTCTCTACCAGTCAACCAAGGGTGGTGAAGAGATTAGATGGCAGGTGCTCAGTATGAGAGGAATAATTATAAAAAGAACACTAAAAATATAACTTAATTAATTATAAATAGACTGTCATCATCTGCATGTATACAAGTATATAAATAGGTTATAAACCAATACAACACATACATACCTACTTACTATAAAATATACCTATACTATCTATACAATACATATCATGCAAATTCAAGAGAGAGGTGTTGAAATAACTCTACACTATAAGTTTAGAAAATAACTCTGCAATTTCTGCTTAAATGCATACCGACTGGTGGCCGTCCTGAAGCGCATTCCAAAGAAGAATGGACTGAATATGAAAGGAAGAATGAACAAAGTCAGAAGTATGAGAAGGACAGAGTAGGAGAAGATTGTTAGAGGAACGCAGATTCCTAGCGTGTGAAGAACATAGAAATTGGAAGTGAGCCACAAGATAGGAAGGAGGAGTGGGAGAGTTGAGAAGGGCGAAAATAGTTGTTTTGACTCTAGGCCATAGACTCTAACCTGCCATGACGGTAGATCCAAGACGAACAGGTCAGTTTATGGACAATATTCTATAACTAGATGGCGCCGGCATTTCCTAGCTAACATATCCACACGAAGATATGTCGAAACAAACTCTGAGTTCAATACTTTCTTGTTCACACGGTACTTCCGTAAATCAAAACGCCTACACAAAAAATATTAGCATCAAAATTCATAAATAAAATAAATTGCTCTTATTAACAAAAATGGCGCGGATCTCGCAGCGCGTGACCGACGTTACAAAATATGATAATAAAGGATGACTCGGGAATGCTCGCTTGAAGACTATTGTTTCTATTTGTCTTAGCAGAAAAATGTATGGTCTACATAAAGGTAGCTTGTATCTCCAGAAAGGGTGGGCAGAGGTGTATAAGCTCACCCACATTTCACTCTTTAGACTAATATAATATTTTAAAGAGGAAAGTTTTTTTTGTTTGTTTGTTTGTACCGCATAAGCTCCGAAACTGTTGCACCAATTTTAACCATTTTTCACCAATAGAAAGCTAAATTATCAGGAAGTAACATAGGCTCTAATTTATTTTCAAAAAAATTAGAGATCCTTATGAAAATTGCAATAATGTAACCGAAAGTAGCAAAATTTTGCCTATAAAATTCATTATTTGGCGTGCGCAAAGAAAATTATTGATAGAAAAAAAAAGAAGAATTTCGCGGGCTACTAATTCTTGAGGAAGCTAGGACGCTTAGGAGCCGAGGAAAAGGAAAAAAAGTCGGAAAGAACGATAAGCAAAAACGAAGTAGTAGCATGGGCAGGTGATGCAATGCGACGCGACGGGGTGGGTCGGGGAAACAAGAAATTTCACGCGGACGAAGTCGCGGGCAGAAGCTAGTTACTTTTAAGTCACAACATGTAGACTAATGCCATTAACTGGGCACATATCGTTTATCTTACAAAAACGCTTTGTGTAAGTTTAAACTATTAACATTACGCTCTAGACGCTTGTTGCTCCAGGGAATGATGCTCCATGGACTTGTACATAATAGGTTTGATTGCTCTGAATTAATCTGTAAAATATGCTATATTGTACCTAGAACAGTGTTGAGACGTGAGGCGCGCTCTTATCCACTGTTTGCTACAACTCCCTGCCGCACAAATGCAGGGGAGAGAGCGCCGCTCCAGAGATTGGTTCAGGCTTACAATAATAACTTTAATGATATTGATGTTATTGCCCTATCTAAATATACATTTAGAGAACAAATTATTAAGCGCCTTGCTCATAAATTTTAATTATTATGTACCTATTATTTAGACATGTAATAGCTAATTAATTACTGCTTAATTTTGCTTAATTTTCCCAACACTGAATCTTTTTTTTTTAAATGGAAACGTAGTGGATTGTACATTTACTTATAGCATACTGTGTGTCTAGATTTAATGAATGAATGATGATAATGATTTAATGAATTTGAATGTACGATTGTCTGTTTTCCCAAATAAAATAAAATAAAATAAAATAAAATATCCAAACTCCGGGTTGCTACTGAGATACTGATATTAGAAGAACCAATGCTCACTGTCCGACCTGGGGATCGCACCCAGGACTCAGCTGTCACACTTGCGACCACGACCACTAGACCCAAGAGGCAGTTTACAACCTAATGAGGACTGGCCTACAGATGGTGGGCTCTGTAGACTTTCCAAATATTTCCTACGACGCGCGACATACGGAAATTAACCTCTGGTCCTAAGGGGTCCCCGAAACAATGAATTACCATCAATTTCTATTGTAGTCATATTTTCAATTGCTTCAATTGCACTTGGTAGACGATCAACTTGCATATCAATGAGTATTAATCACGTAAAAATAGCTACCAGCACTCTAAATTGCGTAACACGGAATCTGAATCATTTTGAAGCAAATTGCTAATCCATTGCTTCTTGCTCGAGAGGAGCTCGTGGCTAAGTAATAACAGCCGCACGGGTCGATCCATCAGGTTAAGCAAAGTTTGCCGGGGTTGGTGGGGAGTCGTGGGTGGTGGGATCTTTACATACCGAGACTCCTCCGTGCCCTTCGTGGATCTTTGACAGTCGTTACGGGTCGTCAGAAGCCCGAAAGTCTGGCAACCAGTCTTACCAAGGGGTATCGTATTACCTGGTCAGATAGGCAGTTGCTCCATGTAAAATACTGGTATTCAGCTGCATCCGGTTAGACTGGAAGCCGACCCCAACATAGTTGGGAAAAGGCTAGGCAGATTGATTGCTTCATATGCTCGAAAAATTTTTCTGCTCGACAACGTAAATAACGCAATGAATGTTGTTGAACTGTCAAAATCATAGAAATAATGGTCAAAATGAAACCGATTCAGATCGATAGTGTGCTACGCAATTGCCCTGCCGGTCCCTATGGCCAATCTAAAGAGCGAAAATTGAGTAGGGAGGCGCAGTTTTATTGCGTGGTGTATATTTTTTAACCGACGAAAAAAAAGGAGGAGGTTCTCAAGTCGACGCGTAAATCTCACTAATATTATAAAGGCGAAAGTTTGTGAGTGTGCGTGTGTGTGTTTACATGTTTGACCGATTAAAATGTGTCCGGTGGAATGTAAGTATATTATTTACGTTTTTTGCCACCGACTTCCGAAATTAAAGTTGGTCACTTTGTAGTGTTGTTCTTAATTTTTCACTTTTTAGTTGTGGTACCTACCCCACATAAATTGTAATACCACTATCTGCAAAAGAAATTAGAACATCATCCACATAAAAACTGGGGAAAAAATACGTATTATAGAAGCTAACTCAAAAACTACCGAACCAATTTTAATAAATTGTATATGGGACCAACTTTAATACAACTTTAACTCGAATATTTTTTTTTTTCATATCGGACTACTCTGTAAAAAGTTATGCGTGGGCAAACATAAAAACCGGCCAAGTGCGTGTCGGATCACGCACAATGAAGGGTTCCGTAGTTGGGATGAATTTATCCTAAGAACAAACTTAACATTGTGATTGAAAAACCTGTTCTCCCATACATTCCAACTGTAAATGTAAGTTTGTACTCACAATATTGATAGATTTACCATGTTATTTTAAGACCACAGACTTCTTATAGGTTTTCCTGTAATTTACAGGTAAAGATCTATTTTCTGTATTTTTTTCAAAATTTTAGGCTCAGTAGTTTTGGAGATAAGGGAGGGGAATGGTCAATTTTCGTCTATTTTCTTAAATAACTTCAAAACAATTTATTTTAAAATTATAAAAAAAAATATATTTGAGACCTTCATAGTAAGACCTTTCATTTGACATGCCACATGGTGTAGTTTGCAAAACTTTTTTTTTAAATTTTCTTATTTGCCCCCCAAAAGTGACCTCTATATTCGAAATTAATCTATTTACTTTACCCGTTCGTGTTCGGGTTACAGAAATTCATATGTGTACCAAATTTCAACTTAATCGGTCCATTAGATTCGGAGCAAATTGGCTGTGACAGACGGACAGACAGACAGACAGACACACGAGTGATCCTATAAGGGTTCCGTTTTTTCCTTTTGAGGTACGCAACCCTAAAAAAATATCAAAGTCTCGACTTGAGAACCTCCTCCTTTTTTTCGTCCGTTACAAAACCCTAAGTTTTAAACGTATCGTTTAAAACTCACAATATTTGTCTTCTAATTATTACGCAAACGAACTTTGAACCGACAAAACTTCCTGACAACAACCAGCTACTCTTAGAAACCAGTTCCACAAGTTATTTGAACAAGATACTTTAAAATTGTGGTGAGTTTATAAAAAAAAACTTAGGTAAGTAATTAATCTTTGAAATCACCAACATCAAAACCACCACCACCACTTTGAATCATTGATCACAAAATATATACCAAGAACATTTAAGTCTATGGTATTTTTTTGTAGAAAACTGTTAGTATCAAAACCCAATTTGTTAACTTTGTCATTTCGACAAAGACACGAGTAATAACCGAGTCATAAATGGCAAAATGGAAATCGTTCGAAAGCTATGAAGATTGGGATCGAAATTGGACAAGAGATAAGTACCTACCTACCTATATTATTATTATTATTTAAATTGTCTTTAACATATCTCGGGACCCTGGGGTCCCGGACCTTTGGAAGGCGTACGAGGAGCCGAAGCCAACTCGCAGAGGCCTCTTAGACAATTTTAAATGAAAAGAAGGCACCAGCCGACGATTATCCCTGTATGCACTATGCAATTGCACCCAAGGACAACCCCCGGTTGGTGCAGAACTATTGCAGAACATGGAAACAAAACACATTGGGTCTATGGGTTTGGGTGGCTATAGTGGATTGGGTACCTTGAACTATGGAAGAACTATGTCCCCTGCCTGACCAATGTTATATAATATACACAGATAAATAGGCAAGGGGTGACTTGCACACTCAATAATGGGCCCCCGGAAACGGTCGCTAGCACATAGTGACGTAGCGACAAGGGGCAACATTTCCTGAAGTGCTTGAGGAGTGGAGATGTATTCCACGGCTCTCAGAACAATCCCAGAGCCCGGAAGATGGTCAAGATCCCTACAAGCACTTACTAGAATACTTCCTTCCTCCGAGCACGTTTGCTCTTGCGAATCTCCACTCAAGCCGGCCAATAAAGGCAAGAATGAGGTGGGAGCTCTGTTCCCGTCAGTGTTCACTCCAGCCGGTCAATAAAGGCAAGCCAGAGGTGAAGAACAAGACTTCTCCGGGAAATAGGGTCCGTGGGGTCGCTACTGCCCAACAGCTCGCCACAAGCTGCCCTGCGGGTTCACGTATCTCTCTTGGTCTGGCTCCTCACCCTAGACCTGTTTCGGCAAAGTAAACTCCATCGGCACAGACCCAGAGTTCGGAGCGCGCGAGCCCCACCACGACGTCAACGTAGAGATACGGCGTTAGTATTATTAGGCATACAACCCTGAGGTTCGTCCTGCTACCAAAACCTGAGAGTCGTTGGGACCGTGGGCATTTGATGTTGTGTTCAAATACAATGTTCTTGAAAACCGAACTCTTCAGGAGGATGCGCTAAGGTAGCCCGCGAAATTCAAATTTTCTTACGTTTTTTGCAATTTGCAGGTCAGTGTCAGGTTGTATGTTGATTAAAAATATGAGACGCGGCCGTATCTAATATGGCTTTACAGAATTATAATCATTAGAATCTGCAATACAACTCCATAAGTTGGAATTGACCTCAAACCTCATGATTTCATGAAATCGTTGGATATGAGGTCAATCCTAACTTATGGAGTTGTATTGCTGATCCTAATGGTTATAATTCTGTAAAGTTACGGCCGCGAATATTATTTTAATCAACACACAACCTGACACTGACCTGCAAATTGCAAAAAACGTAAGAAAATTTGAATTTCGTGGGCTGCCTTAGCGCATCCCCCTGAAGCAAGGTACGCTACTGTCTAACCTGCCTGCCGCCTGGCTGCCTGCCGCTAGCCGCCGCGCTGCTAACAATCATCAAACTAAACCATACTAAACAAGCCTACTTCTCCTTCTTATCTGACTTCCCATGTTCAATACTTATGCTCTGCCCATAGTAGAAATCTTCGTTCAACCAACAATCATCTTCTACGATGTCCTTCTCACCGCTCTGGTTTTATTCATTCTTCTTTCTTTGTCCAGGCGGTATTTCTTTGGAATGCGCTCCCTCTGAACATCAGGATGGCTACCAGTTAGTTATCTTTCAAAGTGAAGGCACGTGAACATATTCGTATAAAGTTGGCAGAATCATCTCAGCGCTGATTCATGCTGGATTCTTTTTCTCCTCTACCTATCGTTATTTCTCCTGACAAAGTTTATTCTGTTTATATGTATGTATGTATTTATATCTTTTTCGAGTTATCTATCCCTTATGCTGCACCTGCCATGTCTTCGCTCTGCATCACCCTAAGGTTGACTGGTAGAAATTGCCTCAGGCATTAAGTCCGCCTTTGTACAGTATTTTTTTACTTGTGCGTAAAGTTTTAGTAAATAAATAAACTGTGGTACAACCATGGGAGTCACGTACAGTCCACGCACGAAATCCGATCGAGGAATCAGAGGCTGAGGAACGTGGTTGTACTATGGCCGCGTGTCCAACGCACACTATACTGCGGGACGTCCCGTTCGGTTCGAATAATCGCGCTTCTCGTTGACGTCCCGTTGACCGTACCGCGGTATTATACGGCAAGGCATGTTCTGTTGACATGCAGGCCTGCCGTGAAGCAAGAGCGGCGGTACCGCATCTTGCCTATGTGTGGTTTGAATAATTGCTTCTAGAACATAACCAGTTTTATCTACGAAGTTTTCCTTAACTGTTTTTAGGTGTCTTTGCCTTCCAAGAAAATACCATCTAGACCTGCATTTAAAACAAAACAAAAAACACACAGAATTATCTAATTATTATTTAACGAGTTTATAGTTCCAATTTGTGTGTGCCCAATTTTGTAGCAATTAGTTAATCGCTCGATTAACATTTTATAGTTTTAAGGCGAATTGTTTAATTAGTTAAAAGCTGGTTTTAGTGTCGAGTATTTTAGGGTATTTAGTTGCCTAACCTTGAAGACATGATACGATTTTGTAGAAGTTTTGAAACGTTTTCTTAACATAACAGACATTTAAGACATTTCATTTGAGACCCATATTGTTATAATAAAAAAACTTTTTTATTCCCCTCCATTTTTTTTTTCGCGGAAGCCATATTGAAATATTATATACCCTATAGCACTCCGACAATTAAGACGAAACGAATGACATCTTATAATGTTAAAATCCGTCAAGCCGTTTAGGCTGCAGAGCGACACGAAACAGACACACATACATACATACATACATACGCTCAAAAAACATAACCCTCCTTCGGCAGTCGGGTAAAAAGTGTCCATCATTAGAAGGGCAATAAGAATTTTAGAGGATCCATTAAATATTTCCCTTTCAAATACCAGTGGAATGTGTGTTTATGAAGTTTTTTGTTACAACTTTTTTGTTCATACATACTGTATTTTTTTTCCTATCATGTTACGGTTTTTTTTCTCGATTTCGTAACTTCCTCGTGTTTAAGATGTAACACTGCGGATTCCATAGTTTCTTCTCATCATTCAATTCATACAATAGACTGAGTATAAAAAGTTTCATATGATGCAAGTATACACCGCAATGTACAAATGTGACACTTATAATTTACTGTTAGATTATCGTCTTATAAACCCCGAAGAGTCAGAAGTGTCTAAGAATTAGTACAATCAATCAGCCTACCCTTTTCCCAACTATGTTGGGGTTAGCTTCCAGTCTAACCGGATGCAGCTGAATACCAGTATTTTACGTGGAGCGACTGCCTATCTGACCTCCACAACCCACTTACTGTGTAACGCGATACCCACAAACATACAAGAACACCTTGTCAAAAATCAACAAGAATAGGTGCATAATATTTTTCATAAATATTTCACAACCCAGTTACTGGGTATCACTGGTAAGACTGGTTGACAGACTTTTGGGCTTCTAACTTCCATTAACGACTGTCAAAGATCTACGAATCACAGCCGGGACCACAGAGCAGATAAAGTTATCTGTTCTGTGGCCGGGACCAATATGGCTTAAAACGTGAGGGGTCTCGATATGTACCTAATGGATGGTCAGCCATCCGCGGACTGCCCGCGGCAAGCGTAACGTATCTTCGATGACTTCATAGATAGATAAAGACTATCTATTTAGAACTTATTGCCAGTTGTTCTATTCGTGCAGTTATACGAAGAAGGCTCTTACAACGCTCTGCGCGTTCAGTAACAATGCGTTGAGGGTGTTGTCGTGGCTGCCTCGATTTTGCAGCGCGTCACGTATGTTTGCGAAAGCGAGGCTGGACGACTTCTATGTCGTCATGCGCAAGAGGTGTGCGTATAAGCTGCGCCGGTTCAGAGGTAGTCCTAACAACATCTTTGCCACGCTCTGGCGGATAAAATAGATGGGCCGTTTATGAACCACTGGGGGGGGGGGGGGGGGGGGGGGCTAGACATGTGCGCATAGATGTCCATGTCGCCAATTAATTTATATTTAAATATATTTTTTTACTAAGACGGAACAGAGATTCACATTTAAATAACAAATCAAGGTTATAAATAAAAATAAATCACGCTACACTAAAATAAATTTACTTTAAAAAAAAACGTTTTTACAAAAAAATACAACCGACTTCCAAAAACAACACTACAAAGTGAAAAATAACTTTAATTTCGAAAGTCGGTGTCTAGTTAAATGTATTTTCGTTTTTTCACCGACTTTCGAAATTAAAGTTATTTTTCACTTTGTAGTAAAACAAAAAAAAATCCGATCGATCCGAATCGAGTAATCGGGGAACATACATAAAAAAAAAAAAAAGGTTCCGACGAATTGAGAACCTCCTCCTTTTTGAAGTCGGTTAAAAAAGTAGACACCGACTTCAAAACCTAGAACGAATATAATAACTTTCATAAAAAACTTCTTCTCTTCTTCTCTCTCTCTCTCTCTTCATCTCTGATCTTTGTTGTCTAAATAAATGAATAATAATAATAAAAAAACTTAACAGCTCCTGAAGTCAGTGCCAAGCTAAGTTGCATTGCACTGAAGAATGGAAGACACCGACTTCAGAAGCTGTAAGTTTTTTATGAAAGTTTTTTTGTTCGTTTTAGGTTTTGAAGTCGGTTTTTACTTTTTTTAAAGTAAGTAAATTTATTTTTCCATTGTTAGTTGAATACCTATACAATTACATGAGCCCAAGACGAACGAAAAGAAGAATCATCACAAAATCCGCTTAGAAATGCCGGAGATACAGTGAATTTATGCATATAACTTCGTACATAACAATAATTACTTAATGTATTATAAACTAAAACCTTCCTGAAAGTATGTAGGTAAGTAGATCACGGAAGTGAAACAATCATTCAAATTGGTTCATAAGTTTTTGAGAAAATCGCGGACATACAAACACATACGGGTCGAATACAAAACCACCTTTTTTGAAGTCGGTTTAAAAAATAGAAAATCATTCGATTGTTCGCTACAAAAAAATGTTGCAAAAACGAGCCTATTTGTAAACAGTAGACAAAAAATATCAATGTTAAGATGAGTATCGAAATCAAAGACAAGGGTAAAGCGTCCTTCTGAGAAAATTAAGATAGTTACCTACTACATACTATAATTAGTTATTACCCGACTACGGCAAAGCTAAAAAGAAGGGTTATGATTTTAGCAGTCTATGTATGTGGTATATAAGTATGTATTTACATGTGTTCCACCGTATCGCCTAAATTACTGAACCGATTTTAATGAATGAGGTATCAATAGATTCGTAATAATGGTCCGGGTGACATAGGCTATATAAATTCTCCCTAAATTTAATATGGTGGACTTTACACGTAAATTTCTGACCACGAAAAAAATTAAATTAAGATAATAATGACATAATTGGTATCAACAGAAAGGTCTTGACGAGCACATTACAAATATGTGTATATGTTATATTGTTTAAGTAAATAAATATGTTTAAATTGTTAAAAATAAGTAAAAGTGGAGGTAAATAATATTTTTTTTTTATTGGTTACAGACCGACCGCGGCGAGCGTGATTTTTCAGTAGTCGGGTTTTAGTTTTTGAATTTACTTTTCATTATTTTGTCGAGGTAATGCTCGTGGCTAAATAATGATAGCCGCACGGGTCGATCTTCAAGGTTAACCTACGCTTGCCGAGGTCCATCCATAACATACCGATACCCCTCCGCACCACGGAAAGCACGCTCCCGGCTGTCATTCGTAGATCTATGACAGTCGTTACGTGTAGTCAGAAGTCCAAGAGTCTGACAACCAGTCTTACCAAGGGGTCGACCCAGTAATTGGGCTGCAAATGTCAGATAGGCAGTCGCTCCATGTAATATACTGGTATTCAGCTGCATCCGTTTAGACTGGAAGCCGTCCCCAACATAGTTTAGGAAAAAGGCTAGGCAGATTGATTTTAGTAATGTATTCGTCTATGTACAGCTTCGGGGCAATTGCGTAACATACAACCAATCCGAATCCGTTTCATTCAAACTCAAAGTATTTATTACAAATAAACCAATTACAGGCACTTTTGAATTGTCAATGGGTCGGTCAGTCAGAAAGATGAAGCTAGTTGCCCATTCCAAAGCGTAGTAGATCCCTATGGAGAAGAACGGGCAAGAAACTCCACGGACACTCTTTTAAATCATAATATTTTTACAAAATATTGGTTACATGTTTATGTTGAAAATATACATGTGAGAACAATGTAGAAAGACGTGCACGTTAAAAAGCGTCCGTAATAAAAAGATAAAAACTAAAACAACTAAATTAAATATTAAAATTAAAAATAAGCCATGGCAGCTAAGAGACGACCAGTCCCAACTGACGGCGCCCGTTCACGAACATGACGCATGGATCGGCACCAATTAGCTCAACCATTTTGAAGGGAGCTTAATGATCCAACACACACGCCACCATCAGCGAGACATTTGAGTGAGCATGACATACTCAACCGCCAGGGCACACTCAAGTCAGTGAAAGACGTACCCAGTAAAAGGTAGCTTAATAGTAGCTACACAGTGCTCACACATGTGCTATGCAATTATATAATACTAAGAGATTGAATTTAAACAATGCAAAGAAAGTTTTCTCTCATCTTAATCTTCAGCAGCTCCAACAATATATCCGAATGCTAATCAATTAATTTTGACAGTTCCACAACATTCATTGAGTCATTAACGTTGTTGAATAAATGAAATGCACCACAGAAAAGATCAAGAGAAAAAAAAAAAAAAAAAGAGAAAGAAAAAGAGGTCTTTATCTGTTCTGTGAAATACACCGACCCTAGCGTCGTTTGCCAAGACTCGATTACTCGAATGAACCCAAAGATTCACACTAGCCCCTGTTGCCTCATGTTACATGGTACAACAGAGTCCATTGCATATCAAGAAGTAGACCGGGGGGCGCGGTAATTGTAGGGAAGACGTACCCTTAGGATATGAAAGGATTAGAGCCTTTCCAGAGTATGCACCGAATAATAAGCAATGGAACTGTGGAAAGACGGGTGTAGACAAATTTTTCGACAAACATATATTTTTTTTTTTTTTTTTTATTTCAACAAAAGTTACACAAGAGTATTTTACAAATCTTCTGCCAAACTGCAGGACAGTTTGTCGGCAGAAATGAAATATAATATGAAGAAATATAATATAATAAGGATTAGAAATTTGCTTGCTTCTATTATTACAAAAATGTTATTATACTATTGACGAATTCCTTAATGATAAATTGTAAGTTATTTGACATTCATATTTATTTAATTTTGACAATGCATTATTATCTTAAATTCCATTAATTATTTATTTACGTGTACTCAATTGTTAATGTTTTGCTTGTTTTTTCTGTCTTAAGTTATGTTGTGTTTTGTTGTAATTATTTTATTTTATTAGATTGATTACTTATTCTTTTTTTTTATAATAATTACGTGAAAGAGTGTACACCTTTAAGGTAGATTTTTTGAGGAACTATTTATTAATATTAAGATCTCATGCCAAAAATCACACGAATAAAAAAAAAAAAAAAAAAAAAAAAACGCGATGGAATTTCCCTTGAAAATTAGACAAATTCCGCTATTAGGGTAGGTACTGGTCGGATCTATAATGTTTAACACAATACCAAGAATTAGTCAGAGGCCTCCCTTTGACCAATATAATCATTCCCCCTCGGGAATGATTAGGAAAATGTCGGATGGATAGCTAGAACTTTAGAACTGAGCTGCAAACCGTTCAAGATCAATCTGCCTAGCCTTTTCCCAACTATGCTGGGGTCGGCTTCCAGTCTAACCGGATGCAGCTGAATACCAGTATTTTACATGGAGCGACTGCCTATCTGACCTCCACAACCCATTAACTGGGTAATACGATACCTCTTGGTAAGACTGGTTGTCAGACTTTCGGGCTTCTGACGACCCGTAACGACTGTCAAAGATCCACGAATGACAGCCGGGACCAACGGCTTAACGTGCTTTCCGAGGCACGGAGGAGTCTCGATATGTAAAGATGGTCACCCATCCACGGACAACCCCGGCAAGCGTAGCTTAACCTGATGGATCGACCCGTGCGGCTGTTATTACTTAGCCACGAGCTCCTCAAACCGTTCAAGATAATAATTATAAAACAAGTGCAATTGATCTTGAACTTTACAAGCTGAGGCCAAGTGTGAAATGATTATATACAAAATGCAAGATATCTTTAGAGAGGTCATCGCAGGTATGAGGAAGTAGGACTCATTTCTGACCTGTCTGGTCAATTCTTGGGCAAGGAGGCTACCATACACTCATGAAGCAGGTCAATAGTAAATGAAAAGTGAAGTGTCACACGATGTTGTATCATGTGCGGTGCTATATTCAGTATATTGATTATAATTTTGTAAATACTTTATTACGGTCGCGAATGTTAGCTTGATCAACATGCAACCTGATACTGACCCGCATAATTAAGTATATTGCAAAAAACGTAAGAAGCCTGGCGCTTTCGCCTAGCGTATTGGCTTAATTTGGCTTACCACATCTTTGCACATAATTATGAACATATTTATTATTTCGTATCTTAAATTTAATTGAAAGTATTCATTACTCAATCAAGTCTTAACTGAGCAACTGATCGTATTAATATTTTGGTATTAACTGCTTGATATAGTAAAAATTTTAATCAATAAATGTTACTACTCGATGACAATAGGGATGATGCCTGGGTAAAAAAAAAAGAAATTCTATTTAGCTCGTCAGTCAGATAATAAAACAGTATTAGACACGTATTTTTTGCTTTATCATATTAATAGAAAATGACTTATATAACACTCATTAACGTCGGGGAGTGGGGGCTCGCTACGTCACTTGTACGTATAAAATCTAGCTACACGTGACGTCACGAGATGTTTTAAACCAATGTATCGCCGTATTCTTTTGATTTTGTAAAAAAAAGAAAAAATACGTGTCCAATATTTTCTAATAATCTACATGAAGGACGAAAAAAAAAATTAATTGATTTAGACTTTGACATCACTGTATTTATTTGAAATAATGATAAAATTTATTTAATTTGATTGGAAATTCATATTAATAATGATATTTGTACGCCTAACAGCAAAACATAGAGAACCTATATGTAAATGTTATAGCATCTCGCACAGTATGTTTACAAATAAATATTTTGATTCTGATTCTTGCATGTTGTGTGTTGTGTGATTCTATTTATTACTAAACACACGAAACCAAATCATACGGTGTGGTCATTCTAGAAATCTAGAGGAGTATAATACGTCATCTCTAATCGGTGTGTCCGAGTCTTGCTCATCATTTCAAGCGAAAGACATCCACCGTTGGATATAGACCTCATTGCTGCATATTGTTCAATTGTTCTCCTATTTAGCTGGTCCATAAATTCAAGGTCGCTACGGACTATGCTTGGAGTCTGAGGGATCGAATCCGGAACGAGGTGATAGAACCAACATAGTCAACCTATCTCACAGAATAAGCAAACTAAAATGGCAATGGGCCGGCCATATTAGCCGTAGAACCGGTACTATTGGGGTAGACGAGTTCTTGTCTTGAGTGGAGACTGCGAATCGGCAAACGTAACGTAGGAGCGACGATCTTCGCAAGGTGGTTGATGGCAGCTGGATGAGAGTTGCCGAGAATCGAGCTGAATGGCGTGCAATAGGAGAGGCCTATGTCCAGCAGTGGACTACTATAAGCTGATGACGATGCTATCCTATCCTCGGCCCAATAAATAAATATTCAACGGCTATCCCAATGTTGAAAAGTCAAAATGAATAATAATAGGGTTTTTGACACGCGCAAATTGTCATTTTCGGACTGAGGGCAATTTAATTAGGTTACAAATTTAATCCATTGGTTACTTAAACATATATAAATTCACGCTTTGTTCCCACGGGGTAGGCAGAAACTGCTGAACGCCACCTGTTACCTGCTACGACATACTCATTTTGCGTCGTATATCTTTCTGAAGAACATCACCAATAAGGTCACTATATGTCTTCCTAGGGCAGCCCCTCCCAATTATTGGTACTTAAATATGTCATAAAATGGATCTGAATTGATTACTGAAGAGAAGCGACTCTTAGGTATTTTAATAGAACTTTAAGATTGCTTATTCCTTGCTACGCAGAAGTTATACAGAGCGTTAAAATTGTATGGTATATATTGAAAAAAACTTTTTTACAATAAAATACAACCGACTTCCAAAAACAACACTACAAAGTGAAAAATAACTTTAATTTCGGAAGTCGGTGTCTGATTAAATGTATTTTCGTTTTCGCCACCGACTTCCGAAATTAAAGTTATTTTTCACTTTGTAGTGTTGTTTTTGGAAGTCGGTTGTATTTTTTTGTAAAAAAGTTTTTATTTTTCACTTTTTAGTGGTTCACAAGTGCTTACCCCTTCACAGCGTACTGGCGTGATGTTATGTTATGAACTGGTGTGAACAACAAACAGACATGAGATTTCAGCAATCCCAGTCCATTTGCTATCATTTATTGAGGAGTTCCGTTGCCTATCTCAGAAGTTCTTCATCAGATCTTCACCAAATTGAAATGGAACCACTCCAAGAAAGTACTCTTTCAAAAACTATCCAAATCGCTTCAAGTGTGCCTATAAAATTGGAAGAGTACTCTCTATTTCTCCAGGATCCCATCATCAGATCCTGACTTGATGATAATGGGACCACCTGGGAAGTATACCCTTTCAAACAAAAAAAAAATAATCCAAATCGGTCCAGCCATCTTCGAGTAATCGGGGAACATACATAAAAAAAAAAGGTTCCGACGAATTGAGAACCTCCTCCTTTTTGAAGTCGGTTAACAATAACAACAACCAGCCTATAATGTTTCCACTTCTGGGACTCAAGCCCTCTGTGAAAGAGAGTGGGCCGTAATCCACCACGCGGGCTCAGTGCGGTGTTGGTGTTGATGGATTACAAATGACAAATGAAACTGTGACCCCCGAGATAGGTACCTTTCTTAGCGCAACTCAAAGAATCTTATCTTCAAAATTCCATGTTTAGTCTCCAATAGTTTAGTCTGTGCATTGCCTCTTACGGAACCATTTTATATGTATTCTAAACACGCGGGTACATACCTACTTATATGTAAATGTTGGACATTCCAAGTATGTACAAGACTTAAACACACAGTTGGAAGTACCGACAAATAGATTCCAAAGTTTAAGTGTGTCTGTCACTTTATTACGCTGAAATGGCTTGACTGTTTTTTGCGAAAAACTTTTGGTAAGGTGATGTGATAAACAGAATATTCTATTAATTATCTTAATGTTTGGCTGGAGTGCCTGGAGTTTGTGTCAAGTATTTTAATTCAAATTAAGTAAGTAGGTAATTAAAATATCATTAGGTAATATCATTAGTACTACAGAACAATAACTAGTAGTTGTAACTACGTTTAACTAATTTAAAACGAACATTCACATCATGTTCTATTAGCATTCTATTAAATCTCTAATGAGTTGAAATCTTAAATTCTAAAAAAAAGCTTGCAAAATACTTACACCACTTCCTCAAAAATGCGCTGGTGAGCTTAGCACACAACTTATCACGACCTTGCATTTTGAATTAGGTAATTTAAAAAAAAAACTTAAAAAAAAATTATCAAAAAAAAATTCACTGCCACTCAACACTATCGCACCGCTTGCTTCACTACACTGCACTATTTTTTATCCATTTATTGTTATTTGTGTTGGCGACCGGCACGTCCCACTCGCGATGCGTCCTGATTTCGACTGACGCTCGACGTGTGTAGAGCGTCGCGATTCGTGCGTACGCGCAACCTGTGAACAAGATAATGTTATTGAGAAAAAATGTTATAGTATAGTAGTGTGACGCGGCTTCGCTTGCGTGGATAAGGTCGTCAGAACAATTAGTTGACAGGTGGTATTATAACAAATTACTCTTTAGTTTCCGGGGTGACCTTTACGCTTCCTTGACATTTTAAATTCTGTCTTCTCCTTGCACTTTATCAATACCAACGGAGCCCTTCTTAGGTACCTCGAAAAAATACCTGTATCTACCTACTTCATTATAATTAAAACAATTAATATCAATGTCAGGAAGGACATATCATCGTCTGCCTAGCCTTTTCCCAACTATGTTGAGTCCGGCTTCCAATCTAACCGAATTCAGCTGAAATACCAGTATTTTATATGGAGCGCCTGCCTATCTGACCTCCACAACCCAGTTACTGGGTAATACGATACCCCTTGGTAATTAAGACTGGTTGTCAGACTTTCTCAGGGCTTCTGACGACCCTTAACGACTTTCAAAGATACCTACACGAATGACAGCCGGGACCAACGCCTTAACGTACTTTCCGAGGCACGGGGAGGTCTCGGTATGTAAAGATTGTCACCCATCTACAGCCGTGCGGAAGGAGGGAAAGATATCATTATCATTTCAGCCGAAAGACGCCGATTCCTGCCGATTTATTCTGTAGAAATTGCAGCATGACAACTCAGGTGAAGTGAGCTATCATTTCACCTGATTTGTCACGGTGAAATCTTTACAGAATAGAAGCATGAAGAAGCAGAATAGAAGCATAATGTGGTGTGACTAAGAATGATAGGCTGAGGAATTAGGTGCGGTTTAAAAGTACAGTAGTGACAAAAATTGAAAAGAGTATGCTTAGATGGTTTGGTCATGTTGAGAGGATGAATGAAAGGAGACTAACAAAAGGTATTTACAGGGCATATGTGAGTGGGAACGTCGGGAGGGGACGCCCTAGGAGGACATCATTATATTGACCAGTTCTTCAGAAAGGTCAGGTGCGTAGTAGGTGCTCGCAACCGGGGTACGTGTATGACCAGATGTATGAACGTAAACGAGGCAGAAGGAGTATGTAAGGATCGTAGCAGGTGGCGTTCCGTAGTTTCTGCCTATCCTTATCGGAAGAAGGCGTGGATTTATGTATGTGTCTGTAGACCGGTAGGTTATGTTGGAGATAAAACAGCCAGGCTGAAGTGGGAGTCCGCTGCTCCGCTGGCCACGTCGCACGAATGCACCCGGGGAGATGGGTAAATATCGTCAGTCACTGGACGCTTGGCAGGAGATCGCCGTCGAGGCAGACCACGGCAAATGTGGTGTGACGATCTGATCATGTTTGTAGGGCCAACGTGGCCAGAGATCACAAAAGGCAAAGAAAGAAAGAAGAAAAGAAGAAAGAAGAAGAAAAGAAAAAAATGAGAAAAAAAGAAGAAAAGAAGAAAAAAGGAAAGAAGAAAAAATAAAGAAGAAGAAAAAAGGAAAGAAGAAGAAAAAAGAAAGAAGAAGAAAAGAAGAAAAAAGGAAAGAAGAAAAAAGAAAGAAGAAGAAGGAAAGCAGAAAAAGAAAGAAGAAAAGAAGAAAAAAAGGAAAGAAGAAGAAAAAGAAAGAAGAAGAAAAGAAGAAAAAAGGAAAGAAGAAGAAAAAAGAAAGAAGAAGAAAAGAAGAAAAAAGGAAGGAAGAAGAAAAAAAGAAAGAAGAAAAAAAGAAAGAAAAAGGAGAAAAAGAAAAGAAAGAAGAAGAAGAGAAAAGAGGGAGAAGGGAGGAGGAGGAGGGAGGGAGAACCTTTTTCCAACAGTGGGACACAAACACAATAGATGCTAAAAAAAAAGATAGGTTGGCAATAAGGTACCTAATTTTGCGCAAGGGGTATCGTGTTACGCAGTAACTGGGTTGCGGAGTTCACATAGGCAGTCGCTCCATATAAAATACTGCTATACAGCTGCGTCCGGTTACACGGGAAACCGTCCGGTCTCCAAAATAGTTGAGAAAAGGTAGGCAATGATGATGATGAGATTGCCACTAAGTCCTCAAGATGTTTTCCTTCACCATTTTGAGAGCAGTGGTAATTAAATAATTTATATTAAAACACAAAGTAGCCTGCCTGGGTTCGAACCAACGACCTACAACTCGTAAGTCGCGGCTGTTTTTACTGGGGAACATGTAGGACACACGTACATAAATTAACATGATCTACCTATGTACTAACATAGCAATAAGTAAATGATCATTAGCTCAATTTACAATCTGTTTTAATGATAATAACTATCGATTAAATATAAGTTGTGTTTTTTTCATCCAAGATGGCGGAAGAGGTTTTTTACTGAATTTAAGAAGGTTATGCTTATTTATTCTTAACATTATTGATTGATTGTTTTTTTGTTACAAATAATAATAAAGTTTCCTAAGCATTTTTAGGGTTCCGTACCAAAATGGTAAAAAGAACCCTTATGGTGTGACTCTGTCTGTCCGTCTGTCACAGCTGGACATCTAAAGAACTTGAAATTCGGAACTGTTTTAGATGACGTTTGCCCAACTATTTTGCAAATAAAGAAATATATATTTTTTTGCAACAGGGCCTGAAAAGGGGTTTTAAAAGTTCGAAGTTGTGCTACTAGGGCATGTGGGGTATCATATAAAAGAGCGCTGTTTGCACATTTTCAAACATTTTTTTTCTTTTTTTTAGGCCGCATAGTTTTTGACTTTTGGTGAAAAATGTAAAAATTAATACCCCCTTTATCTCCGAAGTTTGCATAGAGAAAAATCTGAAATTATTCTATGTGATAGAAGTTTATGTAAGATTACAGGAAAAATAAAACGATGTCTCTAAATAGCACACTTTTTCAGAAATCATCTACAAAAAAAATTACATATACTCACCACCCACCCACCCTCGGTGCGCGAGTCCAACTCGCTCTTGACCTGTTTTACATGACACGGCAATACTATAACTTCCCATTAGTGAAATAATTTTTGAAATCTGATCAGTAGTTCCGAACTTCCGAAGGTATCTAACGAAGTAAAAAAGATAAAAAAAAATTTAGAGGTAGCGATGAAACAGTCGATAATGCGTCGAATTTCAAATTATTGAACCCATAGATTAGTTATAGTTTCTATGGTTGAACCACAACATATTAGTTTAACTTTTGTACCTCGTTAAACAGCTGATTATATGAAGATGTCTTTCCTGTAATTTGTACGCTTAATGTCAGAGTAATTTTATGAGATAACTACGTTTACGTTTATATAACAGTTTCAGTACATAAACTTATAAACAGACCAGAATAAAGGTACAGAAAAATTACGTACAATGGTGATGATGATTGATAAAGAACTGAAACTGTGGTGTCAAAGTTCATGTACCTCAATCTGCCTAGCCTTTTCCCAACTATGTTGGGGTCGGCTTCCAGTCTAACCGGATGCAGCTGAATACCAGTATTTTACATGGAGCGACTGCCTATCTGACCTCCACAACCCAGTAACTGGGTAATACGATACCCCTTGGTAAGACTGATTGTCAGACTTTCGGGCTTCTGACGACCCGTAACGACTGTCAAAGATCCACGAATGACAGCCGGGACCAGCGCCTTAACGTGCTTTCCGAGGCACGGAGGAGTCTCGGTATGTAAAGATGGTCACCCATCCACGGACCAACCCCGGCAAGCGTAGCTTAACCTGATGGATCGACCCGTGCGGCTGTTATTACTTAGCCACGAGCTCCTCAAAAATTGAATCTGGATTCAATTATTAATATCGAAAATTGGATCTGGATTGAATATTAATTTCGGGCATCATATTATTAACATAGAATGTGTTTCTATAATTTAGGTGACATTGAAAGTCAAGTCAAGTCAAGGCACACTGGCAACTAGTTTTTACTCAAAACCAGCTTCTTAAGGCGACGATAAGCGACTTTTAATGATTTTAAACTGAAGATCACGTCTTAACGAGAAGCGTTAATGATTTAGAAAAAATATATGTTAAATTAGAGCATTTTCTTAATAACTTAATATGTGATTTTTTTTTTTAGATTATATGTACCTAAATAATTCATTTGTAAAGTTAGGTCTAACGCGGATAAAAATTTGTGAATCACGCAAAAACTATCAAGCGTATTTTTATGAAACCTTCATTTTTAAGATAATTTAATTATTATCTTTTAGACGTGTTTTAATCTCGAGAAGCCCGTGGCTAAGTAATAACAGCCGCACGGGTCGATCCATCAGGTTAAGCTACGCTTGCCGGGGTCGGTCCGTGGATGGTTGGCCATCTTTACATACCGAGACCCTCCATGCCTTGGAAAGCACGTTAAGCCCCCCCCCCCCCCCCCCGGCTGTCATTCGTGGATCTTTGACAGTCGTTACGGGTCGTCAGAAGCCCGAAATTCTGACAACCAGTCTTACCAAGGGGTATCGTATTACCCAGTTAATGGATTGTGGAGGTCAGATAGGCAGTCGCTCCATGTAAAATACTGGTATTCAGCTGCATCCGGTTAGACTGGAAGCCGACCCCAATATAGTTGGGAAAAGGCTAGGCAGATTGATTTTTAGACGTGTTTTAATATAATACCTTTTGTATTAAATGTATTATAAATTAATTGGGGACTGCGCTCCTTGATGGGCGAGTCCTATTACTGGGTGGACGTACGACGCGTTGCGTGAGCTCAGCACAGAACACACAAGCTGACCACTCAAGGCCGTTGGCATACATTTGCGACTTAAGCAAAAAATAATGTTATTAATTAAATAAATTATTAAGAGTCAAGGGCAATAAAATGTTACCTGGTTAGCTAGCTAGTTTCTCGAATCGTATCTGATTAGGTACCTACTTTTCTACGAGGCAGTCCAATCCTCCTAGGTACTGTAGAGGTTTGATGCTTTGGTCAAGCCTCGACAATGTTCAAACTCAAACTCAAACTCAAACTCAAAGCATTTATTTCAAATAAACCAATTACAGGCACTTTTGAATTGTCAATGGGTCGGTCAGTCAGAAAGATGAAGCTAGTTGCCCATTCCAAAGCGTAGTAGATCCCTATGGAGAAGAACGGGCAAGAAACTCCACGGACACTCTTTTAAATCATAATATTTTTACAAAATATTGGTTACATCGTTCAAGTTGAAAATATACATGTGAGAACAATGTAGAAAGACGTGCACGTTAAAAAGCGTCCGTAATAAAAAGATAATAACTAAAACAACTAAATTAAATATTAAAATTAAAAATAAGCCATGGCAGCTAAGAGACGACCAGTCCCAACTGACGGCGCCCGTTCACGAACATGACGCATGGATCAGCACCATTTAGCTCAACCATTTTGAAGGGAACTTAATGATCCAACACACACGCCACCATCAGCGAGACATTTGAGTGAGCATGACATACTCTCAACCGCCAGGGCACACTCAAGTCAGTGAAAGACGTACCCAGTAAAAGGTAGCTTAATAGTAGCTACATAGTGCTCACACGTGCTATGCAATTATATAATACTAAGAGATTGAATCTAAACAATGCAAAGAAAGTTTTCTCTCATCTTAATCTTCAGCAGGTCCAACAATATATCCGAATGCTAATCAATTAATTAATGCGTCCTTGTGGAGCAGGACAAGCATTCAGCCAAGCATTTTTGTCAGCGATGTAATCCCCCAACTTATAATATGCCTGGCTGCATAGTGTGCGTTTTATACAAGATTTAAATTTCCTTTCATTCAGCTGGAGTATGTGGGGAGGTATTTTATTATAACATTTTAAACAGTACCCCATGAAGGACGAGTCTACTTTAGCCAGTCTGAAACCTGGTTGAACTAATTGGTCCCTATTTCTAGTCCTATAATTGTGTCCTTCACCTCCTGTTATACTGTTCCTGTTATACTGGCTGACATTCAATCATTCAAATATTGAATGTGTTCTATAAGAAAAAAAAACGAACCTCCTTTTTCTTTGTAGGATGACAGATAGATTCTGGTAGGGCTCCGCGTAGAACCATTTTAGTTAAGGAGTGTGAATTATAACTTATCCGAAGCTTAAATATATACGGCAAGTCTTTCGTCTCCCGGCCTGTCTCTGTTACCACCTCAGTAAAGAACCAGCGAGTACCAGATCTTTACAGGACCTAATATTATCACCACTTAAATACATGGTCCCGGCTGTCATTCGTGGATCGTTGACAGTCGTTACGGGTCGTCAAAAGCCCGAAAGTCTGACAACCAGTCTTATTAATTTATTTAAACTTTTTGCACTAAAAAAAAGGTATAAAAAACAACACTACAAAGTGAAAAATAACTTTAATTTCGGAAGTCGGTGTCTGGTTAAATGTATTTTCGTTTTTGCCACCGACTTCCGAAATTAAAGTTATTTTTCACTTTGCAGTGTTGTTTTTGGAAGTCGGTTGTATTTTTTGTAAAAAAGTTTTTATTTTTCACTTTTTAGTGGTTCACATGTGCTTACCCCTTCACAGCGTACTGGCGTGATGTTATGTTATGAACTCATGTAAACAACAAACAGACATGAGATTTTAGCAATCCCAGTCCATTTGCTATCATTTATTGAGGAGTTCCGTTGCCCATCTCAGAAGTTCTTCATCAGATCTTCACCAAATTGAAATGGGACCACTCCAAGAAAGTACTCTTCCAAAAACTATCCAAATCGCTTCAAGTGTGCCTATAAAATTGGAAGAGTTCTCTCTATTTCTCCAGGATCCCATCATCAGATCCTGACTTGATGATCATGGGACCACCTGGGAAGTATACCCTTGCAAACAAAAAAAAAAATAATCCAAATCGGTCCAGCCATCTTCGAGTAATCGGGGAACATACATAAAAAAAAAAAAAAAAAAGGTTCCGACGAATTGAGAACCTCCTCCTTTTTGAAGTCGTTTAAAAAGCGGACTTTATGCCTTAAGCATTCTCACCAGTCAACCAAGGGTGGTGAACAGATTAGATGGCAGGTGCTCCTGTTGAAAAGAATAATGATAAAAAAAACAATGCTGATTCTTTGCCTTTTAAAATAGGCCTATTGTTGCCCTACCTACTTACAAGTATCACTTTTATTATTTTTAGGGTTCCGTAACTCAAAAGGAAAAAACGGAACCCATATAGGATCACTTCGTTGTCTGTCTGTCAAACCCTTTTTCTAAGGAACGCGTGGAGGTATCAAATACGTAGGTCTATGGTCCCTTAGAGTTCTAAAAAAATCAAGCTTCTAAGTCAACGCGATAAAAAAATACGGCCATTTATACGACATAGTTTGATACTCGCAAGTAAATCAAAACCTATAGGGTACTTCCCGTTGTCCTAGAATCATGAAATTTGGCAAGAAGCAAGGTCTCACAGTCCACAGTCCACAGTGGTAAAGGAAAAGTCTGAAATTTGTTAATTTGTAATTAATTTATCATATAAAAACATTTTTTTTTGGGATTACAAAGTTAAGATTGTTTATGGGATAAATTGTTTTCAACTACGGAACCCTTCATTTTGCGTGGACCGACACGCATTTGGCCGGTTTTTTTTTATACAGTTTTAAATACTACTTTTTGCCTCTGCTATGTTATTAAAATATGTATAATAATTTTCCAGGCGACTGACAACAAAAAGGGCGACTAACTATTTGCTACTAAAAAATTAACTTGGCAGCGATTAAATATTTTAGCAATAATTATATTAGATGAGCTTCAAAAGCTTTTTTGTTTTCACATTTATTATTCTTTTAGTATAATAACTTCGGATGCAAGAGCGAGCGATGCGAGCTCGGGACTTGGAGCACCCCGACTCGGACAGGTTAGAAGGGGATGGCGGGGTCGAGAGAGTGAGTGAAGCGAGCGAACAGATCCCGCCATCCCCTTCCTGGTAACTTCTTTTAAACCCTGGAGCCCCGCGAGGCGGGGCTCCGTCGACTGCGACCTGTAAATTAAAAGAAAGCTAACAACTGATTATTAAGCTGCTACTTTCTACCTACAATTATCTTTCGCTGTAGTTACTTATTATTATTTAGTTAATTATTTTTATTCCCAAATTCAGATTAATTTGTCTTAAAAACTTTTATACCAAAAAAAAAAAAAAGCAACTGACTTCCACAAAAAAAACTACAAAGTGAAAAATAACTTTAATTTTGGAAGTCGGTGACTTTGGATCTTTATTTTAGCTTTTTGCCACCGACTCCCGAAATTAAAGTTAATTTTCACTTTGTAGCATTTTTTTGGAAGTCGGTTGTTTTTTTTTTTTTTTTGTAAAAATGTATATTATTTTTCACCCTTTAATGGGTCAGTCTGTAATTTATCTAAGTTACAATAGAATAATGTCAACTACTCATCACCTTTTAAAAAATATTGCTTTTCCCGATACAAGGACGTTAATTGTTGAGGAGTTCTCCCGGTAAGGAACCAAGAGAACTGGAACTGATGGTGAAGTCACCATCAGCTCCACTTCAACATAATATGTATTGTGACGAGCATAAATTGCTTAGCAATAATCGAATCGCAACTCGTGAAATACGTATTATTGAGTAGTTCCGATGGCCATCTCTGGTCTTCCTCATCAGGTCCACTTCACTAAATGGTGCTTTCCGGGAGCAAATGCACGAGTTACTGTAAAAAATACCCAAATCGCTATAGGTGTGCCTATAAAATTTGAAGGTTCTCCTCTTTTTCTCTGGGATGCCATCATCAGATCCTGGTTCCCTTATCATGGTACCACCCTTGGGATATCTCCTTTCCAACAAAAAAAGAATCATCAAAAAACTTTTTTTACAAAAAAATACAACCAACTTCCAAAACCTACAAAGTGAAAATACTTTTTTACAAAAAAATACAACAGACTTCCAAAAACAACACTACAAAGTAAAAAATAACTTTAATTTCGGAAGTCGGTTTCTAGTTAAATGTATTTTCGTTTTTTGCCACCGACTTCCGAAATTAAAGTTATTTTTCACTTTGTAGTGTTGTTTTTGGAAGTCGGTTGTATTTTTTTGTAAAAAAGTTTTTATTTTTCACTTTTTAGTTGTGTACCTACCCCACATAAATTCCAATACAAACACACCTGCAAAACAAACTAGAACATCATCCATATAAAAGTGGGGAATAAATACGTATTATTGAAGCTAACTCAAAAACTACCAAAGCAAAGTTAATTAATTTTATATGGGACCAACTGTGATGTATATCCTCTCGAATAAAACAAAAAAATCCAAATCGGTCTAGCCATCTTCGAGTAATCGGGGAACATACATAAAAAAAATATATAAAAAAAAAAGGTTCCGACGAATTGAGAACCTCCTCCTTTTTGAAGTCGGTTAAAAATCGGTTCATAAACGACAAGTTATCCGCGAACACACAATAAAAAAAAATATACGGTCGAATTGGGAAACCTCCTTTTTTTGAAGTTGCTTAAAAATATTAATACACAACATCCTTTTGTCTTGTAGTCGGGTAAAACAGTTAATTACCATTCTTTGCATGTACCCTTAAAGTTAATGACCTTCTAAGGAAAAATACTGAACTTTGTTGTCAAGACTATTATAATGAAAAAAAATTCTCAGTGTGTTTGTTACATTTTAAACTACTAAATTACTGAATCGAAGTTGATGTAACTAATTTGGCAGAAAGGTAAAACCTGGAGAGTAGGTAGGTTTATGTTGGGCCACAAAAGGGATGAATGAAAGGCAATTGCATGCAGCTGAGATGAGAATGCCAAGAGGGATGTGTGGTGTTACACGAATGGATAGAATAAGAAATGAGTACATAAGAGGAAATCTGAAAGTGGCACCGGTGACTGAAAAGTTGTGCGGAAATCGGTTGTCAATGGTGGGCATGTGAAGACGACGAATGAGGAAAATGTCGTGAGGAAAGTTTTGAGTATTCGAATGTCGATGGCTATAAGAGTAGGGGAAGACCAAAGAAACGATGGATGGATTGTGTGAAAGATGATATGGCTAGAAAGGGGGTGACTACCGAGATGACGACTAATAGAGAAGTATGGAAGAAAGAGATATGTTGCGCCGACCACAGAAAAGATAAAGAGGTTAGAAGGGCCTTGTGGGCGGGGCAGGCGCGCCGCACGTATGTGTAGACACACATAGTCAGCCGAAATTTGTTTTACCGGCCAGTAATCGCGCTCTCACTGTGACAACGTACGACGCTCCGCGAAAAAACAAGAATGTCTTGTTGCGCTGTTGTAACGTGTCGGAAAAGTAGCAAGTGGTGTAGTGTAGCCCGACAAGGGATTTCTTTTCACCGGCAAGTCCAAAAACCTTAACATACCAATGATATTTGTAATTATTACAATAGTATTATGTAGTTTGTAGTTACAAGCGATACAATCGCAAACTGAATGATGCACAATTATACATTGCTTGCAATGCATGAGTACCGTCTTGTACTACGTGAGCGATCGCGCAATATGTTGCGTTCACTGCTCTTTTCTGTGGTGCCGACCCCAAATAGATTGGGATAAGGGCAGGAGAATGATGTTTACTTAAAGGTAGGTTCTATATTTACACAGGCGTGCAAAAAACTTAAAAGGCCCTAATAAAAAACTTTTTTACAATAAAAACTTTTTTACAAAAAAATACAACCGACTTCCAAAAACAGCACTACAAAGTGAAAAATAACTTTAATTACGGAAGTCGGTGTCTAGTTAAATGTATTTTCGTTTTTTGCCACCGACTTCCGAAATTAAAGTTATTTTTCACTTTGTAGTGTTGTTTTTGGAAGTCGGTTGTATTTTTTTGTAAAAAAGTTTTTATTTTTCACTTTTTAGTTGTGTACTTACCCCACACAAATTCAAATACCACTACCTGCAAAACAACCTAGAACATCATCCATATAAAAGGGGAAAAATATGTATTATTGAAGCTAACTCAAAAACTACCGAAACAAAGTTAATCAATTTTATATGGGACCAACTGTGATGTATACACTCTCGAACAAAACAAAAAAAATCAAAATCGATCCAGCCATCTTCGAGTAATCGGGGAACATACATAAAAAAAAAAAAAATAAAAAAAAAAGAAAAAAAAAGGTTCCGACGAATTGATAACCTCCTCCTTTTTGAAGTCGGTTAAAAAAATACAACCGACTTCCAAAAACAACACTACAAAGTGAAAAATAACTTTAATTTCGGAAGTCGGTGTCTAGTTAAATGTATTTTAGTTTTTTGCCACCGACTCCCGAAATTAAAGTTATTTTTCACTTTGTAGTGTTGTTTTTGGAAGTCGGTTGTATTTTTTTGTAAAAAAGTTTTTATTTTTCACTTTTTAGTTGTGTACCTACCCCACACAAATTCAAATACCTGCAAAACAAACTAGAACATCATCCATATAAAAGTGTGGAAAAAATATGTATTATTGAAGCTAACTCAAAAACTGCCGAAGCAAAGTTAATCAATTTTATATGGGACCAACTGTGATGTGACCACTCTCGAACAAAACAAAAAAAATCTAAATTGGTCTAGCCATCTTCGAGTAATCGGAACATACATAAAAAAAAAATAATAATAAAAAAAAAGGTTCCGACGAATTGAGAACCTCCTTCTTTTTGAAGTCGGTTAAAAAGTAAGTTCAATGTAAGAATATAATAAAGCCTAGATCCTCTATCCTAGGAGCCTGGATCTCCCAACACCCTGTGTTGTTGGTTTCAATCCATTTGAATGTAATCTTAGTGAAATTAATTAAGTCATCACCTGCCTCATCTGCCTAGCCTTTTCCCCAACTATGTTGGGGTTGGCTTCCCGTCTAACCGGATGCAGCTGAATACCAGTATTTTACATGGAGCGACTGTCTGACCTCCACAACCCAGATTCTGACAACCCTCTCCTCCCTCTCTCTCCTCTTTCTGACTGGTTGTCAGATTTTCGGGCTACTGACGACCCGTAACGACTGTCAAAGATCCATGAATGACAGCCGGGACCAACGGCTTAACGTGCTTTCCGAGGCACGGAGGAGTCTCGTTATTTAAAGATGGTCACCAATCCACGCACAACCCCGGCAAGCGTAGCTTAACTTGATGGATCTACCCATGCGGCTGTTATTACTTAGCCACGAGCTCCTGTATGTCTTATTATTGTATGTGTAATATTTTATTCTTGTTTTTAATAAAAATATACCTACCTATAAAAATATTTTTTAGTTAATGGGTATCTAATTTATTAATTAAGATTTGATTTCCTGGCAACCTTGTAGTTGAGATAACATCTGAATCGGAGTCTATGGTGATAAAAATTAAAATAAATATTTCAAATAGTTTATGGCCTCACACTTTGTAAATACACAAACAGGGATTATGTAATTTATTCATATAGTAGCAGAATGTATATTTGCTTGTCCGCGAAGATTTTAATGCTAATTTAAAACTGCAAATTATTTGCTCTAAGTACAAAGCAAGGCATCTCTTATTTTTTTTTTTTATTTATTTTAACTTAGAGTAACATCAATTATTGTAATAGAACCAAAATCTTCTAACTGAACAGACAGCTGTGCTGCTGGGGAGTTAGTTGCGCCACTTCTTGCGGTGAACAGCGGGCGTGCCGGGGGACTGACTTATGTCTGATTCTCAGTCTAATTTAAATAAATGACTTTTAATTTTGTTTTAAAAACCATCAATTGATGATTTAACATAAGAAAGGAATTGATACTGACTGAGTCGGATATTGCAAGACTGGAAGCCGATCAAAAAAAGTTTACTTCTTAAAGGAAAGAAGTTTTTGGTTTACTTACAAAGATATGGAAAATTTTAAGTGACAAACGCAAACAAGTAAGACCGAGGACTAAAGCAGTTTATGTAGGTAATCAGGTTTTTATACTATTAAATAATAATAAAACCAAGTCACAAGTGGATTTAAAAACAAGTTTTTTTATAAATAAGTATTATTGTAAAGGCAAAAAGGTGGGCGATTTACATCGTGACCTGTTAACTAGTTGGCAGCAAATTTTAGAAATACAAGCTCGATGGGATTTTCCATCATAAAAAATGACGATACGACAAACTTTCATCCCCTATTTGGTTAAATAGGGGAAGAAAGTTCTTCAGGGATCTTTGAAAATTCATCCCCTAAAGGGGTTCCTTTAGGTGATGAATTTTCAAAGATCCTCTTTTTAGTTATATAAAAAGCGGCCAAGTGCGAGTTGGACTCGCCCACGAAGGGTTCCGTGGCAGCAAGTAACATAATATAAAAGTTCTTGTAGTTCGTTGTAACTTTGATCGATTAAAACCTTACACTTAATGCTCTCATCTTTCGTACTTGTCGTATACAGTCTGATTCATTCATTGCCACTTACACTCACTCTGTATTTTACATTAAATTTAACAAACCCTCACACTATCACTTAACTTTCATACACACAGATGCTCACATTCAACATTCAAATTCACATTTACACACCTTTACACTCACAGTAACACTCCTTAGTATTCACACTCACACACCCCCATTTTCACATTTACACAACTTCATAGTCATAGTCACATTCACACACCCTCATACTCACATTCACACACCCCTACTCTCACTCAAACATTTGCATGCTTCTTGTCTAGTTTTAATTTTCTCTTTTTATTTTAAATCGCCTGTTTTTAACACTTGAAACAAGTAATAGTTTTGGAAGAGCGGAGTCTCCTAACACAGGTTTCAATCACTAGTTGTTAAATTTACTTGTATAACAAATAAAACATTTTTCATTTTTCATTTTCATGTTTTAATAATAGACCGATTTATGACGTATTAAAAAAAAACTACTTACTAGATCTCGTTAAACCAATTTTCGGTGGAAGTTTACATGGTAATGTACATCATATATTTTTTTTGTTTTATCATTCTCTTATTTTAGTACGTACAGGGGGGGGGGGACACACATTTTACCACTTTGGAAGTGTCTCTCGCGCAAACTATTTAGTTTAGAAAAAAAATATATTAGAAACCTCAACATCATTTTTAAAGACCTATCCAGAAATACCCCACACGTATGGGTTTGATGAAAAAAAATTTTTGAGTTTCAGTTATTAGTATGGGGAACCCCCAAAATTTATAGTTTTTTTTCTATTTTTGTGTGAAAATCTTTATTCGGTTCACAGAATACATCTACTTACCAAGTTTCAACAGTAGTTCTTATAGTTTCGGAAAAAAGTGGCTGTGACATACGGACGGACAGACAGACAGACATGACGAATCCATAAGGGTTCCGTTTTTTGCCATTTGGCTACGGAACCCTAAAAAGTAAGTTCTAAAACTAAAACCCGACTACTGAAAAATCACGCTCGCCGCGGTCGGTCTGTAACCAAATAAATTAATATTATTTACCTCCACTTTTAATTATTTTTAACAATTTAAACATATTTATTTACTTAAACAATATGACATATATACATATTTGTAATGTGCTCGTGTGTGCTCGTGTACCTTTCTTTTGATACCAAACATGTCATTATTATCTCAATTAAATTTTTTTCGAGGTCAGAAATTTACGTGTAAAGTCCACCATATTAAATTTAGGAAGAATTTATATAGCCTATGTCACCCGGATCATTACTACGAATCTATTGATACCTCATTCATTAAAATCGGTTCAGTAATTTAGGCGCTACGGTGAAACACACGTAAATACATACTTATGTACATACATACTTACATACTAACTGCTAAAATCATAACCCTTTCTTTTGGCTTTGCCGTAGTCGGGTAATAAAAAAGAACTCTTGTGCGAAATTTTATATTTTTAGATTCAGCGGTTGCTGTGTGATGTCTGCCAGTTAATTGAGGATTTTTATTAAGACGCAGATAATGCCAACACAATTTTTTTTCCTGTAAAACGCTGGGCCCAGGATTGGGCGATCTCCTTTCCCATTTTTCTTTATGATGGCATTCGATACAGAATCCATAATTTACTTTTTCGGAAAATTTCGGATAGTCAAACATAGCCAAAGCTATCATGCGTATTGAAAAAGCAAACCTAGCCTACGATTACCGGTATCTGCTCAATCCCAAAAAACAAAAAGCGTAAAAATAATATGTCTTATAACCATACACATAACATAAGACCTTTATTCCTTTCGTATAAAGGTGACATTTGAGTGGCAAATCACATAAACCGGTACTGCCAACTTTCACATTGGTTATGTGGTAATATGACATGACATAAGTCAAGTTTTATATCACTATGTATTTAAAGTGGGCCATGTTGAATTTGACTTACATTTCTAGGCCCGTTTATCATTTCATTTACATTAAGGGGCTCGTGGCTAAATAATAACTGCCGTACGAGTCGGTGATATGTAAAAAGCGAACTGGGCGGGAACAAGAAAGTGACAGAGTCAATTAAAAAAGAGAACGCAACAATGCGCTGGAACCAAAATAAAAGCAACAAATCAAATATAAATTGTTTAAAAATAAATTAAGCTATCTATCAAAAATATTTTCAGCCAGAGTTTTCAATTACGTAATACGCACATTTTGAATGCAATTTTGCAATGAAATTACTTAGGATTTTAGAATTACAGGAAAAAACATAAAAAAGTAGAGGTCTTTTCGGAATTAAATTCTATCGAGGTTTAACCCAAATGTGTTTTCCTTCAGTCATAGTATTAATCAAATAGTCAATAAAGATATATCCAATAAAAACTTTTTTACAAAAAATACAACCGACTTCCAAAAACAACACTACAAAGTGAAAAATAACTTTAATTTCGGAAGTTGGTGTTAAATGTATTTTCGTTTTTTGCCACCGACTTCCGAAATTAAAGTTATTTTTCACTTTGTAGTGTTGTTTTTGGAAGTCGGTTGTATTTTTTTGTAAAAAAGTTTTTATTTTTCACTTTTTAGTTGTGTACCTACCCCACACAAATTCTAATACCACTATCTGCAAAACAAACTAGAACATCATCCATATAAAAGTGCGGAAAAAATACGTATTATTGAAGCTAACTCAAAAAGTACCCATGCAAAGTTAATCAATTGTATATGGGACCAACTGTGATGTACTCGTATACCCTCTCGAATAAAACAAAAAAAATCCAAATCGGTCCAGCCATCTTCGAGTAATCGGGGAACATATACAAAAAAAAATAAAAAGGTTCCGACGAATTGAGAACCTCCTCCTTTTTGAAGTCGGTTAAAAATGAAAACGAAAAATCCCCCAATTTATTTTGGTATCGCCTTATGCAACGCTTGCCGCGTTCAGTTCGTGGATGGATGACCATCCATGAATTGATGGCAGAACCACTGAAAGGGTCATTGTACTCATCATTGTGAACAACTTTTATTAAGGGACCAAACCTGAAATCGCGAAAAAAAACTCAGCTGCTTCCCATCAGTTTGACGAGTTTGATGTACTTAGATAAATGTATTGAAAAGCTGTTTTTTTTTGCGATTTCAGGTTTGGTCCCATGGTAAAAGTTGTTCATAATGGTGAGTATAATGAGTGGTTGTGCCATCAATTCTGGGACATGTTGTATATCGAGACTCCTCCGTGCCTCGGAAAGCACGTTAAGCCGTTGGTCCCGGCTGTCATTCGTGGATCTTTGACAGTCGTTACGGGTCGTCAGAAGCCCGAAAGTCTGACAACTAGTCTTACCAAGGGGTATGGTGTTACCCTGTAACTGGATTAAGGAGGTCAGATAGGCAGTCGCTCCATGTAAAATACTGGTATTCAGCTGCATCCAGTTAAAACTAAAAACCGACCCCAACGTACTTCAGACTTCAGATGGCAGGCCTGTATCATTATAACGCCCTTTTCCTCCGTTTTGGTCGCGTACTTACGAAAGCCAACCTTGTGCGTTCAGGAATAGCGCAACGGAGGCGGTATTTCCAAACGCTGGTAATAATTAAAGAGTAATTGCTTCGTCGTCCGGGCTGAAGGAATACATGCAGTTTCCTAGTGTTGAAATAAGCTGACGTAGATACAGGCTAACAGACCTACTAAGTACTACTAAAAGGGAGGGAGGAGGGTTTACTGATCTTCTAAAATTTAATGATCTTTTATTGATGAACATCATCATCTGACTGGCCTTTTCCCAACTATGTTGGGGTTGGCTTCCAGTCTAACCGGTTGCAGCTGAATAACCAGTATTTTACATAGAGCGACTGCCTATTTCGCATCTTTGCGAGGAAAATGGGCTATCTCGAAAAATGCAATTTTACAGGAATCGCTATGTGAATTAAAAAAAAATGGGAAATTATATGTGCGGCAACAAAAGTTTTCTTTAGCACCTGCAACCTAGCGTCTTTTTTTATATGTGGGCGACGAGTTAATAGAACAGCTTCAATTATATTAATTCATCATCTTTACTATTCCAACAGAATATCAAAAAACCAGCGTCAATTTACGAGCGTAAATTAATATGACTCCGAGCTACCGATAAATATATTTACTTCTGATTTGATAACTCAGCGACTAATGTTGTAAGTGAGCTACTTTATATATTTTAGAGATTCAACATCTGTCTGCTAATAAAATCAAATTCCAGCCTCAAAATTAGCAATCAAAGTTTTTCATTCAACAACTAAATTAATAAATCATATTCTTTTTTCGTGTTTATGATAACAATATTTTTTGTATGTTCATTTGGGTAGGTATAATAGTCAATGGGAAATTATTAATCGCACATCAAAAATAATAAATGCGCATCTAAAAACTTATTATTTCACTACTAGTTAACTAACTGAATATCAAAAATTGTACAAATAATAATTATTGGGCACCCCGAGGTTAGGTTAGGTTAGGTTCCTTTAAACCCTGCAGACAGAAATAGGAGCCCCGCGCAGCGGGGCTCCGTCGACCTGACGTTAAGTTTAATTTATTTAAACGTGCAAATTTTGATGTGCAAACAGTATTTTTGATGTACGTATTCTGTTGGCAAAAGTTGGTAATTTTTGATGTGCGTTTAAATACTACCCATAGTCAATTACTTATGGTCACATTATAAATAGATAGGCGAATACATGAAATTATAGCTTTCATTGACCATTATTTGATGACAATAATGAGGAAATTTTATGTTCAAATATAGTAGATTCACTCATCAATTACTTATGCTAAAGTATAAAAATAAAGGTGACTCTATGAAATTAGAGTACGTTGATATTATTTTATAGATGAAGTTGATACACTTATTAGAAGCTGGCAATAAGTAGACAAATCACAAATTTAGTTGCTTAAGAATTATCACCATGTTGCGTCATAATAACAGTAGCTTGTTTTACAATATATGGTCGCTTATAAACCATTTATTAGACGCTAAAAGTTCGTCGCTGACCTATTAATTCATTAGACAACTAAATATATTTGCAGACGAGAATGACATTTTAAAGAAGCTGCCTTAATTAGCACCCAAAAAAAATGATGACAAGTAAGTTAATGTGTTTTTACGATAAATGAGTTATCTTAAACTTTTAAGAAATATACAAAAAGATTCTACAATCGAATATTAAATTATCGAATAATAATAATAAGCACCTTTTCCGAAATGTCACGTTTTTCTCGCAACGAGGCGATTTGACCTACACAAGCCAGTTACTGAGTAATTCGATACTTACCCCTTGGTAAGACTAGATTGTCAGACTTTCGGGCTTCTGGCGACCCGTAATGACTGTCAAAGATCCACGAATGACAGCCGGGACCAACGGCTTAACGTGCGAGGTACGGAGGGGTATTTATTTATTTTATTTATTTATTTATTTATCTACTTACATATTGTATGTAAGGATGGTCACCCATCCTAGGACCAACCGCGACAAGCGAAGCTTAACCTGATCGATCGAGCCGTGCGGCTGTTATTGCTTAGCCACAAGCCCCTACCTTCTAGTGATGGACACTTTGTACTTTCCGCACCAAAATGTTAATAAAAAGGAGCCGTTATGATGCGGCTCAGTCTGTCAGTCTGTCCGTCTCTCTGTCACAGCTGGATATCTCAAGAACTACTAATGCTATCAACTTGTGGAACAGTTTTAGATGACGTTTGCCCAACGATGAAATACATGAGATATTAAAACGCCCGTGAAGAAGGTTTAAACGTAGGTATTTGCCACAACCTCCATAAGATCATTCTGAATATTCTAAAACCGATCGCTATAAATGCAAAAGTTTCACACTCTTGACTCACTCATTCCTTTGTTTCTATGACGTCACCCCTTCGTAATGACTGTAATTTACGTCATTGCGGTAAATAAACGATTTTAGGCTTAATAATTAATAGTTTAACTCGTTAAGGATTCAAATGGAGCTATGGAAGTAAGTACCTACACAATGTGTAAATGATAATCTGAACTTATTGTAAATGTGAAAGTGAGTTTGTTTGTTTGTAACGCTTTCACGCTAAAACGGCTGAACGGCTTTGGATGAAATTTGACAAATAGGTAGCCTGGAACCTGGAAAAGGACACAGGCTACTTTTAATAGAAAGGGGGTGACTACTGAGATGACGGCTGATAGAGATGTATGGGAGAAGAAGACATGCTGCGCCGACCACTAATAAAGATGATATGGCTAGAAAGGGGGTGACTACTGATATGACGGCTGATAGAGATGTATGGAAGAAGAAGAAGACATGTTGTGCCGAGCACTAATAAAGATGATATGGCTGGAAAGGGGGTGACTACTGAGATGACGGCTGATAGAGATGTATGGAAGAAGAAGACATACTGCTCGGTGCAGTAATAAAGATGATATGGCTAGAAAGAGGGTGACTACTGAGATGACGGCTGATAGAGATGTATGGGAGAAGAAGACATGCTGCGCCGACCACTAGTAAAGATGATATGGCTAGAAAGGGGGTGACTACTAAGATGACGGCTGATAGAGATGTATGGAAGAAGAAGACATGCTGCGCCGACCACTAATAAAGATGATATGGCTAGAAAGGGGGTGACTACTGAGATGACGGCTGATAGAGATGCATGGAAGAAGAAGACATGCTGCGCCGACCACTAATAAAGATGATATGGCTAGAAAGGGGGTGACTACTGAGATGACGGCTGATAGAGATGTATGGAAGAAGAAGACATACTGCACCGACCACTAATAAAGATGATATGGCTAGAAAGAGGGTGACTACTGAGATGACGGCTGATAGAGATGTATGGAAGAAGAAGACATGCTGCGCCGACCACTAATAAAGATGATATGGCTAGAAAGGGGGGTGACTACTGAGATGACGGCTGATAGAGATGTACGGAAGAAGAAGACATACTGCACCGACCACTAATAAAGATGATATGGCTAGAAAGAGGGTGACTACTGAGATGACGGCTGATAGAGATGCATGGAAGAAGAAGACATGCTGCGCCGACCACTAATAAAGATGATATGGCTAGAAAGGGGGTGATTACTGAGATGACGGCTGATAGAGATGTATGGAAGAAGAAGACATACTGCACCGACCACTAATAAAGATGATATGGCTAGAAAGAGGGTGACTACTGAGATACGGCTGATAGAGATGTATGGAAGAAGAAGACATGCTGCGCCGACCACTAATAAAGATGATATGGCTAGAAAGGGGGGTGACTACTGAGATGACGGCTGATAGAGATGTACGGAAGAAGAAGACATACTGCACCGACCACTAATAAAGATGATATGGCTAGAAAGAGGGTGACTACTGAGATGACGGCTGTTAGAGATGCATGGAAGAAGAAGACATGCTGCGCCGACCAGTAATAAAGATGATATGGCTAGAAAGGGGGTGACTACTGAGATGACGGCTGATAGAGATGTATGGAAGAAGAAGACATACTGCACCGACCACTAATAAAGATGATATGGCTAGAAAGAGGGTGACTACTGAGATGACGGCTGATAGAGATGTATGGAAGAAGAAGACATGCTGCGCCGACCACTAATAAAGATGATATGGCTAGAAAGGGGGGTGACTACTGAGATGACGGCTGATAGAGATGTACGGAAGAAGAAGACATACTGCACCGACCACTAATAAAGATGATATGGCTAGAAAGAGGGTGACTACTGAGATGACGGCTGATAGAGATGTATGGAAGAAGAAGACATGCTGCGCCGACCACTAATAAAGATGATATGGCTAGAAAGGGGGTGACTACTGAGATGACGGCTGATAGAGATGTATGGAAGAAGAAAATCTCTTCTTCTTCCATGAAAGGGGTCCCCCCCTTTCTAGCACCATCGCTTTTCACATGACACAACACACACACAGATGTTATTATTTTATGTGACTGAATGGGTGTTATAAGTACGTCAGGTTCAAGTGAACCACAATAAGTTATTGTCAAAGACTAATGGACCTTGTCATAATGAGTCGAAGCCAATATATGTCAAGCGCAAAAATAATAAACATTTTTTAATTGAATATTGACAAATAATAATGTTCAATACCCTTTCTGAAAGTCGAAGGAAGTATATTAGGTAGATACCTATACTGCACCCTAATTGAGTAACACATTATCAATGTTGGTTTAATTTTGACAGTTCAACAGCATTCATTGCGTTATTTACGCTGTCGAGTAAACAAATTTTTCGAACATATGAAGCAATGGATTCGCAATTTGTTTCAAAATGAAACCAACTCCGATCGATAATGTGTTACGCAATTAGAGTGCTGATTTGTGTAAAACTTTTGCGTGGAGGTCGGTAATTATCCCACGGGAACGTACCACCGAGATAACAAAATCCATTCAGCCGTTGGTGTGAAAGAACAGACAGACAGACATAGTTACTTTCGTGTTCATATAAAGATACTATTTTTCGGTGTTTCTTCTCAGAGTACCTGGTCGGATAGAAAACGCGGACCTCATCTAGTTCATTTAAGTTCATATAAAAGAATGGTTAGACCTGCTGTCTTGTATGGACCACCATGTTGGGCCACAAAAGGGATGAATGAAAAGCAATTGCATGCAGCTGAGATGAGAATGCTAAGAGGGATGTGTGGTGTTACACGAATGGATAGAATAAGAAATGAGTACATAAGAGGAAGTCTGAAAGTGGCACCGGTGACTGAAAAGTGAGTGTGAATGTCGACGGCTATAAGAGTAGGGAAAGACCAAAGAAACGATGGATGGATTGCATATGGCATGACGAATAATAGAGAAGTATGGAAAAAAGGACATGTTGCGCCGACCCCAAATAGATCGGGATAAGGGCAGGAGAATGATGATGATCTTGTTTTTTTTAGGTAAGATTGACATGTAAAAGTCTAAGAACAAACCTAGTTAAATAAATTAAATCATACTTTATAAATAAAAGTTAGTCCTGAGTCCTGAACTCCTGACTGACTTATTGACTGACTCATCAACGCCCAGCCCAAACCCTTGGACCTAGAAAGCTGAAATTTTGCATAGAGGTTCCTTTTTTATTGTAGACGACAAGTAATAAGGAACGAATTTCCAGTAGTACCTACGTTCCCGTGGGATAATTTCCGACATCCACGCGGGCGAAGCCGCTGGCAAAAGCTAGTCTTCATAAAGATATGCCATTCTATTGTTCCGGGGTTTTCCGATACCTGTTCAAAACAAACGGACTAACTTCTTTTGTTCGTCATTACTCATTAGTCATTCGTCAAGGCTACCTATAGGGTCAAAGTTTGGTCCTTGTCTTGGTGTAAGACTAAGACAAAGGAAATGTGCTGTCAGAATTGGGATGTTGACTTATGTATTTGACAGTCCGAAAAGTCAATGACACAAATGTATGGAGCAAAGGTGGCTTAGGGTTCCGTACCAAATTAGTAAAAAGGAATTCTTATTTATGGTGCGACTCAGTCAGTCTGTCTGTCACAGCTGGATATCTCAAGAACTACTAATGCTATCAACTTGAAATTTGGAACTGTTTTAGATGACGTTTGGCCAACTATTTTGCAAATAAGAATGAAATAAAAATATATATGGTTTTTTTGTAACAGGGACTGAAAGGGGGTCTTAAAAATTCAAAGTCAAGCTACTAGGGCATGTGGTGCATCATAAGAAAGAGCGCTGTTTGCACATTCTCAAACATTTTTTTTTTTTTTTTTAGGCCGTCTAGTTTTCGACTTTTGATGAAAAATGTAAAAAAAAATACCGTTCCCCCCCTTATCTCCGAAGTTTGCATAGAGAAAAATCTGAAATTATTCTATGTGTAAAGATTACAGGAAAAATAAAACGATGTCCCTAAATAGCACACTTTTTCAGAAATCGGAACGGAACCCCCGGTGCGCGAGTCCGACTCGGTCTTGACCGGTTCTTTTTTCTTGTGAAACTTTCTTACAATATAATATTGACCTGAGTATGAGGTCCTGGGTTCGATTTCCACGTCGCGCAAAGCGTTGTTTGGTTTTCCATCAGGAGTTTCTCAGTAATAGGGGGAGTCTGGTTTTGTGCCCGGTTGATGACAACAGGCTCGTCTCCTATTACTTGGGGCATAAACATAATTGACGAAACATGGCTGTATTACAGGTTAGGTACACCTCTGCCAAACCCTTCGGGGATATGAAGCGTGATGTTGTGAGTTACTTGTTTTTAAATAACGGATAATTGAAATTAAAAAAAAAACTACCGGCTTCCAAAAAAAAAACACTAAAGGGAAAAATAACTTTAATTTCGGAAGTCGGTGTCTTTGGATCTGTATTTTAGATTTTTGCCACCGACTTGCGAAACTAAAGTTGTTTTTCACTTTGTAGTGTTTTTGTTTTGGAAGTAGATTGTTTTTTTTTTTTTGTAAAAAAGTTTTTATTTTTCAATTTTTAGTTAAGTTGTGTAAACAACAGAACACGAAATATTAAAACATCATCAAGATACACAAAGTGGATTAAATACGTATTATCGAAGCTAACTCAAAAACTACCCAAGCAAAGTTAATGCAACTTGGAACCACTTCTGAAGTATGACCTACCAAACAATAAAATAATCATCAAAATCAACTCATAATTGGCGGAGTAATCGCGTATCAAATATAGGTACAAAAAAAAACATAGTTGAATAGAGAACCTCCTCCTTTTTTTGAAGTTGGTTAAATAAAATAGTCATTTCCTTTGATTTTTCGTATAACGGTCTTCGTATTCTTTCTTCTGACGTGCGTTTGACCGAACTAAGTAAGCAACATATCAGTCAGTAGGTACGGTACCTACCTACTACATAATTAAAGAAGTACGCATCTATGCGCTCGCGCCGCTCGACTGGTCGCGTTCCAAATCGGAGCGTACGCGCCATTGGTCCACTTGTTTCTGGGTTCCGTAAGCATAAGTTACGAAATGGTGAACTTGTATGTTTGGTTTTTGGGCTATCCGGTTTTGGTAATTGTGTAATGTACATAAGTAACTTGTTTCTTTAATGAAAGCATAGCGATACAGTAGAGGACTAGAGGCATTATGTAGAAATAATAAAAACAAGGCGAGGAGAAATGAAAGGCGACTAACAAAACAGAGGTAAGTCGAAACGCCGGGGGGGGGGCGCCCTAGGAGGACATTATAGTAACCTTATTGGTGATATTCTTCAGAAAGGTCAGGTGCATAGTGCTAGCAACCGGCGTGCGAGTATGACCGACTGGTTGCAGCTGGATGAGATTTGCCGAGGATGTGGCGCGCGATTGCAATCCCAATGTCGAGCTTTGGACTGCTAAAGACTGCCGATGATAATAATGAATTCGAAATAGTAGCTTTGTTGTCAGACAGACAGTTCAGACTGCCAGATTCTCATGTTTAAAAAAAAAAGATGGCACAACTAGTGAGGCACGAATAAAAACTATATGTATAGGGTAACTGGTAATTAGTGACCGATACTTAAACACATGATTGATTGTGCTCATGATAACAAACAACTTTTACTATGGGACCAAACCTGAAATCGCGAAAAAAAATCAGCTGCTCCCATACACGTTCGCATAACTCGTCAAAATGTAGGGACTGGGAGCAGCTGATTTTTTTTCGCAATTTCAGGTTTGGTCCCATAGTAAAAGTTGTTTGTTATCATGAGCACAATCAATCATGTGTTTAAGTATCGGTTATTAATTACCAGTCACCCTATATAGCTTCGCAAACATACTACACAAACAATTATAACCATCAGCTGACTAGAACGAACCTGCAGAATAGCTCCCAGCAGGCCAACAACCGAACAGAAACATTCTTGGACAGGTGATATGCAGGGCAGGTCAAGGTGACAGTTAACAGTGGCACCGCACATGCTGCAACATCGCGTAACAAGACCTGCAGTATACGTTGTAACACCCTTGGTCTTTTAGAGTGTAAAACTATTAAAGAACATATTGGATAATCTACAAAATTACCTGCGAAACCATCTTGAAACTGGAGCTCCCTGCCCCACATAAAATTATAACGCTCATAATATACAGAAGGTGGTCGGTCGATCGTCTGACTTGGCTGTAACTGGACGCCCAAGACAGCTCTTTATGTAAAGCAATTTTTATTGCATAGCTTCTAAGAAACCTTGGAAGTTACCATACACTCGTAGCAGGTCAATATCAGACGAAAAGTGAAGTGTCACGCGATGTTGTAGCATGTGCGGTGCAACTGTTAACTGTCACCTTGACCTGTCCTGTACAAATAGCAACAGGAAGCGCACTTATCGTGAGTTATTGAAGGAAATGTTAATACGTATCCTTTAATTACGCCTTCCATGTTGCCAGATACAGGGTATTGGACGTGGTTTATTTCACAATGCATAATCAGCCTATAATGTTCCTACTGCTGGGTCTGCGGCCTCCGTTCTGTGACAGGGAGTGGGCTGTAATCCACCAGCGGGCACATTGCGGGTTGGTGGATGTCACATGTCTTAGAATTTTCGGATGCACATGACGGTTTCCACACGATGTTTTCCTTCACGATCCATTTATTAATAACTGTTAGGAAGCTCGTAGAAGGACAATTTGATCTTTGGATGTCTTCGAAAGGGTCAAGCCATCAAATGAAAATTAAATTGCCACAGCGTGTATCAGAAATGTGTGATCATGTGAGGGTGTGGTACAGAACATCAAACTGAACAACTTTCTCCATGGGATCAACATCGTAATCACGAAAAAATATCAGCCGTCATACATTTGGATCTAGTAGTATTGAAGTATTGTATGGGACAGTTGATTATTTTATCGCGATTACGTTATTAATTAAATATGAATAATTAAATTATTTTCTTCGCGGAAAGGTAAACCACGTTCCTATAACAACTTGGATAAACATCTGATGAAAACCTTCGGATATAGATAATGGAACTCCTCAATAGATGATAGCAAATCACCCACAATTGGTTATCATCATCATTTCGGTCAAAATATGTCCACAATATGGGCTGGCCACGTAGCCAGAACAGCAGACCAAAGGTGGACACTACAAGCGACAGTTTGGCCGGGACCAGCAGGACAGAGGAGGATAGGCAGACCACTTGCACGCTGGGTAGACGACATCACTCGCATAGCCGGACGAGACTGGACGACAGTAGCAAGGGACAGGGACAATTGGCAATCTCTGGAGGAGGCCTTCACCTGAGAGGGGTTCTTGCAAAATAATAAATTAGATATAAGAATTCCGTAATTATATATTTTAATTAAATTAGATGTTAATATTTATTTGTAATAATTGTAATAGAAGTAATTTAATGAGAACAACTCTAATTTGTAATAATAATATTTTTTGATAGATATTTAATTGGAAATGTATTCTAAGGCAAACTGCAAGAAATAAAAGGCTTTTTTATTTTATTTTATTTTATTTATTTATGTCCACTGCTGGACATAGGCCTCCCCAAAGCATCAGCACTTTGACAGGTTCCGTGCTTCTCGTATCCAGCGGATTCCTGCAAGCTTCACAAGGTCATCGGTCCACCTTGTGGGAGGCCTTCCAATGCTACGTCTTCCGTTACGCGGTCGCCACCCCGTTCGGACCCGTCGGCCCTCACTTCTGCGAGCAATTTGCCCTGCCCACAGCCACTTAAATACTTCGGGCAATATCGGTTAGAAGCAGTGGTGGCCCAGTGCTAACGACCGTGACTTAAGAGTAGGTAGGAACACAGAAGGCACTTTACCTACTTTGTGTAAATTATTTCATCACCACAGCTCTCAAAACGGTGAAGGAAAACATCGTGAGGAAACCGGCATGTCCTATATCCAAAAATTCCAAGACATTATGTGACATTCACCAACCCGACTGTGCCCGCGTGGTGGATTACAGCCCACTCTCTCACAGAGAGGCGGCTTGTGTCCCAGCAGTGGGAACATTATAGGCTGATTATGTATGTTATGTATGTCGGTTACCTTGGTTTTCCTGCGGATCTCTTCATTTCTGATTCGATCACCACGATTGGTGCAATCGAATAATTATTACAATCTTGTACAGTATGTTTGACCTTCCAAATTCACATTTACTTTCATCAAACCACCACATCGACATTGCAACGGTTGCTCAACTCAGATCAGTACAACTTTGTAATTGATTGCAGGCAGCGTGTGATCTTATATTGTTCTCTTAATTACCAAACTATTGTTACTGAACATATTTATCTTGTACTGAACTCTCACGATATTTTGTTAGCATACTAGAGTTGCAGGAACATTTTTTTTTGAATATATATTTATTTATTTGTGCGAAAAAAATTCGGTTGATAATAAAATGTTGGCTAGGTTTATCTGTAAAGGTTTCTTCTATTCTGAATATGTATAAGAATATTAAGTATAGATCATCATCATCTGCCTAGCCTATTCCCAACTATGTTGGGATCGGCTTCCAGTCTAACCGGATGCAGCTAAATACCATCATTTTACATGAAGCGACTGCCTATCTGACCTCCACAGCCCAGTTACTGGGTAACATGATACCCCTTGGTTAAACTAGTTGAAGAATAGCTCATAACTTGGTATTCTAAATATATTCTAAATAATTAAGTCAGCAAGGTTGATATTTGATAGTATATTAGAGGAAGTTTGGGTATGCCACCATGCGCGCCATCCATTAATAGAAAAGTTGGAAGAGCACCGTTTGTCTTGGTATGGGAATGTGATGGATGAAATGCATGTGACTACGAGAGCGAAGAATATAATATATTAATGTTGATTTTTGATGTATGGAAGAGGAAAAGATTTCCATCTAGACCATCAGAAGATCCATCTATTCTTTGGTCTACCTGACCAAAAAATAGATGGATAGGTTTTGTGAGGAATAATATGAATGAAAAGGGAGTGAATGAGACAGCTGGCAGAGGAAAATGGAAGACGAAAAGATTTTGCGCCGATCCTAAGTAACACGGTAAAGGGCAGGTAGAAGAAGTAAGGAAACCTAAATAAAACAGTCTCCAGAATTAACCAAGCATGGTGATCCGTGACCCAAGCATAGTGATAATAAACCGAGTTCCAAATGACGAGATCCGAAGACGTACGAAGGTACCGTATATCGGAAAGCAAATTATGGAATTCAAATGGAGTTGAGCAGGATACCTAGTAAGGCGCAGTGATGGCAGGTGGAGTAAGGCTGTGACAGAGTGGCGTCCAAGGATTGGAAGACGAGACGTCGGTCGTCCGGCGGCGAGATGGGCGGACGACATTGTTGCCATCGCGGGCAAAACTTAAGGGTTGGCACAGGAGCGTGGGGATTGGCACAAGAAAAGAGAGGCCTATTCCCAGCAGTGGATGATGAGTGTCAACGATCGTTGGGTTGTGGAGGTCAGATAGGCGGTCACTCCATGCAAAATACTGGTATTCAACTACATCCGGAAAGTCGGAAGCCAACCCCAACATACACACATCAAAAGTGTCTAGGGATCAAGCATTTTTATGCGGATTTCTTGAGATTGAGATGTGGCTTTGTAATAAATTTATGATTTTATAAATTTATATGGATCCTTTTTGGTGCATTTCATAATTTGAATCAGGAACTGTGAATCAAATTCGAGTAAAAGATGAAAATCAGCTGTCAATATTTTCCCTATAAAAACATACAACGCATTGAAGACATTATTAGTGCTACTGTTTCCCTACTACTGATTAAAACCAACGTTATTATGGAGCGGCGACGTCATTTAAGCAGGGAAGAAATGCTCAGAGCCGTGGGAATGATAGAAGCTGGTTCCCGGCAACGTACTGTGGCTTTAGCTCTGAATACAAGTCAGAGTGTTATCAGTCGACTTTGGACACGTTACCGAAGCACTGGTACCGTGGCTGAGCGCCATGGAGGACGGTATCGCTGCACCACACGGAGACAAGACCGATACATTCAAATCTTAACTCGAAGAGCTCCAACTATAACCGCCATGATGTTAGCCGTGAGGCTTCATCACTCTTCAGGGAACTTAATTAGCGACCAAACAGTCAGAAACCGCTTGCATGAAGTGAACCTTCATTCCCGAAGACCGCTACGGGTACCACCTATAGCAATGCACAATCGTAGGATTCGATATCAATGGGCTCTTGAACACAGAAATTGGGCAGAAGAACAATGGCGTTTCGTGTGCTTTTCTGATGAGTCTCGTTTTGGTATGAGACCGGATACAAGACGTATACGACACTGGAGAACCCCTGGACGCCAACAGCGATTAAAATCCTGCCAGGAAGTCCATCCTTATAGTGGTGGAACCATCATGGTATGGGCGGGTATTTGGATCGGCGGAAGAACTGAGTTGATTTGGATCAGAGGCAACCTCAACGCTCAAATTTATGCTGAGACGATTGTATCAGACGTCATCGTTCCTCTACAAGTGCAAATCGGTCCCTTATTTCAGTTAATGCATGATAATGCACGACCGCACACCGCAAGAGTTGTAAGACAGACTCTCGCCGCAGCTAACATCAATGTCCTGCCCTGGCCTGCTCAGTCGCCAGACTTGAACCCGATTGAGCATGCATGGGATATGCTACAGAGAAGAGCTCTGCCGAATATGGAGGGTATCCAGTCGCAAGAAGACCTTTTTTTGTTGTTGCAACGAACATGGGCGGCCATTGCACAGCGTGATTTGGATGAACTCATTTTGAGTATGCCAAACCGATGTTCTTGTGTTGTTAGTGTTCGCGGTAGAAACACGGATTATTAATTGTTTAAGTTACCCAATAAAATTTTAAAGAAAACTGTTATTTCAGTCTTTTTTTCGAACTTTAATGTTAGTGGTTCAAATGTCAAAAATCCCTTTATTAGGAAAATGGCAAATTTCTTTATTAATGCAAAGGTGACTTGGTTTATCGTTACTGTGACAAACGAAAACACTTTATTTGATGAATCCTTAAAGAAAATTTTAATTAATATCAATCAGGAGAAAAGTTATTGCAAAAATATATGTTGATCCCTAGACACTTTTGATGTGTGTAGTTGAGTAAAGCTTACGCAGATATTGATGATCAATGCTCGTCCTGTGTATGAGAAGAGGCGTTTGCCGTGCAGAGGGCTTTAACAGACTGTAATTTTAACAATTATATTACTGACATTTCTATATGAAACTAGTGCCATCTACAATACAATGGTTAGTCACAATAGCTAGGCATTGGCTGTAATAACCCTATTGTCTGACTCAAGGTAACAGTTGTTATTAAATTTACATATTATATGTATACAGAACTTCTTGTTTCTGTTCGTACAGAATGCTTTGACAGTTTTGACGAGTTTTTGAAGTGAAAATTCTTTAGGCGCGTTGAGGGTTTTTTGGTAGGGGAAAATCTTAACGGTTCGTGTCACCGTTATGCGACATGCTAATGTTAGCAGTTTATCCGTAGCTATGAGTATGACGTGTTGCGCTTGGCCAGCAGTGAAAGCATTTTATAGTTTTATGTTTTCACTTCTGTCGGCAGTCCCCATGTGTTTTTTTTTTTAATTTGTGGTCAGTTGGTTAGATAGCAGTTTTATAGTCACAATCATCGTCTGCCTAGCTTTTTCCCAACTTTGAGGGGCAGTATTTCACATTTCCATTGTCTATTTTAGGATGCATATCCGTTACGGCTCTAGTAATCCTTCCATATTCTAAGGGCACGTCTTCCCTACCATTATCGCGCCCCCCGGTCTACTCCTTGATATGCAATGATTCTGTAGTCCCATGAAACATGAGGCTCCAGGGGATAGCGTAAATCTTAGGGTTCATTCAAGTAATCGAGTCCCGTCAAACCACACTAGGGTCGGTGCATTTCATTCATGGAGTCACTGGGTAACACGATTTCCCCTAGTAAGACTGGTTTTGTGGTCAAAATCACAACTTACTTTGACAATGGCTGACTGGATTGAAGAATCTGAACATCCATGACTAGCCACAAACTACGCAAAGATTCATCAAGCCTATAGCCAACTGGGTACGAAACTAGAACTATATAGCCGTTGCTGAGGAATTCATGAAGTATAAATCCGGGAGAGGCAACCTCACGCCCTTAGTCTAGTCGCCGCAGGGTCCCGCCTGGGCGTCGGGAATAGATAGCCGATTCCCGGCCACCATAGGCACGGGCTTGCGGACGGCGAGTAATGGGTAGCTCGCCGTCCGGTAAGGACCAGGCTTGGGTCGATGGCGCGTCGTGTTCCACGCGCGCCTCAAAGAGATCTCAGCAATGATGGGATCCAATAGGGCCGATGCCGCCGAGGTCGCGAGTTGTTTGAAAGAGTTACCGTGGCCCTGGCACAGACAACTGAAGGAACACGGGTGGATTTTAGTCAGTAAAAGTCTGACACGCCCTCCCACTCCGCCCAGAACGGGAGAAGTCATTTGATGATTTCCCATCCACAAAAAAGAACGGGGATCCAATCCAGGACTCCATGCTCAGTAGTCATGTCAGCGACCACTAGATCAAGGAGGCAATCAATGAAGGAATAGTCCGCTATTTAAGATGATGATTCAGCGCAAACTGATCGCATGATTTTCACAAGCCACACAATTTAACTTTGGTTTAAGTTATTGTCCTTCCGTGAGTCAGAAGTAAATATTACTCATGTTTTTATCTGTTAAGGGGATCAGGTGAGATGTTGGCAAAGATTAATATATTATTGTTATGATATTACACACGACTAGAATACGTAAAGAATATGACATTCCATTTTTAACCGAGGAAAAAAAAGGAGCGAGGTTCTCAATTCGACACGTATATTTTTTTTTTTTTTTATGTATGACCACGCATAACTTTTTACATAGTCGTCCGATTTGAAAAATTTTTGTTTTATTCGAGAGGGTATACATCAAAGTTGGTCCCATATAAAATTGATTAACCTTGCTTGGGTAGTTTTTGAGTTAGCTTCAAGAATACGTATTTTTTCCCCTTTTTTATATGGATGATGCTCTAGTTTGTTTTGCAGGTAGTGGTATTAGAATTTGTGTGGGGTAGGTACCACAACTAAAAAGTGAAAAATTAAAAACTTTTTTACAAAAAAATATAACCGACTTCCAAAAACAACACTACAAAGTGAAAAATAACTTTCGGAAATAAAATTAAATAAAATTTCGGAAGTCGGTGGCAAAAAATGAAAATACATTTAACCAAACACCGACTTTCAAGTCGGTTGTATTTTTTTGTAAAAAAGTTTTTAATGTACTGAGTGTACGACTTTTAATGGTTTTAAACTGAAGATCACGTCTACTAAAGAAACGAGTATGTAGCGTTAATGATTTGAAAAAAATATATGTTAAATAAGAACGTTTTCATAATAATTTAATACGTGAGTATTTTAGATTATGTTCATAGTGTAATTAATTTCTAAAGTTATGTCTACCGCAGATAAAAAAAACCGAGAATCACGCAAAAACTATCAAGCGTATTTTTATGAAACGTTCACCATTTTATAGATAATTTAATTATTTAGTATACGTGTTTTAATATACCTTTTGTTTTATGTGTAATAACACGGAACAGTGTTTCCTTGATGGGCGAGTCCTATTACTGGCTGGACGTACGCGTTTCGTGAGCTCAGCACAGAACACGCAACTAACCACCCAAGGCCGTGTGCATATCTGCGTCTTAAGCCCGACTGTCATTTGTAGTTCTTTGACAGTCGTTACGGGTAGTCAGAAGTCCAAAAGGCTTGCAACCAGTCTTACCAGTAACTGTGTTGTGGAGGTCAGATAGGCAGTCGCTCCATGTAAAATACTAGTATTCCGCTGCATCCAATAGTTCCCTAGAATCCGAGCAACAGCTAGCATTTAGTACAAGGAAAAGCATTTTTAAAAATCTTGGACGCAATGAAATGAATCATTAATTCACTACCATTGTGCCAAATATAGCCAAAATACCGGAAACAATCGTGAAATCGAAAGTGTGACAATCGAATCGAAAAATAATTTATAAATATCAACGTAACATCACGGTTGTCTTCTGCGAAGGGGATGGCAGAGGCGGTTCAGTTCGCCAGTTATATACACAAATCCAGACTCCGAGCTGCTACTGAGACATTCTAGATGGAAAAAATTTTATTACAAAAAAAAACAACCGACTTCCAAAATAACAGTACAAAGTCAAAAATAACTAATTTTGCAAGTCGGTGTCTTAGGATCTGTATTTTAATTTTTTTGCCACCGACTTCCGAAACCAGTTATTTTTCACGGCGTCGGCGTCGCCGTCGCGCGACGTTTTGTTGTTTTTTTTTTTTCTGAAAAAAAAGTTTTTAATTTTCACTTTTTAGTTATGGCAGCTGCCCCACGCTAATTCGTAATCGTATACCACTACTTGCTAAGCAAACAACTGTGACAGGAAGTATTTTAGCATCATCAAGATACACAAGTGGATTAAATACGAAATATCGAATCTAACTCAAAAACATTCAGGGTGCTGATGGGGCTGCCGCGCTACTGCAATGCTTCGAACATGTTTGCAGAGGTGGGAATAGATGGGTTTCCCGCACTCATGTGTAAGCGCTGTGCATCCATCATGAGCCGGATTCGCGCCAGCCCCAACAGCATTCTGAGGGTTATTGCGGACAGGTAGGACAGCCCCATACTGGGACATTGGATACGCCTACACGCCACTGAGTGACTGAACAATTACTTCTGGTAGATTTAAGTACTAATATTAGTTTATACGTTGTTTGTATACTAACCCAAATGGACTACTGATAGGAATTGAATGATTTTTATTTATTTATTAAAATTTCTAAGGGACCACCTCGCAAGTTTCCTCTAAGAAATGAAAAAAGACTTTTCCAAATCGGTCCACACTTGACGAAAATGTCTATGAACATAAATTAAAAAAAAAAACATAGCTACAGACGAACATACAACTTCCTCCTTTTTTTAAGTTGGTTAAAAACCCAATGCCAATTTTGTCCGACCTAAAAATCGACTCGACACACTTCATGCTTCCGACCACTAAACCAACAGAGCAGTTTTTGCCTCTCCCCAGTATCGAATCTAGGACGTCAAGCACCAAATCCTACCCAGCTACTACCCAACCAATGAAGCAGTTAAAACTAGAAATATCTGGTTTAGCAACTTATTAGCAATTTAAAGGGGTCATCTCGAAAATTTGTAAATATTTAAATCAATTGCGTAACTCATCGTAGCTAATTCGGTTGCGATTAAATTGACTCTATACTACTCTGTTATTTTTATCAAGTACCGAACAACGAGTACCGAAAATTTTTACTGCGTTGCTATTGTTCCACGTAATCAACATAAAGTCCTTTCCACACAAACCAAAAGCTGTAGTTACATGTACTCAGTTGAGTCATCGACTACCTGCGCGTCGCACGTGTTTTAGTGAGTGAACCAGACGATATTGTTTGTGCGTGAGTCATGGCGGACATGACTCCTGTAGAAGTTTTCAATATGAACGGGCCTTAACAAAACAATAAAAAAAATAATTTCAAAACAAAACAAAGGCGTTGGCCCCACCCCGACCAATGACCCATCTCACGACTCACTCTGTCAATATCGGAAATGTGCGAGCGACATAACTCAGTACTCGTTTGTTAAAAAAAACAGAGTATAGTCTTCCATATCGGGTTGGCAGAGAAGGTCGTTTCCCATCCACGGACCAACCGCGGCAAGCATAGCGTAAGACGCAGATAAGTGCCAGCGGCCTTGAGTGGTTAAGTGACCACTTATCATCAGATGAGCAGCCTGTTTAACACCAAGTGATATAAAAAACTTTTTTACAAAAAAATACAACCGACTTCCAAAAACAAGACTACAAAGTGAAAAATAACTTTAATTTCGGAAGTCGGTGTCTAGTTAAATGTATTTTCGTTTTTTGCCACCGACTTCCGAAATTAAAGTTATTTTTCACTTTGTAGTCTTGTTTTTGGAAGTCGGTTGTATTTTTTTGTAAAAAAGTTTTTATTTTTCACTTTTTATTTGTGTACCTACCCCACACAAATTCTAATACCACTATCTGCAAAACAAACTAGAACATCATCCATATAAAAGTGGGGAAAAAATACGTATTATTGAAGCTAACTCAAAAACTACCGAAGCAAAGTTAATCAATTTTATATGGGACCAACTGTGATGTCTCGAATAAAACAAAAAAAAATCCAAATCAGTCCAGCCATCTTCGAGTAATCGGGGAAAAAAGGTTCCTACGAATTGAGAACCTCCTCCTTTTTGAAGTCGGTTAAAAAAGGCAAACGATCGCGCGGTCGTTCACCAACACGATGGAACGATCAGGTGAAGGAATCATCGTCCTCTAAATTCTACACGGTGATAAGGGATGCGCTGGACAGAAACCGGTGGAGGCGGATCACCGCTCCAGGTGCATCTTCGAAGCTGACCACAGACATGAGACAGACAGATCAGACATGAGGGACCGACTACAGATAGAGAGAGAGAGATATAAAAAAAGTTGGATCGGGCTGGAGTTATAAAATAATGCACTGCCAAGCCAAATGATCAAAAAACGGTTTGAAAAGTTTCTATGAAAACTTGATGGCGTAATAATCCAAATTAAAGTACGGTCAACCGCACATCAGTAGTTACGTTTGAACTACAAAACTCAGACTGTTGCGAAATGAAGGCGCTGCCGAAGTCATACAATGGGCTAGACTGTACCCAGCTGGCGTATCAATCGGAATCTGTTTCATTTTGACAGTTCAACAACATTTATTGCGTTATTTACGTTGTTGTAGAGACAAATATTTTGAACACATGAAGCAATGGATTAGCAATTTGCTTCAAAATGATACAAATTCCAATTGATAGTGTGTTACGCAATTAGGGCGCTTGTTCCATAGATTTTTACAGTGTAGATTGACAAGAATATAGTAAAGCTATTAGATTGTTATCAAATCAATCAATCTGCGTAGCTTTTTCCCAACAATGTTGGGGTCGGCTTCCAGTCTAACCGGACGCAGCTGAATACCAGTATTTTACATGGAGCGACTGCCTATCTGACCTTCACAACCCAGTAACTGGGTAATACGATTCCCCTTGGTAAGACAGGTTGTCAGACTTTCGGGGTTTTGACGACCTGTAACGACTGTTATAGATCCACGAATGACAGCCGGGACCAACGGCTTAACGTGCTTTCCGAGGCACGGAGTCTCGGTATGTTAAATGGTCACCGATCCACGGACCAACCGCGGCAAGCGTAGCTAAGCTACGGTAGCTTAACCTGATGGATCGAGCCGTGCGGCTGTTATTACTTAGCCACGAGCCCCTCATGATTGATTGTTACCAAATCACATAAATAATTACATTTTTTTAGTCACGGTAATATAATATGATAATTTTACCCGAAAAATTCACAAAATAGTATTTTTGCGTTTTTAACTTTATCAAAGTAAATATTTTCCTTACCTACGAATGTGTGTAAAAGAACTCCAATATAAAAATTAGACGTAACATTTATAACCCAATTAAAACGAACATAATCCATTAAAAACGAAACGACCACTTAAAACCAATACAAAAAAATACACCTACCCACATTTCACACTAAGTACAAAAAACACTTGTTACTACGAAGTAAAAAAAACGTTTGTAAGTAGGTTACATAAAAACGTTGTTTTACTTCGTAGTAACAGGTGTTTTTTAGAATAAAGATAAAATGTAGATCAATGGAGACGTAGTTTAAGTTCAAAACAAACGCGGTGAGAATAACAATGGTTGGTGAGACGGTCAATGTATGGTACACGGGTTAAGCGGTAGCGAGTAAGCCAACGTTCGCACGGACGTAAAAATATCGCGGCGGGATTTTATCGCGCACTGGATTTTCAACTCTCGGTGTTGAGCCGAGCATTGAAAATCCAACCTAACAACAACAGAATGCACTCTAGCGCGACGAAAAAACACACTGTTGAATTTCTACTCTTGGTGCTAAGCAGAGCGTTGAAAATCCAGTGCGCGAAAAAATATCGCGGCGGGATTTTATCGCGCACTGGATTTTCAACTCTCGGTGTTGAGCCGAGCATTCAGAATCCAACCTAACAACAACAACAGCTTGCATTCCAGCGCGTCGAAAAAACACACTGTTGGGTTTTCAACTCTCAGCGCTAAGCAGAGCGTTGAAAATCCAGTGCGCGAAATAGAATCTCCGCGATATTTTTATGTCCGTCCGAACGTCGGCTAATGATATATCAATGGAAACCGGTGCATGTATGATTAGCACCCTATTTGCAAAACACACTTTCAATCATAATCTGATTTTGAAGGATATAACTAATCCATTTCATAAGTTCGAAAAATTTGTCTGCTTAGCAACGTAAGTAACGCAAGAATGTTGTTGAACTATCAAAACTAAAGTGCAAGTTTCTGGAACTTTCAAGAACAATAATCACGTGCCATAAAGCACGTATAAAGCGATCCATAAAATGGCATACCTACAAAATAATTGAATGCAGGTTTTGCCATTCAATAAAATAGCATGCGACTTAATTGTACGTGTTGTTTAGACGGTGCCAGTTAATTGCCCTTCAATTTTATGGTATGTCACAGGCAATAAACTTGTACCGAGTAAATAGAGCTTCAGTGTGTTACGCAATAACCCGCAGATGTATGAACGTAAACGAAGCAAAAGGAGTGTGTATGTGGAGGATCATAGCAGGTGGCGTTCTGTAGTTTCTGCCTACACTCCATAGGAAGAAGTCGTGAGGTATGTATGTATTTCTAAGTAAATCAAGTTATAGAAGTCATAATGATTGTTTTATGATTAATTTATGTATAAACGTTTGTATAACACAGGTACACGTCCGGAATTATAAATAACATTTATGTATATTCAATAAATCTTTAGAATATTTAACATAATAAAATTAATGCTATTATTATTATACTTGACATCCTTACATAATAATTACTTAACTCAGAAAACTAAAATAAATATGACCTAGAGGAAGCAGCACTCTGGTCTACTTCGATATTTCGTTTTGAACGAATTAAACAAATCAATTTTTTTTAAAAAAAAAGTATTATTTTTACACTATGCAATTCGGATCTGTTATTGTTTGTTTGCTGCTGTTATTGTTTGTTGCATGACATTTCCTAGTGTCACAACACAGAGTAGAGGCAATATAGATTTCATAGTTATTTTACTGTTTTAAATTGTTGTCTTTGGTCTGAGATCGTAGACGACTTGGATACGAGGCTTTTGCTTACTTTGCATAACGTGTGTACTTTGTTATTTTTAGTTTTTAATGTGCGTTTTATTTGTGCAAAATAAACGATTTTTCTTTCTTCTTTTCTTTTCTTTCTTCTAAATAATGTAAATCATAGAAATTATTTAACCATGAAGTAAATAAATTATTTTAGTATCGGGAAAAGGCATGACTTAAGTTAAGTTTTAATCTTACCAATAACATTAACATTTGCCATTTTTTTAGGTTTCGTACCCAAAGATTTTCAGCGTGACCCTAATTGATCGTATTAAATTAAGTGGTAATAAGGGCCTATTTGACGATCTCTGAATAGTCACTACTCACCGAATAAACTCAAAAATCAAACATGAACTTATCTGCCAAATAAGTTAATAGAAACATAATCGTAGGTGGTGAAACAGGCACATAATCTACTCCGGAGCGTGGGGCTTGGCACAAGAAAGGAGAGGACTGTCCTCAGCAGTGGGTGAATTCTGTCTGTGGATGACGAAGATGATGAATTGTTGATGAAATCAACGCCATCGTTTGTTGTTCTGTCTATCTGTCTTAAAGCTGCATCTTTAGAACAAGCTTTTGAACTGTCTTTTGGTGATCTAAACTCATCTGCCTAGCCTTTCCCCAACTATTTTGGGGTCGGCTTCCAGTCTTACCAGATGCAACTGAATACCAGTGTTTTACATGGAGAGACTGCCTATCTGGGTAAAACGATACCCCTTGGTTAGACTGGTTGTCAGACTTTCGGGCTTCTGACGACCCGTAACGACTGTCAAAGATCCACGAATGGCAACCGGGACTAATGGCTTGACGTGCTTTCCGAGGCATTTTAAGAAAGATGAATGAAAAAGATGCTTTTTTGAAAAATGTAATCTATTATTAATGTTAATAAATCATATTAATTTCATAAGAGATTATTAAAAACGCATTTCTATTGTGTTATCTAATAAAATCAGCTCAATAATTATTATGATCTGTTTTCAAGCTGATTTTAAAGATCCAGTTTCATTCCGAGCTTTCCGTGGCACGGAGAGGTCTTAGTATGTAAAGATAACAATCAAACCAATCGCGGCAAGCGGCATCTTTTACTTTTGGTGTCCTAAACTGCGAACAGTAAATTATCTACATCGGGTGTCGATCGAGTCGAATTGATAAAAACTTTAAATTACAATACCCGGCAGTAATTAGGGCAAATTGAGTTTTTAAAAAAAAGTTCAGATTTGTAGCGCTTCATCTCTGTCACTCGTACCTGTGTGACAGTCTCTTTCCTTTATTGAGTTAGGCGTTACAACCAAGTCGCCTATAACTTAGACCACACTAGAAACTGCTTTCACCGATACCTGGCATATTTGTCCGGCGCATCACTTTCTGATAAATATTTAGTAACCATGTCAAGTCCACGCCGACGACAGTTGTTGCGGGTTCTGTTCTAGATTTTAGAAATTACGTTTTTTAAAGTTATTGGTCCTCTCATGCACGAGGTTTGTGAGTTCAAATCCCAGCAAGTACTTGCCAATGTGTAATTACTAACATTTTTTTTGTTCGTCATGTGGATTATTAAAAAATATTGGACACATATTTTTTCTTTTTTTACGTAATCAAAAGATTACGACGATACATTGAGATAAAATGTGGCATGACGTCACTCCTTGATAGATTTTATACGTAGTTTGTTATAGTTGTGACGTAGCGAGCCCCCACTCCCCAAATTTAATGCGTTTTATCTACTTTTATTTGTTTTTGTTTATCTTTTTTATTTTTAATGTGTTTTTTTTTGCATGCTGAAAAAGTAAGCAAAATATGTGGAACTATTTTAAATTTAAGACCTTTCATGTACCATATTTTAAGCAAATAAAGATATTCTATTCTATTCAACAGGCCGACGTTCGCACGGCCGTAAAAATATCGCGGCGCTTTTTTTCACGCACTGGATTTTCAACGCTCTGCTTAGCGCCGAGAGTTGAAAATTCAACAGTGTGTTTTTTCGACGCGCTGGGATGCACTCTGTTGTTGTTAGGTTGGATTCTCAATGCTCGGCTCAACACCGAGAGTTGAAAATCCATTGCGCGATAAAATCCCGCCACGATATTTTTACGTTCGTGCAAACGTCGGCTAACACAAGCAAACTATTTGCTTAAAAGGATTATCCCAATTTGTAATAGAATAAGTTATTTAAGTTGATGCAATATTTTTTTTTTTTTTTTGTATGTGTGGCCTGCGGGAGTTGGGACATACAGGGTGACTTGTAATTTGACGTATTCCTTCCAGCACGTGGTAGCGTGACACATTTGCAACAAATAATCACCCCAAAAAGCCTAGGCAAAAATTCATGGGAATCGAGAAGACCCAATTTTTATGTATTTTTGGAAATTTCCCAGAATTCGTCACTAAATATCACTTTTATCTAAACTCTCATATTGAATGGACTTCATTGCTATTCCATTAGGTACCTTTATTAATATTTTCGATGTCACCAAATTTTCTAAAACATCAAACAGTTAAAAGTTAAAAGAACAAGTTTATAGGTACTTAACCACTATCAGAAATCATCTACGATATGAACTTTGACACCAGATATCTCAAAATTTTAAATGACATTAAGCGTACAAATTACGAGGAAAACATCTTCATTCAATCAGCTGTTTAACGAGGTACAAAAGTTAAACTAATATTATTCGAGTGCCGATGAAACAGTCAATAGGAGGCTACCGAGCGCGCAGTGGCGCCCTCATCGTTTGTTTGGTTATTTCTTTTATTTTAGAATGAAAATGCAGAAAATAAGCCGGAATATATAATAAAATAAATAATAAAAATATATAATAAAAATAATCGTTAAAATTAAAATAAAACCTAACAATATAAAGCTACTATTTGTTATAATAATAACGTATCGTCTTGTGGAACACTATTATTCAAACAAAAAGCAGCTTTATTATAATACTTATAGATATAGATTTATTTTGTTTTCTGCGTATACTGCATAGGTATTTGACGCATCTTGCATTTAAAACAGAGAATGAATCACTTCAAATTATTGTGTTTAAATGTAAATGATTTATTGGTTTTAAAGTGATGAAGAGGAAGCGATGGAAAATGATTTATTAATCATTGTATTTTTATTTTTAATTTAATACAGAATTAAATGAGTTACCTTCTTTGTGAAACGTAGGCTGTTATTTTGCTTATTCGCATACAAAGTAAACTAGAATGGCCTGCTAGGTATTTTGTATTTTTATATGTTACCTATGTTAGTTTTGTTGGTATTTTAATTATTTCATCACCACTGCTCTCAAAACGGTAAATGAAAACATTGTGAGGAAACTGGCATGTCCTAAAACCAAACATTTGAAGACATGACATCAACCAACGCGCACTGAGCCCGCGTGGATTACGGTCCATTCCCTCTCACAGAGAGTAGGCAGTGTCCCAGCAGTGGGAACATTATAGGCTGATGAATACTGAATATATATATGTTTCCTTAGATAATTAGATTATTGTCTTTTGGTATATGCTGCGTAAAGATAAACGCACACAGATAGAAGCGAAGGAGAGGAAAGAATCGAATTTTAGAATTACATACGACACTTTTTTTGACGACACGGTTGGCGCAGTGGTTGAGCGATTGACTGCTGCGCAGCATGTCGCGGGTTCGATTCTCGCACGGAACAAATATTTGTACGACCTACAAGTATTTGTTCCGAGTCTGGGTGTTTTTCTATCTATAATATGTATGTATTTACAAAAAAAAAAATGTATATAAGTAGTTTATCAGCCATCTCGTTACCATAACACAAGCATTAGGTTGCTTAGCTTGGGGCTAGATGGCGTTGTGTGATATGTCCAAACATATTTATTTATTTATTTACATACTTGTCTGAAATCCTATGAAACCTCGCACACTATCCGCGCTGGCGATTCATGCATACCAGAACTTTTAGTCGACGTTCGCACGGACGTAAAAATATCGCGGCGATTTTTTTTCGCGCACTGGATTTTCAACGCTCTGCTTAGCGCCGAGAGTGCAAAATCTAACAGTGTGTTTTTTCGACGCGCTAGAATGTACTCTTTTATTGTTAAGTTGGATTCTCAACGCTCGGCTCAACAACGAGAGTTGAAAATCCAGTGCGCGATAAAATCCCGCCGCGATTTTATTACTCCCGTGCGAACGGGGTCTAATATTGTTATTATTTTCCATTAGTTCTTTGTATGTAATTACTGCTGTATGTGTACCAAATAAAAAAAATAGTGAATGCAAGCGGACTACTGAGCGTAGGGTCCTGGATTCGACAGACGCGACGAGACAGCGCGACGCTACACGGTGTGACGCGACTCTGGTGGAACAATTTACATGAAAACATCATTGAAATTGTTCTACCAGAGTCACGTCGCGCAGGACAGGCAGGAGCCTTTATTCGGCTTTCTATTATGAAATTCTCATTGCATTGTAGCCAGGAACCTGGATTTTTGCCCGGTTGATGACAATAGGTTCGCCCCCTATTCCGTACTATGGGACTAATAGCATAATACACACATCAAAAGTGTCTAGGGATCAACATATATTTTTGCAATAACTTTTCTCCTGATTGATATTAATTAAAATTTTCTTTAAGGATTCATCAAATAAAGTGTTTTCGTTTGTCACAGTAACGATAAACCAAGTCACCTTTGCATTAATAAAGAAATTTGCCATTTTCCTAATAAAGGGATTTTTGACATTTGAACCACTAACATTAAAGTTCGAAAAAAAGACTGAAATAACAGTTTTCTTTAAAATTTTATTGGGTAACTTAAACAATTAATAATCCGTGTTTCTACCGCGAACACTAACAACACAAGAACATCGGTTTGGCATACTCAAAATGAGTTCATCCAAATCACGCTGTGGAATGGCCGCCCATGTTCGTTGCAACAACAAAAAAAGGTCTTCTTGCGACTGGATACCCTCCATATTCGGCAGAGCTCTTCTCTGTAGCATATCCCATGCATGCTCAATCGGGTTCAAGTCTGGCGACTGAGCAGGCCAGGGCAGGACATTGATGTTAGCTGCGGCGAGAGTCTGTCTTACAACTCTTGCGGTGTGCGGTCGTGCATTATCATGCATTAACTGAAATAAGGGACCGATTTGCACTTGTAGAGGAACGATGACGTCTGATACAATCGTCTCAGCATAAATTTGAGCGTTGAGGTTGCCTCTGATCCAAATCAACTCAGTTCTTCCGCCGATCCAAATACCCGCCCATACCATGATGGTTCCACCACTATAAGGATGGACTTCCTGGCAGGATTTTAATCGCTGTTGGCGTCCAGGGGTTCTCCAGTGTCGTATACGTCTTGTATCCGGTCTCATACCAAAACGAGACTCATCAGAAAAGCACACGAAACGCCATTGTTCTTCTGCCCAATTTCTGTGTTCAAGAGCCCATTGATATCGAATCCTACGATTGTGCATTGCTATAGGTGGTACCCGTAGCGGTCTTCGGGAATGAAGGTTCACTTCATGCAAGCGGTTTCTGACTGTTTGGTCGCTAATTAAGTTCCCTGAAGAGTGATGAAGCCTCACGGCTAACATCATGGCGGTTATAGTTGGAGCTCTTCGAGTTAAGATTTGAATGTATCGGTCTTGTCTCCGTGTGGTGCAGCGATACCGTCCTCCATGGCGCTCAGCCACGGTACCAGTGCTTCGGTAACGTGTCCAAAGTCGACTGATAACACTCTGACTTGTATTCAGAGCTAAAGCCACAGTACGTTGCCGGGAACCAGCTTCTATCATTCCCACGGCTCTGAGCATTTCTTCCCTGCTTAAATGACGTCGCCGCTCCATAATAACGTTGGTTTTAATCAGTAGTAGGGAAACAGTAGCACTAATAATGTCTTCAATGCGTTGTATGTTTTTATAGGGAAAATATTGACAGCTGATTTTCATCTTTTACTCGAATTTGATTCACAGTTCCTGATTCAAATTATGAAATGCACCAAAAAGGATCCATATAAATTTATAAAATCATAAATTTATTACAAAGCCACATCTCAATCTCAAGAAATCCGCATAAAAATGCTTGATCCCTAGACACTTTTGATGTGTGTATATTGACGAAATGTGATTTTTACAATTAAACCTATAAGGCCTCTGCCTCGAATTTCGCGGGAAGCGGGGCGGCGGCGGCGGCGGCGCCTCTCGCATTGTCCCGCACGCTTCCGCGCCGCTGTTTTCGAGGTCCGGTCCATTTGTTTTTACGCATAAAATCCTGCCGCTCCCGCGCCGCCGCCGCTGCCGACCCGCTGCCCGCGAAATTCAAGGCAGAGGCCTTAGAGCCCTTAATAAATACCTGAAAATTGTCCGTCGGCACAAGCTAGCAGGTATGCGTACGCTCAAAGTACATACTAACACTACTCTATCCCATACATTTTGTTAATCAGAAAATAAATAAGGTCTGGCGGCTCTGAGGTCTTGGACTATAATTATTATTCTAAAGCATAATTCTTGTGAATCATATCAAAAACAACTAAGTACGCCCCGTCACTCAAACAACTTACTTGTAATGAAATATCTTTAGATACTTGGCAGACTAAGGTTTGTATATAATTGTGCCAAGTCGTGAAAGCCAATAGCTTGAGGGCCACGAGCCTCGTTATGGAGGCTCTCGTTCGATTGGGTCAAGGGCTTGACGCCAAAGATTTAAATCGTTACGATTTGCCCTACCGTGTCAAAAGATGCTGGCGTTTCAGTTTCGTTTCGACACTTTTGACACAAACACTGTCGCATACTTTCATGTGTGTGCTCACTTTTCTTAGTTTTGAAACTTTTCGCGCGACATAAGTACTTACGGTGAGGGCAAATGTAACGATTTAAATCTTTGCTTCACGCAAAGAACAAAATGATGGTTGGCTGTTAATTTGACAATGGCATTCACATTGCCGTTTGACGTTACGCGATAACTCAGGTGGCAGTATTTTTTGCCACATTAAAGAGATTTAACGCGAGAATTATTGCGTTGAAGCGGCCACGTTTGTCATTGTGCACCGTGAACGCGACGGGATCGCACGTGTTGTTTAGCGGAGCCGATTATGGAGTAAACTAATGAGAGTCATTGAATTTCTCGAAATTCTTGAAATTCAAGGAAGTTACATTAGCGCCATTCTTATCGCCAATTAAATGAGCATTGCGTTGACCGTTCAAGTGTGGGCACTTAATTATCACGTTAATTATCGGAATAATTAGCGCGTTGTTTATGGCGATGTTGGACATTGACGTTGGTCGTTGGTATGGCTCTAGAATAGTACATAGTAGGTAAATAAATACCATATCTAGTTTTAAAAAGTTCGGCTTTGTAGAGCGTCGTCGCGTTTAACTGTGTGACACTGTGACAGTTTCTTCTCTAAGACATCACGCTGACAACACAACGTGTGCGGCAGAGTTCCAGCTACCGAACAGCAGAGAATACCGCACTGTGACTAGCACGCAATGTCTTCATTACACCAGTTATTAGAGCATAACTTTATGCGCATTTCCATTTTACGCGTGGCTATACGTTTTCTTTATGACTAGTGGACATCCCAGAGATTTGTACCCGGTTGGTGGCAACAGGCACGCCCCCTATTAGATGGGAGTAAGGCCGCTAGTCCACGGCACTGCTCAACGCACGACGCATTTTCATTCAAATACGGCGGCGTCGGAGGCAACGCAGAGGTCACTTTGGCTGCATGTTTTGGGAAACCGAGGGCAGGATAGGAGGTGGAGCATAGTTTGTGACACAGCTCCACATTCACATCCTGCTGCCATTCCGTCGAGGTAGCCCCGCTTTACCAGGTTGGAGTTACATCTTTCTTCCTGCAGGGAGATGCTCCTTTGGTATTAGATAGTAAGTAGGAGGGGGAAGAGTATCCTGCCACAGCTTGCAACGGGTGTCGGCCAGGTTTCCTGGCAAAAACGCAACATGCTGAACGATTACAGACTGCCTGAAACCAACCCCGGTCAGCGCACTATATCCCACAAGTCCGGAGAGAAGTTGCAAGCACAATGGAGAAACACAAACTGGAATCTGATACTAAACACCCACTATCTGGAGCACAACTAGCAACACATCAGCTTAAAAGCAGGCACGGCTTCTTAATGATTCAAATGAAATAAATACTTCGTTGCGGCTGAATACCAGACATTTCAGGGGTAAAAATACAATCTTAATAAAAACCCCAAGGATTTTATTGCAACAACCTCAACCGACAAAATCCTGCCCCCTTTGGCTCCTGTCTCCTCAAACCTTGAGCACATATCGCAACACACCCATAAAGCTATCCGAGGGTCGGCAGCGCTGTTGCGCGATATCACCTCGGCGACCCGAGGACGTGACGGGCATGAGAAACAAATGACGCGCACAACGGGAAAATACTGGTAAAGATTATTTTGTACGTGTCCTGAGGTGTAAGTTATTGGAAGGTTCGGAAGGTAGTCCTTAAGCTGCTTCTTTCTTCATAATGGAACATCATCAGCCTAGCCATTTCCCAACAAAGTTGTGGTCGGCTTCCAGTGTAACCAGATGCAGCTGGAATACCAGAATTTTACATGAAGGACTTCCTAATCTGAGCCACACAATCCAGTTACTGGGTACCACGATACGATACCCCTTGGCAAGACTTGTTGTCGAGGCTTTGGGGCTTGGATTGATCTTCTTCTTTCTTAGTTAGATATTAGATCTTGTCGTGGAGCTAGTCAGCAAGGTGACCGGTAATAGGAGGGGGTGTCCCATAGGGGCGAGCCTATTGCCGTCAACCCAGCACAAATTAAGTCAAGACTCAGGGCTACTACTGAGAAATTTCTGATGGAAAAACTCAATTTCACTTTGCCCGGCCTTTAGCTTGTTACCACTTGATCAAGGAGGCAGCCACTCATCTACCTAATACAAACAATGAAATGGTAACGCCTAGAGAAGGGTTACCATTCATACACTCTTTAACATACAATATCAGATGAAAAGTGGAGTGTCACGCGATTTTGTACTATGTTTTGTGCTAGTGTTAACTGTCACCTTGACCTGTCCTGCTGATGAATGTAATAGGGTCCCTAATCGAACGAGGGTGTTGTCATCATCATTCTGCTTCCCTTATCCCAATTTACGTGGGGTCGGCGCACACTTTTCAATTAGTCGTCATCTCGGTAGTCACTCCCTTTCTCGCCTGTGAAAAATGATTTTCACACAGTCCATCCATCGTTTCTTTGGTCGTATAGCCATCCACATGTATTAAGTATTATTTACTATGAGACTATATTTACGTGCTAATAAGCCATCAACCACAAAGGTGCCAAGTTTACTTTGTCATTCTTTTATCAACCTTCACTATTTGTAACTGCGTTTTTTATATCGAAGATGAGGTAACTATTTTAAGCGGATAACATAGGCTTAGACATTTTTTGCTGAAGTACAAATTCTTTACTAAGTAAGTATTACAAATAATTGATTCATCAAGGTTAACGGAAACTATTGTGTGGAACTGTGGATTTTTCAAGCAGCAATTTCACAGTAGTCCGGAATCTTGGCAATAGGCTTGCGACCATTAAGCAAAGAGGCTGTCAAATCACTTCTTTCTTTTTCGAGTTGTTATTGACTAACATGGTATCAGAGTTTTGATGGCACCCATGGGCCCTGGGCCTGGCCTGGTTGGCTTCACAAGACGTCGAGAAATATCTCTCAGGCAAGCCAGTTTCCGCACGATGTTTTCCTTCACCGTTATATGTAAGTGATATATTATACAATACGCACATGAATCCAAAAAGTCAGAGGTGCGTGCCTTGGGTTCGAACTCGAGACCTATGACTTGGCAGTCCGACGGGCACACCACTAGACTATAACTGGAATCACTGGTATAATATTAGAAAGATAGTCTATTTCTTGCATTCAGATACATGTGACATGCGTCTCCTTCACACAGAGAGGAGGCCCGTATCTCAGCAGTGGGAACATTACAAGCTGATAATAATACTATGGTTCATAACGCTATTTCAAGCAATCAATCTCCCTAGCCTTTTCCCAACTGTGTTGGTAGTCGGCTTACAGTCTAACAGGATGCAGCTGAATACCAATATTATACATGGAGCGACTGCCTATCTGACTTGACTGCATATGTTTCATCAACTTATACCTTCTGGACATCTGGACACACACTACTAAACACACATACACACAACCCCAATACATATATACACACGCAAATTCTCTTTTTGTTTATATCTTTGTATAGGATAAACAATAGAAGTTTCTTCAGAATTTATTCAAAATTAAATTGTATAAAAACTATCCTAGTTGGTCCGGAGGAAGGTGAAGGCATTCGTGATTCAGGGCAAACCTACACGAATGCCAAAGCACTCCTTTGACACCTAAGTGCACATTACATAGTTTCTAAGGAGATTTACCGTAGGTACCCATTCTTCTAGTAATAAAGATTTTATTACTTTTATTATAATGCTATTCTTCTTACTTAAATCATATGCTTAAACCGGTCAAAGATCACTTATGTTCAAAGGCATATAAGTGCCTAGCGATATCGCAACATAGGTAGGTATCTATTTCTGTGATCAATTACGAACACGCATAGAAGAATTATTCAAGGAAAAACAAAAGCTGACGTAAATTGTGGTGTTGCAACCAATGGATAGATCGAGAGGCACGATCGAGTAGAATGTTTCTTGTGAGTGGAGGACACAGATGATGTTCAGGGCTGTCGACACATTCGATTCAAGGTAGATATTTTTTGAACAGACAAGAGACAGACATCTGTGCTGCTGGGGAGTTTGTTGCGACACTTCTTCTGTCCAGCTAAAGCACTAGGAGACGCCACGTTTTGCGGGACTAGTATGTCTTATACAGGGTGTAACGGAAAGGGTATATACATACCAAAGGCACGGCTTCTTTGGATGGTATGAAACGATATTGGAAGGGATTTTTAATCCTATCTATACACATTCGGAAGTTATGAGAATTTTTAATACATTGATACCAGAAACCGAACTTTTCAAATTGAAATAAATACATCACTAGCACTAAGTCAGCTGATCGGTGTCAGCGAACTATTTGAAAGTAAAAATAATATGATAATAATAATTATGACGTTTAAAAAAAAACTTCATCGTTTTAAGAGCAGTGCTGATGAAATAATTTACCTACACAAAGTAAAGCTCCTGTCTGGGTTCGAACCTACGACCTACAACTCTTAAGTCGCGGCCGTTACCACTGTGCCACCACTGCTCTAGGTAGGTTCGCTTGACCATGTACGGTTCGGTTCGGTACAATTCGAATTAAGCTCTGAAAGTGGGGCGGGCGGGAGCAATCCACCCCATCCGTAGGAACGTCGAGTCTGTGTCTCTGTCGCTGGTCGCTCTCTGCTGGGCTTGCACGCATGTAGGTGTGTGTTCCACCCGGTAGGGGTTGACCGCCGGGACGCGGTGAAGAAAGCGGCAGTATGCATATGTCGTGACGAGCTTACGGATACATATACAGACTACTGTTAACATGGGCGTGTTAATGCACCACGTCCAAACATACCATTGCCAGTGGCAAATAAAATGAGAGGCCCGTTGTTACGGGCCGCAGTATAGCCTCCGCAGCAAGGGGGCAATGCCTCGGTTCCGCACGCCACGCCCCTTGCGGGGCGTCGCGACATCTCACTTCACTTCAATTCGAATTAAACCGAACGGCTTTTTCCCGCTAATTATTATAATATCCTAATCCTAACTATATCCTAACTGATATTATAAATGCGAAAGTAAGTTTATTTGCTAAGCTTTCACGCCTTAACGGCTGAATAGATGTCGATGAAATTTGGCACACAGGTAAATCATTTCCTGGGTTAGGATATAAAATACTTTTTATCCCGGTAGTTCGTTTCCCTGGGATAATTTCCGAACTTCATGCGGGCATGCTTAAAAAGGTAGTCTACTGATGATGCTACCAGCTTTGCCGAGTCACGTCAACACGAACAAGTAAGTGCATATAGAACACCTAAGCGACGTCAGGGCCCTTAGGGTACCATAACATTCTTGGGCAGGTGATGTGCAGGGCAGGTCAAGGTGACAGTTTTCCACCGCACATGATGCAACATCGTGCGACACTGTGGCCTTCACCACGACTTACTGTTAGTTAGCTGCCGTATCGTGTAACCCAGTAACTGGGTTATAGAGGTCAGATAGGCCATGTAAAAATTACATTCCCAACTTCAAACCGGAAGCAGTTGAATACCAGTAAGTATTTTACATGGAGATACTGCCTATCTGACCTCCACAACCCAGTTTCTGGGTACACAATACCCCTTTATAAGACTTTTGGTCTTCTGACTAGCCGTAACGGCTGCTAAAGATCTACGAATGACAGGCGGGACCAATGGCTTAATAAGGTTTCTGCAGACACGGTGGGATCTCGATATTTAATGTATGGTCCACAACCCATCCATGAACCAACCTCGACAAGCGTAGCTTAACCGTCGATCGACCCGTGTGGATGTTATTATTTAGCCACAAGCACTATTATTATGAGTGTATGGTAACAATAGTAACCCCCCTTACATTAAAATTTCTACACTTCTGGACACATCTATTGGCCCACCTTAGAGTTTAGGTTTCGATGGCCCCTACCGAAATATGATTGCTAGATTGAACAAAAACTGTTGATGCAGTTTTAAAGCTGATACATTTTACCATCTTTTTCGATCGTATTGTTTTAAATTTGAATTCAGAATACCATACGACATGGAGCTACGCCTAACAAGTCGGATATGCGCCTTGTTAAAGGCAATTGATTTTTGAATAAAAAACATGTTTTATCAAATAAAGGTTTAATTTAATAACGCGTGTTGCCTCCATGGGCATATACCACAGCTCTCATACGATTAGGCATAGAGTTTATCAACCGCTCTATGAAATTTTGAGGGATCATCTCCCATTCCTCTTCTATGGCAGTTTTGAACTCCTGCATCGTCTGGGCAACTGGCTGACGAGCCCTAACACGTCTTTTTAGCTCGTCCCACATGTGCTCAATGGGGTTCATGTCTGGGCTTCTGGCTGGCCAGTCCATAACTGTGATGTTCACATCCCGAAGATATTCCCTGACGATGCCGGCCGCATGGACTCTTGCATTATCATGCATAAAAAGGAAATTTGGGCCCACATAGTCCGCGTATGGTATCACGTGAGGTTCTAAGCACTCACGAATGTACCTTTCAGCATTTAATGTTGGCAGCCGTGGTCCTGTAACAACCTCAAGTTGAGTTTTGCCGCTCGCGGATATACCGCCCCAGACAGTCCATGAGCCACCGCCATAAGCAACCCTCTCTTCAAAGCAGCATTGTGCGAAAGCTCTCCCTTACGTCGGTAGACCTTCTTCCTTCTATCATTGCCATGTAACACAATTTTAGACTCATCAGAAAAGAGTACACGGCTCCAATCTTGCTGTGTCCAATTTAAATGACTGCGTGCGAAATGAAGGCGCGCTGTTCGGTGGGCTCGCGTTAGTTTGGGGCCATTAGCTGGCTTGTGTGGTACCATATCGCGTTCTTTTAACCTTCTCCGAACAGTTCGAGCGCTCACAGATACTCCGTGGAAGTCGCGAAGTTGGTTTTGTATCTCAATGGAGGTAAGGTGACGATTTCTCAAGCTGGTCGTCACGATCAATCGATCCTGCCTTTCAGTTGTGACCCGAGATCGTGGCCTTCCTTGGCGACGAACAAAGCCGCCAGTCTCTAGGTACCTCCGATAAACATTTCGGACCGCAGATCGACTTAAATTAAGTTGAGCACTCACGTTTCTTTGGCTGTGTCCGGCCTGAATAAGTGCCACAGCTTGGGCGGCGACTTCAGGTGAAGTATCCATAGATTATTGATAGAACCTCACCTTAATGTTAAGAATAAGTAATGTTTGTTGCAAAACCAAAGATATCAATCACTTTTTCAAGAATTAAATCCAAGTAAACCAATAAAACCAAGTTTTCTTAGTATTCGATTGTTTGATATCAACAAACAGGCTCCAAATTGTCTTTTGTTTCTTTAAATTCTGTGTTCGAAATTCAAAAAAAGACTATTGAATGAAATTGTGAATGTGCCAGGTTCAAAACTGCATAAAAACTTTTTGCTCGACCTAATATAAAATTTTAGCTAGGACCAAATGAAACTGAAAATACAAGGTGGGCCAAAAGATGTGTCCAGAAGTGTATTTTAAGCCAGTCCGCCATTTTTATCCGGTAATGCTAGTAAAATTACACATAAATCTACTTCGTATCCATAAAACAGGAAACTAAAGGAGGACAGAGACGTTTTAAACGATATTATTACGTGACGCTTACGTTGCGTTACGTACGTTGCGGGTGGCGCAACACTAGTAAGTAGGACTCGTTTACATCACTTGTGGGGGGGGGGGGGGCGCGATAATTTGTGGAGCATCTTTGAGAATCGAACATCGATTTAATTGTTGTAAATTAACATGTTTTCAACTGTGGAGCAGTGGTGGCGCAGTTGTAGCGGCCGCGACTTACGAGTTGTATAGGTCGTAGGCTCTTACCCAGGTAGACTTTGATTTGTGTATTAAATTTCATCACCACTGCTCTCAAAACGGTGAAGGAAAACATCTTGAGGAAACCGGCATGTCCTAGAATCAAAAATTCGAAGACATAATTATGACATCTATCAACCCGCACTGGACACGCGTGGTGGATTACAGCCTACTCCCTCTCACCGAGAGGAGGCCTGTGTCCCAGCAGTGGGAACATTATAAGCTGATTATGATGAATTATGCAACATCATCTGCGTAGCCTTTTCCCAAATATGTTGGGGTCGGCTTCTAGTCTAATCGGATGCATCAGCTGCATCCGATTAGACTAGAAGCCGATCAGTATTTTACATGGACCGACTGACTGATTTATCAAGTGTGTTACAATAATAATTCACAAAATTATGTGTGCGAAAGAAGATGCATGCACAAACACAACACCATATTTTCATTCTCTACTTCTTGTAAATACCTACTACTAACATAGACTGTACTTGAGTAAATTCAAATTTAAAACAAAAATAGTAAAAAGGTAATATAACATAAACATGTTACACTAGATTGGTATTGGTAGCACTAGGATACCCTGTGTCGCAGGATCCAGTCTCTTTCGACGATAATACATAAAACATACGATACAAAACAAATAAAAACAACGAAACGATATAAATTGTTACTAACCCTGGTGAGTTTTGTTACTTACTTGTTAATAAATATTTTATATTATTTTATATATATTATTTTTATTATTATTATTTGTCTTTGGCTTATCTCGGGACCCTGGGGTCCCGGACCTTTGGAAGGCGTACGAGGGGCCGAAGCCAACTCGCAGAGGCCCCTTAGATAATTTTAAATGACGAGGAGGCACCAGCCGACGATTATCCCTGTATGCACTATGCAAGTGCACCCAAGGACAACCCCCGGTTGGTGCAGGACTATTGCAGAACATGAACATTATTATTATTGTTGTTAAGAATAGTAAAAAAAATCTTTGTTGAACATCAATAAGGAGATACATCGATAATTGTGCGTTTTTAAAATTCCTCTAAAACCAAATGTGTAAGGCTATCTCATTTCTGTTTGACTTTAGTGTCTACTGCTATACTAAAACCGAAACATGATTACTTATTTGAAATTTATTCGACAGAAAAAAATTCCAAAGTAGCACCGTCTATTTTGTTTTTTTTTTTATTTACGATTATACATAAACAGTTCCATAGTGTGCAGTAAAATTTGCTTGAAATCGAAGGTATTTAAAAATATGTTATGTACTTACTAAGCTAAATATTGATTTAAGTTTAGCATTTTGTCATAAATCTACGTTTAGTTCCGGTGCGCGTGAGTCTTATTCTATCTCGTGCGTCAAACTAGACAGCCATAACGCTATTTCACGTACACAGCGAGCAAAACCACGCTTAGATTATATCCTCTTAATAAATGTTTTATTATTTATATATTTAGGACTAGGAAAAAGCATTGAACATCAGTATAATAACAAGTACCATAATCCTGCCCTTGGATTGAACATGGGATTCATTTTGTCGTTAACTTAAAGATAATGCCATGTTGGTGTCAAGGACCTCATGTTACTATTCAAAGCCACTCATTTAGTTTCTGATAAGTACGGTATTTGTAGAGGCGTCTTGGTTTCATTTGTAGATACCCAGTACATGCAGAGGAATGAGGAAAATGTCGTCGTAAGGAACGTTTTGAATATGAATGTGGATGGGAAGACTAAAGAAGTGATGGATGGACTCTGTGAAAGATGATATGGCTAGAAAGGGAGTGACTACCGCGATGACGATTAATAGAGAAGTATTGAAGAAAAAGACACGTACCTAATTAGGATAAGGGCAGCAGAATGATGATCGTGGTTTTATTTCTATTATTCTAGTATTCGCACCCATTAACACTTTGCCAGACTTGGCAAGTGTTAAGTGTAAATGGCAAAGTGTTAGTGGGTTTTTCTATATGGAAAGTAGTCTGAGGTTATGCCCGGTTGATGGCAATGTTTTATTTTAAATAGGCTCACAAAGTTAGGGCATAAATCGAATAGATTTAGCTGATGGTAGACTTGAGCATTCACTTAATAGTAACGGAATATCGAGCATTCGCCGTTTTTAATTAAATTTATCGAAATGAACAACGGACAGAGCCATAAGCATCACAACGAATATTTTCACAATCATTCTAGCGAACGCTCTAGTAAAATGTTCACGAAGATGTCAGACTTGACTTGAAAATTGCTCGGCTCGGCAAAAAGCTCGAAGCAAATTTACTGTCGTTTCGCTAGAATGTTCGCTAGAACGCTCACTAGAATGCTCGCTAAAACGCTCCATTCACTAGAATAGATACTCTTTACAAGTGAATGCTAACTGCAAGTGAGTATTCTTTGCAAATTAAAAATCCGGAGTCACATACTCCGGATTTTTAATTTGTCTGACTTTTTCTGACAGATGAGAATATTTTCTTGCTTCATATTTTTTAGTGTGATTTTTCGGTATTCGGATTTTAGTTTTTGAACTTCCTTTTTTAACATTATTAGTCCTACTTAGCATATTTTTATTAAAAGCACTAGCTGACACGACAGACGTTGTCCTGTCTTGGCTATGAATATTCTAATGTAAACGCATGAAGTTAAAATGTTTTTTCTGAAATTTTCCCATCCTTGCGAAATTTTCTTAATTTTTTCTTTCATAAAAACCTTCTGACAATCATAAACGCAACAAAAAAGAATTAGCGAAATTGTTCTATCCGTTCACGCGTGATGCTGTGACCAAGGGAAATAGGGATTCATTTTATATATGTATATATATAGATTTTAATAGAAACGAGCTTCTACAAACTATATTATCAGAATTTATCCAGTCAACGAAGCACTGTTCGGTCGAGTCGCTCGTCTGGGTCGCAGCTAGACTCTTGATTGGCTGGACTCATTTATTTGTGATTTGGAAGCCGGTTGCAACTTGTATCGTGTAATTGCAAAGGCAAAGAAGTGAAGACTTGATGTTTGTCCAATCGTTGATAAACTGTGCATAATTTTGTTTCAACTTATTTTTTCCTGTTTGCTACAAAGCTATGTACCTACCTAACATTAATTTAAACTATAGAATGTTTTAATTTATTTTTTGTGCACCTGCTTTAAACTTTAGCACAAGAAAGATATTAAATATCATCCATTCGTTTTATTATGCAGGGTATGACATCATTTAAAGCATTTTGAGCTATACATAATGTCTTAGATGAAGTACTAAGTACTTCATCTAAGACAGTCTTATGTCTTATGTTATTGTTTACTAAAAGTTTGCAAAAAAAATAAAAAAAGACATAAGCAGGTACTTCGTCTAAGACATGTGTGGCCTAAAATGTTCTAAAATAAATGGTGTCAACTATCAACCCCTTTTAAGGCTTTTCACCCAGCTTCCAAACACCCTGAATTAAATTATGAACTATTCCGATTTGTAGCTCTTTTTTGTAAGCTATTAAATTAGTGTAAAATCTGATTTTTGGACATGTCCAAAAATGAGATTTTATATATATATATATATATACCTACCAGACACCACAGATCAGATATGTATCTACCTCTAAAAATTTTGTGAGAAAATTCCCGCCCATTGTCTCGGTAAATTTTTTCTACATTTATTTATCTGTAATTTTTATGGTGTAGCTACATAATGAAGAGTATTCTATTTTTAGTGATGTACAAACAATTTTTGAATTTCAATCAGGCAGGCTTCAATGAGCAATAACAGAAGTTCATAGCTCTGGCACAGCATAATAATATTACAGTAGTTTAGAAAACGCCCGAAACGACGCGCTTCGAAATCTCAGTACCTAATACACCAGCAGTAGGCAACAGTTCAAGTGCGGTTATGCAAGGACAGACGAGTATTTATAAACTACCGAGCGGCCGTTGGTAATTAATTCAAGGTCTCTGCTCAGATAAACTACCGTGGCTTTATTATTCTGTGGCTCAGGACTCGGGTTGCTGCCCTAGCCGGGCTATTTATAGCCCGAGTGGTTACTACGAGTCCTTGGAACAACCTTTAGTAACTACTTTAGTCGTCAAGTAACTTTGTGCCAAGAATGTACCTAAGTACATAAAAATAAAAAGTAATCATAGAATCGTGTTGAAGTTTGTAAGGTATAAATCAATCTGCCTAGCCTTTTCCCAACTATGTTGGGGTCGGCTTCCAGTCTAACCGGATGCAGCTGAACACCAGAATTTTACATGGAGCGACTGCCTATCTGACCTCCACAACCCATTAACTGGGAAATACGATACCCCTTGGTAAGACTGGTTGTCAGACTTTCGGGCTTCTGACGACCCGTATCGACTGTCAAAGATCCACGAATGACAGCCGGGACCAACGGCTTAACGTGCTTTCCGAGGCACGGAGGAGTCTCGGTATGTAAAGATGGTCACCCATCCACGGACCGACCCCGGCAAGCGTAGCTTAACCTGATGGATCGACCCGTGCGGCTGTTATTATTTAGCCACGAGCTCCTCAGAAGTTTGTAAGGTATAATACCAGCCTATTACTGCCCCACAGCAGGACAAGGGCCTCTTCTCATACAGAGAAGACATGAGCTTTGATCACCACGCTTGCTCCAGACGGGTTGGCGATTTCAGACTTACCTATGTTAATTATAAGGCCTCTGCCTCGAATTTCGCGGGCAGCGGGGCGACAGCGGTGGCGGCGCGGGAGCGGACCTGGAAAACAGCGGCGCGGAAGCGGGGCGGGACAATGCGAGACGCGCCGCCGCGCGCCGCCGCCGCCGCCCCGCCGCCCGCGAAATTCGAGGCAGAGGCCTAAGTCCATCACAGCTGTATTGACAGAGAGATTATTGGTGTGTATGTACGACAGACACATTTCGATAATCATATTTAGGTCCCATGTAAAAAGGGGCGAGTATACAAGGTGACTGGACCTGGACCCGCCATAGTAATTTCGCATATAGAGGAGGTCATTTGCTAATTATTAGACCTTACTTTCCCTAACTAAAGTTTTATAGTTTTGGGATTTAGTACCGCTGGAAAGCTGACGAACTAGAAAACTAACTTAGATTAAAATTAATTATTGAAACACCGTAGTTTTTTTTTTTTTTTTATTTCAGTTGAATTTGATCGTAATTTTTTTTTGTATTTTTAAAAAAAAAAAGCATGCTATCATATTTTTAACCCTAGTTTGAGGGAAGTTCCAAAGTATTTTAATCACCACTGTTTATGACTACCAACAAATAATAAAAAAAAACTACTAAAATAATACAAAAAGGAAAGTTATGAATGCTTGAAGGTCAAATTTTGTAAAAATCTCAATAAAGTATAAAAATTGACATATCTCCCAAACTATAAAACTTTAGATAGGGAAAGTAAGGTTAAATAATTAGTAAATGACCACCTCTATGCGAATGTGCTATCGCTGGTCCAGATCCAGTCACCCTGTTCACTGGCCGTTAACCTGGCACAAATCCAGACTCCAGGCCGCTACTGAGAAATTCTTAGTAATTTCTGGAACTAAGAACTGATTGGGTATTTTTAATTCGCGCTGGAAACGAAATCCTCACTACCAATGTTGCTGTTTGCAAAATTCTAAAGTTAGCAATAAAATATAGAAGATCCGAGGTGGGTTTGAATTCGAATCCCACTTGTGATAGCAGAGGGCAGAGGGTTTAAAATCTTACTAGCGGCAAAATTCCATCTTCAAACAACGCATTTTTTATAGTCATAAAAACTGCAATATCTGCAGCGACATGTGCAAACGTAACCAGTCTACGGCCTGCAAGTCAAGGCAACATGGATTTTTAAAACAAAAGCTTGTAACTGTGAACTAGTTTACCTACATTTTGGTAAAAGTTTCAATGATTTTCGTGGTATTGTTCATGAGAATTGAAAGGACATGCAACGGTATGCCGCTTGTAATTGAGAACTTTAGTGTTCAAAATGCTGAGTCGATCGAAGGTTAAGCTACGCTTGCCACGGTCAGTTCTTGGATGGGTGACCATCCATTTCATATCGAGACCCCTCCGTGTCTCGGAAAGGACCCGGCTGTCATGATAGGGGCCACGGGTAGCCAGTTGTGGAGGTCAGATAGGCAGTCGCTCCATGTAAAATACTGGTATTCAGCTGCATCCGGTTAGACTGGTAGCCGACCCTAACATAGTTACGAAAAGGCTAGGCAGATTCCTCATAAGTTAATTTTGCCTTTCCATCCTCCTGCGTTTTCAGAATCAGAATCAGAAATAGTTTATTTGCAAAGAATCTAACAAATCAAGGTGTTATTGGCGTAAAAACAATTGGATCCAGTACATTCAACCGTATGGCATGCAACTTACAAATAAGCATTATAATAGCCATAAGTAATTAAAGTCTATAATTTCAACTACTTTAAATTTTCAAAGTGAATCAAATAGTCAGTCTTTCAATATATTAGTGGTCGACGCAGCATGTCTTTTTCTTCCATACATCTCTATCAGCCGTCATCTCAGTAGTCACCCCCTTTCTAGCCATATCATCTTTATTAGTGGTCGGCGCAGCATGTTTTCTTCTTCCATACATCTCTATCAGCCGTCATCTCAGTAGTCACCCCCTTTCTAGCCATATCATCTTTATTAGTGGTCGGCGCAGCATGTTTTCTTCTTCCATACATCTCTATCAGCCGTCATCTCAGTAGTCACCCCCTTTCTAGCCATATCATCTTTATTAGTGGTCGGCGCAGCATGTTTTCTTCTTCCATACATCTCTATCAGCCGTCATCTCAGTAGTCACCCCCCTTTCTAGCCATATCATCTTTATTAGTGGTCGGCGCAGCATGTTTTCTTCTTCCATACATCTCTATCAGCCGTCATCTCAGTAGTCACCCCCTTTCTAGCCATATCATCTTTTTAGTGGTCGGCGCAGCATGTTTTCTTCTTCCATACATCTCTATCAGCCGTCATCTCAGCAGTCACCCCCTTTCTAGCCATATCATCTATTAGACGATCCATCCATCGTTTCTTTTGTAACTTCCTCTTGGCTAATCAAGTTAAAATGTTTTGTATACTCGTTTTTTATTCTGATGATAATGTATAGGTAGGTAGGTACCTACAGATATTTGGTAAGATGACTTGCCAGAATCAACTCCGCACGAGGCAACTCTTTGACTGAGCATTGTGGTCCTCCATCAGGAATTATTCTGTATCAGTCTGGCACTATGGTATTATTATGACACTTGGCACACCGCCAAATGACACAGTGTAAAATAAACCAGTGCCTCGCTTAACCGCTTCGTGAAATACTGACGTGAATATGTTATGTATTATGTTATGTTGATTTCATAACAATATTATAATTATTGATTATACCTAAGATTTTGCATGAAATTCTTATTTCGTTATACTTATGTCACGATAGGAAAGTCTGTTTATTTTGCATGCTTTCTCCTGTTAAACAAATTAATAAGAATAAATATAACATTATATTTGAAGTATCTTTAGGTACATAAAAAGGTATATTAATTTCTGTTTGTTTCGATGTTTCTTCTCAGAGTAGTCGGATAGAAATCCCGACCTCACCTAACTTTTAAAATATGATTGAAGTGGGGAGTTTGAGTCACTATACATGTTACATACAAGGTGGGGTAAAAGTAATCACCCGATGTGGTTTATAAGCTGTACTTTTTTATGAATGAAAAATTTTTGTTCTACTTGTGGATTATGTTTATTTAATGAATTAGAATTTTTTCTATCAAGACGAGAAAATGATATCGGTCAAGTGGCCGCCGCGCGCCGTCAGAATAATTGATGACATTAAGAGCTCGTTTGACATTTTCCATCACTTGTGTCAGAACTGCCGGCGATAGGTTCTCGCATTCCTCTGGGATAAGTATTCTCTTTATGGTTTTCAAGAGTCTCGAGGCTTGTTTACATAAACCCGGGACTACAAGTAGCCTCACAAAAAAATCTGGAGCGGTCAAATCGGGTAATCTGGCCGGCCAGTGCAAAACGGCAAAGCGAGAGATTAGACGACGTGGAAATGCTTCGTCAACGTTCTTGAGGAGTATAGCGATCTATGGCTTGTTGACGTGTATTTTGCATCTGTTTACTTCACAAATGTCAAAACAGAATTGACATTTGCCGCCATTTGCAAAAGTTATAACGTCTTCCAAATGTATTGCCAAGGTAATTTCTTTCTTTCTTTCAATAGGGTGATTACTTCTGCCTCACCTGTTATAGGTCGTTCTCCAGGTCCCAAGCTCTCTATCTATCAAATTTCATAACAAATATAACGATCGGTTAAGCGATTAAAGCTGCGGTCCCACGGCCTGCTTTCTCACAGGCCAGATCACGCCAAGACAGGCCGACAGGCCGTGGGAACCGTCGCATCCGAAGAGGCCTCCGGTGGCCTGTCGTCACCCGTCCGATCCATCGGGAGACGGTAAGTTTAAAAACGCGGCGTGGCTCATACGGAGCGGATGGCTGCGTGTGCAGCTTGTGTGCACTTGACATAATATATGTTGGCACCAGGCCAATATACGCCGTCGGAGTGCTCGGCACGGGCCGCGACAGACGTGGCAACATCTGGCGCAGCATGTCAGTCAATGCTGTGGCCGTGGGACCGCGGCATAAAGCTGCGGTCCCACAGCCCGCTTTCCTCACAGGCCAGATCACGCCAGGTCAGGCCAACAGGCCGTGGGACCGCGGCTTTATAAAGTCATTTCCCAGCAATAATTTTGCTCAATGTTACTTAGAATGCGTAAATAATGGCTGTGTGCTGGGGCTTTTCACGCCCTGTATATGAATGCTAGTCTCGCTAGTTTGTTGTTTGTCCTCCTGCATATCAGAGGCCTCTTCTCTTAAGAGAAGGAACTAGTATTGATCACCTGCGCTTGCATACTATTTGTGTTGGCGATTTCCGAAGTTTTTTAGCCCTCGCAAATACCTAGATATTTTCCTACACTGTAATTTAGTGATGTGTTGTAGGATAAACTTAGAAATAAATTGTATTGTTAGGTAGGTATATTTTCCAGATTTCAAACCCGCATCCTTAAAAAGCCGGTAGCCTAACCACTGAGTCATTACATTACGATATTACAACACTTTGATACTATTATAATAATAAATAAGTAATTAGAACAGCATTATAATAAATTTATTGTGGTTGTTATATTTTTTGTAGATTGTGGGTAGTTTAAAATTTGTTTGATATAGGTACACAGTAGGTAAAACCGTACCTAAACCGGGTTTTTAAATAAAGTATGAACAGGATTGGTAAAATTGATGCTAAAAACAACAATTTTACACCGAAGTTTCAACATATAATAATTAAACTTTTACCACACAAGTAGTAAAGAAATTACAATGCAAGGTAACTTACAAAACGCAAGCGAAACCAGTCGAATAGTTTATAATAGTAGGTAAGTACCTAGCTACCACACATATTCTTGTCACTAAGTACCTACATAAGCAAATTCTTAATCATAGTACATCAAGTTATGAACTCACCTCCGCGATCCAGCCGGTATTTAAAAGACAAACATTTAAAATCCAAATACAACTTACACTATAATTATTTTGTTAATTTTTCGTACACAAAATATCACTGGAAGACATACACAATGAAATTTTGACAGCTGTCAAATGCACCACTAAGTAAAAAGTTTTTTTTTCGAATCGAGGCAGCGACGCGTCTTCGCCGTTCGGCCCCAAGCAGCCGGACTAAAGTCTCGTGTCCACTTTCGAATCTTGCGCTGCGGTGTGGTACAAACTTATAAATGCAACATAGAAAATACTTTCCCTATCGTATTTCAAAGCAGGACCGTTTACAATCGCATGTTGACTTCACTTTTTAATGGCATAGTTAATATTGTATGGTTTTAATAACAACTTTCAATGTGTAGTACAAGTTGGACTTTGTTTTGTACTGCGTAAGGTTAGTTATTGTTTAAATAAGTATGTAGGTAGTACATCCGTAAAGGTTTTGTGATACCATCGTTAACACAGTTATTTTTATGTAAAATTATGTGAATTGAGCTATGATATAAGAGCCATCGATCCTCCTCCTCCCTTCAGATGAACCGAATTATAGAGAAACCTAACATCATACCTGTATTCCCCAAAGGGAGAGGTAGGCTGAAGTGGACAACCCAACCAATTACAATAAAACTAACTGCACTTTAAAAATAATTATACCCTCTTACTTAATAATTGTTTCAAGATAAATGTGCTTTCAGCCTGCTCATCCCACCACACTACACCACACCAAAGAAAAGAAAGAAAATACATTTATTTATCACAGACTAAAAATGCACCAACACAGCATATTATACCACAAGTAAAAAAAGAAAACAAATAAAAAGCCACCACACCACACTTCACTGGCACTCAATCAAGAACTTGTATCTTCTTTTTCTTCCTTTATTGTACTGTGTTTTCCTACCAAAGGTTACTATAATTTTTTTGTTAAATATAACTACACAACGTGTGGGGGGAGAGGGGGGCAGGTAATCTGTAAGACAGGTTTTCCTAGTGCAAATACCAGTCTCCTACAAAGTATTATCTGATGTTGTAACTTCATTTTTTTTTAAGGCGCCTTTGTGAAAGAGAAATAAATGCTTATCGTATTAATTTTGCCAGTTATCATCATCATCATTGCAGCCGAAATACGTCCACTGCTGGACATAGGCTCCAGCCAGCGTCGCTATATCGACCTATCTTCTGCTTCTCGCATCCAGCGGATTGCGGGGAATCATACTTTCGAGCAGCATCTTTTTCCAGGGACTACTGCAGGGACCACGGGTAATAAACGGAAAAATCCACAATGACACTGCCCGACCTGAAAATCGAATCCAGGACTACTATACTCTGCCGCCGGGGTCGCGGGTAGTTCGAAAGAGATACCGTGGCCCTGGCACGGGCAACTGAAGGAACACGGGTGGGTTTTAGTCAGTAAAATTCTGACACCCCTCCCGCTCCGCCCAGAGCGGGAGAAGTCATTTGATGATTTCCCATCCACCAGCAGGCGCTCCACTAGACCAATGAGTCATTCTGTCGGTGATTTTTTGTGAAAAGAGGGTACCTTAACGTCATGAATGAAAAACCACAGATAGGTACATGTCAATCAGACTATAACTGTTCTCACTGCTGGGACTCAGGCCTCCTCTATGAGGGAAGTGCACAGTAAGCCACCACGCGGGCACAGTGCGGGTTGGTTGGTGGATGTCACATGTCTTTGAATATAGCTACTGGTGCCGATTCTGTTGTGCACAAACTAAACTTAATTTAGGCTGTTGCTAACTTTTTCTCTCTATTATGACAAGAAAGGGACGGAAGTAAATTAGAGCTGTCAAATTAGTTAGAACTAATTTTTCCATAGACATTTAGACGACACGTAAAAACATGTCGACTAAAAACACGGTGAAGCGCAAGGCGTGAACTAGTTTGACATCCCCAACTTAGTTCATACCTATAGCCGTCCTATTCTCGCGCTGCCTGTTAGTAAAAGATAGCGATTCTCTAATTTTAGTTTAGTGCGTTCACAAGAGAATCGGCACCTTCGACACACATGCTCATAAGTAGCATGAAAGCATGCATTTATTGAGAAATTGCTACTTAGTAGCATATGTTCACAACATTACTAATAATGAGCATGCTTATTTCGAGTCAGCATGCTTTTTATAAGCAAGGTGTGTCAGTACCTTTATCTAACTATTATTTATAAATGCGAAAGTGAGTTTAGTTTGCTTATTACGCTTTCACGCTAAAACGGCTGAACGGGTTTAGATGAAATTTGAAAGGTAGGTAGCCAGGGACCTGGAGAAGTACATAGGCTACTTTTCATCCTGGAACGCAGGCGAAGACGCGGCCAACAGCTAGTTACCTATAAAGGGAGTGTTGAGGGAAAGATCAGGTGTACAAAATTAAAAGTCAATACGATTTTCCAATGTAAATTGAGCTTTATTCCAGTATAAATTAAGTTCTTATCGATATTATTCGTGCATTTGTAGGGCTTTTTTTCCCGTATCTAGACACTATCTACCAGAGAAACCCAAAAATATTATAACAGAATGACAAACATGCAGGATGTATCAGAAAGGTGTGGTAAAGGGGCCGTACTATTTCGTGAAAAAACATCATGGATCCGTTAAGAAAAAAGGATGGTGCTATAGGTCGTATATAGCTCCGTCTCTCTCTCACACTGGCACTGTTCAACTTCTGCCCTGCTATAAGAGCTCATTGTAAGCCCTCAGACCATCAAACTGAACAACTATCTCAACGGGACCAACATCGTAATTGAGAAAAAATATCATCAGTCCCGCTTCAATACATACTCAACCTAAATGTATGGGACGGTTGATATTTTTTGGTCCCATAGAGAAAACTGTTCAGTTTGAAGGTCTCTTAAATTTGACCAGACTTTTCTGATACATGATACGCCTTCTTCCCATGGGGTAGGCAGAAACTACAGAACGCCACCTGTATGAATTTTTTACATAAATAAGGTAGGTACAGGAAGTACTAAAAATAGTCAATTACATCGATCTTTTATTACTTATGCCTTTTATTTCGGCGTGAAAATTTTACTTAAGTAGGTAGTTTAATTTTTAATTACCCCCCTCACAACCTTCTTCAATTTTAATCTTATGTACTTTCATTCTATGTGTATTTAATGTAGATTTCTTCAAATACTTCTTATCACATACACCACAGTCGAAAGTCCTACGAAAATGCTTTAAAGACTTATGCCTGTTCAAAGCAGTTGTATCCAGGTACGTCTTCCCACACAATTCGCAAGCACATAACCTATTATTATGCCTATCCATGTGAACAACAATGTTCTTAAAACTACGCTTACAAATACCACATTTAGTCTTACCGATATCAATATCTGCCTCGGGGTTATGTTTGCGGAAAATATGTCGTTTTAAAACAACTTTTTGGGTGAATTTTAACCCACAGACTTCACATGGAAACTTTTTTATTCCTTTATGCTCATCAATGTGTCGGTTAAGAGAAAATTTGCCCGAAAATATCTTCCCACATAATGAACACGACATCCATGAGAGCTCTTTATTATGAGCAGTCTTAATATGCTCTATTCTTAAACTTGCATCATCAAATATCTTAGAACAATACCTACACATGAATTTGTTGTCATGTTTTAGTCTATGGATCTTCATTGTCTTTGGACAAGATAGTTTCTGCTCACAAACGTCACATTTATAAAGTTTTTTGTCACCGGTATGTAATTTTAAATGGTCATTAAAATGTCTTTTATTTGAGTATGATTTTTGACATATTTTACAATTAAAAGGGCGTAATTTTTCATGAACCGTCCTGATGTGAGCTTCCAAATTAGATTTGTCATTAAAAGACCTGCCACAGAGATCACATAATATTTTTTTATTAGTACCAGCGTGTACTTTTAAATGCCTAGTTAAAGTTTGCGTGTACTTAAATTCTTTTTCACATAAATGGCATTTGTAGATTTTTTCCTTCGTATGACAATTGAGATGGTCTTTTAAAGCGACTTTTGAAGCGAATTTTTTCGGGCAGAAGCTGCAGTTTAATTCTTTTCCTGTGTGCAATCTTGTGTGGTTTTTATAATTTTCAAATGATTTTAATTGTTTTGGGCAGTATTCACATTTGAATAAGACAGAATGGTCTTTGGAAATGTGTTTGTTAATATCTTTTTCAGTTTGATACAAACCCCCACAATCTTTGCAAGAGAATTCGGTGCCTGTGTCTGTAGCCACTTCAATAATTAAGGAACGGTCGAGATTAACGCGTCTTTCATCTGAAAAGTAAAAAAAAAAAATAAGAGGTACCGAATCACGCCTGTAAAGTCTATTACAAAATTAAAAGTAATTTATTCAAATTAGGCCGAGAATCAACAATTTTCGAACGTCACAATTACATAAGACAGTCCCCCGGCACGCCCGCCCTTCACCACTTCCTATACCTAACGTCAAATAAATCTGAATTAAAGGTCATTGACCCACATACATTTATTCAAATAGGTAATTCCGAAAACAGAAATAATGACATAAACTTGTCCCCAAACGACCTTTATCGTGATCCTTGAATTTTTCTAGTAATAAAAACCGGCCAAGTGCGTGTCGGACCACGCACAATGAAGGGTTCCGTAGTTGGGATGAATTATTCCAAGTACAAACTTAACATTGTAGTTGAAAAACATGTTCTTCCGTACATTCCAACTGTAAATGTAAGTTTGTACTCACAATATTGAGTTTTACCATGTTATTTTAAGACCACAGACTTCTTATAGGTTTTCCTGTAATCTAGAGATAAAGATCTATTCTCTGTATTTTTTTTTTCAAAGTTTTAGGCTCAGTAGTTTCGGAGATAAGGGGGGGAGAATGGTCAATTTTCATCTATTTTCTTAAATAATTTTAAAACAATTTATTTTAAAATTATAAAAAGAAATATATTTGAGACCCTTATAGTAAGTCCTTTCGTTTGATATGTAATATGCTATAGTTTGCAAAACTTTTTTTTTAATTTTCTTATGTGCCCCCCATATTCAAAATTTATTTATTTACTTTACCTGTCCGTGTTTGGATCAGAGAAATTCATATGTGTACCAAATTTCAACTTAATCGTTCCGTTAGATTAGGAGCAAATTGGCTGTGACAGACGGACGGACGGACAGACAGACAGACAGACAGACAGACAGACAGACAGACAGACAGACAGCCAGACAGACAGACAGACACACGAGTGATCCTATAAGGGTTCCGTTTTATCCTTTTGAGGTTCGGAACCCTAATAACGATGCATAATGTACTGTCGGTACCTACGCAGAGAAATTAAGGAAAGAGCAATGAACTTTATTTCAGATTTAAGTGGCGGCCACCATAGTGCTTTAGCTGGGAAGAAGTGGCGCAACAAACTGTCCAGCAGCACAGCTGTCTATTCAGTTAGGACAACTTGATCCTATACAAGTATGCTAAGTAGTCAATATTATGAAACACAACACATTAAATTTTGCAATTTGCCATACCAATAAAAACATTGAATACTATACTCAAGCAGAAATACCGGTCAAGAGCGAGTCGGACTCGCGCACCCAGGGTTTCGTTACGATTTCTGAAAGTGTGCTATTTAGAGACATAGTTTTATTTTTCCTGTAATCTTTACATAAACATCTATCACATAGAATAATTTCAGATTTTTATCTATGCAAACAGTGGAGATAGAGGGGGAACGGTATTTTTTTTACATTTATCATCAAAAGTCGAAAACTATGCGGCCTAAAAAAAAGAAAAAAAATGTTGAGAATGTGCAAACAGCGCTGTTTCATGTGATACCCCACATGCCATAGTAGCCCCACTTCGAATTTTTAAAAAGGCAAACGTCATCTAAAACTGTTCCAAATTTTAAGTTGATAGCGTCGTTCTTGAGATATCCAGTTGCGACAGACAGACTGAGACGCAGCATAAGGGTTCCTTTTTACCATTTTGATACGGAACCCTAATAAAAAGCCATTAATACAAATATCAACTTTTTTAAGGAGTACAGTTACTCGTAAGGGGGAAGCGCCAGGATAGCCTGTGAATTTCAAATTATCTTACGTTTCTGCAATTTGCAAGTCAGTATTAGGTTGTATTATGTTGATTAGGTGACTTATTTACACCAAAGTTATCAAAATACGGCAGAGCTGTTTGCACTTTATTTAAAAGAGTGTCCGTGGAGTTTCTTGCCCGTTCTTCTCCATAGGTACCTACTATGCTTTGGAATGGGCGCCTAGCTTCATCTTTCTGACTGACCGACCCCTTGACAATTCAAAAGTGCCTGTAATCGGTATAATTGAAATAAATGCTTTGAGTTTGAGTTTGCACGTTTTTAGTGATAAGTATTCAATTTTTTACTAACAATCATCTACAATGTATATCCTCAGTCCGATTTTTTCACTGCCTGGTGAAACTCTTGAGGCCAGACGTTTTTTTTTTTTTTCGTGGCTGCTACTTATGTTTTCTATATAAATCCAAAACCCATAATGTTTTCCTAGTACCGTCAGTACTTAAGGCGCATCATACGGTCTGCTCGGGGCCATTTTCCCGCTAGATGGCGCTGAAGTCAACATTTTTAGTTTATTTTGTTTTCTGTGTAATTGGTACATTATTAAGTCGTAGGAGTAGATTACGCGTGAATCGGAAATTACACTATATGGAACTTGTTCATAACATTGCCTCAAAATCCACCCAATTCGACACAATACCATGAAATATAATCTGCCATTGAAAAAAAAAAATGGTCGTTTACACGCACATACGTAAGCGTACATTTTAAAAAGATGGGCCACTAGGTGGCGTGTATTTAAAAAAAGCGCCGCATGAATATTTATAACGATTATGTTAGATGAAATTAAATGCGTTCCTAGCGAAGCATGTGTAATCTAAATACTGTGCGTAGTAGAAAAATGTATGGGCGGCCTACCGGTACATCCCCCTTAAGTCGCATATAACAGCGGGCGAGGCAATTGCAGCCTGTGGGTCAGTTATACGCGTATATCTTTCAATGCCCTACGGGTCCTGTACAATAAAGGTTTTAGGATGCTGTTGGGGTTGCCTCGCTTTTGCAGTGCATCAGGTATGTTTGCTAAGGCCAGAACAGACTGCTTTAGGGCAATAGTGCGTAAAAGAGTGGCCTCCCTGATGTGCCGCGTGCGAGGCAGCACCAACGGCCTTCTGAATACCATATTGGGTAGGGTTGAGTGCCCGGTTGTGAGGCACTGGAATGCCGTCCACGGTTCCGGAGGTGCCCTCTTTAATATTAAATAATTATTGAATTGTGAATAATAATGAATAAATATATAATTAATTAATAATTTTAAGTACTAACATAGGTATAAGTATTATTTACTAACAATGTATGGAATGTTTTTTTTTATTTAAAATGATTAATAATAATTGCTTCTAACAAAATTTCTTAATGAAAAACCCAAGAGGGAAAGATAATAAAACTTACTATGTTTCATAGATTTAGTAAAAGTTTGCCTATTTCCGTTTCCTTTATTTCTTAAATTTTTCTTTGGTATTTCTGACTTTTTTTCCGTTTCATTTTTGCTTGCAATTTTTTCTTCATTACTTGCGATCTCAGTTTTTGGTAGGTTTTCTGAAAAACAATGTATACATTTTTTTTAAGTAATGTGCCCACTGCTGGGACGCAGACCTTCTCTCTGTGGCAGTAATAATGCACCACGCGGGCATAGTGCGGGTTGTTGGATGTCACATGTCTTTGAAATTTTAATTTTTGGACAAAAGTTCATCGCTGTAGTCCACTGCTGGACATGGGCCTCTCATATTGCACGCTATTCAGCTCGATTCCACCCTGCGAAGATCGTCGCTCCACCTAGCCTGAGGGCGGCCTACCTTACGTTTGCCGGTTCACGGTTTCCACTCAAGAACTCATCTACCCCAACGGTACCGGTTCTACAGCTAATACGGCCGGCCCATTGCTACTTCAGCTTGCTTATTCTAAGAGTTATGTCGACAAATATGGTTTTCTGCCGGATCACCTCGTTCCGGATTCGATAAAAGTTAAGAAACTATTAATAAAATATTTATTATTTAAATAACGAACCTTTTTTAATTTCTTTAATGGGATGTTCGATATCAATATCTATATTGTATTCTGAAAAAGAAATGATAATACAATTTATAACAATTAAAATTATTAATTTATAAAATAACAGTCAAGAGTGTATTTTTTTTAAAACAAGCTTTTATTAATCTGAATATCAGCTAGGACAGAGTCATTGTCAAGACAAATCAAACGAGGCCAAACTCGATAGGGTTGCGTCGTTTTATTACTGAGTTCCCATAGCCACCTTCCGGCTCCATCATCAGATCTGCAGGATTCGATTACTGTTTTATCGTAGTTTACGTTACTTTAATGCTGAAAACTGTGTGCAATATTATACAGGGTGTTTGGTGCATCGTTTGCCAAATGAAAATGGTGGATAAGAGGGGTCTTCTGCTATCTCATCAGGCCCCAAAAAAAATTCTTGGCCCCACAGTATTTTTACGTAATTTTTTTATTATTATTGTATAGTAGAGATTTGACGGTCTCTGGAGATTGACGCGTTTGTTATTCCATCACAGCGCCGCGAATCTTTTAATTCAGATACTGTCATTTGTTTTGTATGAGCCAAGACTCCAAGAGGGTTTGTGATGCGGCACAATGTCTAAAATTAACATTTTAACTCCTTAGAGGCCAACTGCACCCCATGTGTGCATAAGGAAAAACCCTTTACATAATAGGTATATAAGCTTATATAATATATATTATATATAAACGTGTGAGTACTATGTACATACTCTAAAGCTACCATTTACTGGTTACGTCTTTGTTTGACTTGAATGTGCCCTGGCGGCTGAGAGTATGTGACGCTCACTATGTCTCGCTGATGGTGGCGCGTGTTGGATCATTTAGCTAATCCATGCGTCAGGTTCGTGAACAAGCGCTGTCAGTGAAGGCTGGTCATACCTTAGCGGCCACGGCTTATTTTAATTTAATTTAAATATTTGAATTGTTTTTTTTTTTTTTTTAAGGACGCTTTTAACGTTCTGCATCGTTCTCACATGTGAAATTTCAACATGAATGATGTAACCATTATTTTGTAACCATATCTTGATTTAAAAGAGTGTCCGTGGAGTTTCTTGCCCGTTCTTCTCCATAGGTACCTACTATGCTTTGGAATGGGCGCCTAGCTTCATCTTTTTGACTGACCGACCCCTTGACAATTCAAAAGTGCCTGTAATTGGTTTAATTGAAATAAATGCTTTGAGTTTGAGTAAAAAAACATCATTCAATGGAAAAAAAAATCATCATAAGTAGTTGTGAACCCCTGGGGGTTTTGGGTTTATAAATTAGTATATGATATCGCCTGAACAGTAAAAAATTAACATACAAAATCTTATGGGCAAGAATTTTTTTTGGGGCCTGAGGAGATAGCACCAGACCCCTTCTATCCGCCATTTTCATTTGGCAAACGATGCACCAAACACCCTGTATTTTACCTGTTTAAGATATACCTAAAATTTTAACATTATATTTATAGTAATTTGCATACATTTTTGATTCATTTCCGAGTTTAGTTATTTGTGGTGCCAGTGGGCCTTAGAGCGAGATGGCTAACTAAGCGTTCCATACGAACATGAACCTTATTCTTTTGCAGGATAAGTTCATATTCGTATAAGCGAATGTGAACAAGAGTTTCATATGAATATGAACATTAGTGACATACAAATAATATTCATATTTGTATGCAACACTTAGCGTTCGCTCTGCGAGACTGGCTTTTTATTTAATGTTTACCATTACATAAGTCACCATTTTCTCCTTCTGACTTAATATCACTTGTAATGAATTGTTCATCTGGAAATAAAATATACAGATAATTATTGATTAGGGCGATACCAAAATAAATTGAAGTCTTTTTCGTAATAATTTCTTTCACTATTACAGCATATATTTAGTTTTTGTAAGTATATATGTTAATTGACTATTTTATTAATACTTTGACTGAAGGAAAACTCAACTGGGTTAAATTTCCTCGATAGAGTTTAATTCCGAAAAGACCTCTACTTATTTATATTAGGTCTTTACCTATGAAATTGCCGTTCTGCAGTACTGGCCATTTCAAATCAAAATAATTTTTGTTTGGCTAAGAATTCTAATTTCATATTAATTTTATTTTAAAAACATGGATTTTTTTTTTCCAAAAGTAGTCATTTGTTTATTGATTAGTGTTACATTTTCATCGCATTTCAATCTTTTTCGTCATCATGGATACGTTCAAAATTCGAGTAATTATAGAATATGAGTACCGTCGTGGCAGCAACGCGGCACAAGCGGCACGCAACATCAACGACGTTTACGGAGCTAACACTACAAACTAACGCACCACTTGTTATTGGTTTGCTCGCTTCCGTTCTGGAAATTTCGACCTGAAAAATGAACCTCGCGGTCGTCCGAAGACTTTGGTCGACAATGACGAATTAAAGGCGATTGTGGAAGCTGATACACAATCTACGGCTGAGTTAGCAGCAGCTTTCGACATTAGCGTCAAAACAATATTGGTCCATTTGCGTCAAATTGGCAAGGTAAAAAAGCTTGACAAATGGGTGCCCCACGAACTCAATGATCGCCAGCGCGAAGTACGCGTCGAGACGTGCCTTGCACTGCTCAACAGACACACAAATGAAGGAATTTTGAACCGCATTGTTACCTGCGATGAAAAATGGATAATGTTTGATAACCGCAAGCGCTCAGCAAGTTGGTTGGATCCTGGTTCAGCACCTAAACAATGCCCTAAACGAAAACTTACCCCTAGAAAAGTGATGGTCACTGTTTGGTGGTCTAGCGCCGGTGTGATTCATCACAGCTTCTTACCAAACGAGGTGAACATTACTTCAGATGTGTACTGTGAAGAACTGAACACAATGATGGAGAAGCTGGCACATCTCCAACCAGCATTGGTCAATCGCTCGTCTCCGCTGCTCCTGCACGACAACGCGCGACCTCATACTGCACAGCAGACGGTCTCCAAGTTGCAAGAACTGGGGTTGGAAGCTCTCCGTCATCCGCCCTACTCACCAGACCTTGCGCCTACAGACTACTACTTTTTCCAGAATTTGGATAACTTCTTGGCGGGAAAAAAATTCAATACCCGAAAGGCAGTACAAAATGCCTTTGAAGAATTTGTTGCCTCCCGTCCAGCTGATTTCTTTAAGAAGGGCATCAATAAACTGCCACTGCGTTGGCAAAGATGCATTGATTGCATGGGTGATTACTTCGATTAATACAAATAAAAAATGCACGAAAAAAATTCGTTTAAATTTTTTCATACAAAACGGCAATTTCATAGGTAAAGACCTATTATTTTTTCTGTAATTCTAAAATCCTAAGTAATATCATTGTAAAATTGCAATCAAAATGTGCGTATTAGGTAATTGAAAACTCTGGCTGAAAATGTTTCTGATAGACAGCTTAATTTATTTTTTAACAATTTTTATTTGGTTTGGCACTTTTATTTTGGTTCCAGTGCATTGTTGCGCTCTCTTTTCTTCGCATGTGGAAGTAATTGACTCTGTCTTTCTTATTCCCGCCCAGTTCGCCTTTTACATATCGCCCTAAGAGGCCAGTTACATTTTATCACCTCTCTCGCTCACACAGACCGATTTTTTAAGAATTTTGAAAAATGTAGAAATAATATTATTTAAAAGGTATTTTTAACCGACTTCAAAAAGGAGGTGGTTGTTAACTGACTTCAAAAAAGAGGAGGTTATAAATTCGTCGGAACCTTTTTTTTTTTATGTATGTTCCCCGATTACTCGAAGATGGCTGGACCAATTTGATTTTTTTTTGTTTTATTCGAGAGGGTATACATCACAGTTGGTCCCATATAAAATTGATTAACTTTGCTTTGGTAGTTTTTGAGTTAGCTTCAATAATACGTATTTTTTCCCCACTTTTATATGATGTTCTAGTTTGTTTTACAGGTAGTGGTATTAGAATTTGGGTGGGGTAGGTTCCACAACTAAAAAGTGAAACATAAAAACTTTTTTACAAAAAAATACAACCGACTTCCAAAAACAACTACAAAGTGAAAAATAACTTTAATTTCGGAAGTCGGTGGCAAAAAACGAAAATACATTTAACTAGACACCGACTTCCGAAATTAAAGTTATTTTTCACTTTGTAGTTGTTTTTGGAAGTCGGTTGTATTTTTTTGTAAAAAAGTTTTTATTAATAACACATTTCTATTGTGTTATCTAATAACTTCAGCTCAATAAGCACTAAGATCCATTTTTGAGCTACCACGGCTAGCGTAGTTTAACCTGATCGATCGACCCGTGTGGCTGTTATTACTGATTTAATAGGGAAGTATTCAACTGATTCTCGAAAACTTATTGATCTGCTGAAGAACCTCTAAAAACTTATTAATCTTCTTATGTTGGACCCTTTTTAAATTAATGAACCTGTAAAAACTTATTAATCTTCTTATGATGGACCCTTTTTTAAATTAATGAACCTGTAAAAACTTATTAATCTTCTAATGATGGACCCTTTTTTAAATTAATGAACCTGTAAAAACTTATTAATCTTCTTATGATGGACCCTTTTTTAAATTAATGAACCTGTAAAAACTTATTAATCTTCTTATGATGGACCCTTTTTAAATTAATGAACCTGTAAAAACTTATTAATCTTCTTATGATGGACCCTTTTTAAATTAATGAACCTGTAAAAACTTATTAATCTTCTTATGATGGACCCTTTTTTAAATTAATGAACCTGTAAAAACTTATTAATCTTCTTATGATGGACCCTTTTTAAATTAATGAACCTGTAAAAACTTATTAATCTTCTTATGATGGACCCTTTTTAAATTAATGAACCTGTAAAAACTTATTAATCTTCTTATGATGGACCCTTTTTTAAATTAATGAACCTCTAAAAACTTATTAATCTTCTTATGATGGACCCTTTTTTAAATTAATGAACCTGTAAAAACTTTTTGGGTTCTAATGATGGACCCTTTTTTAAATTAATGAACCTTTAAAAACTTATTAATCTTCTTATGATGGACCCTTTTTTAAATTAATGAACCTCTAAAAACTTATTAATCTTCTTATGATGGACCCTTTTTTAAATTAATGAACCTGTAAAAACTTTTTGGGTTCTAATGATGGACCCTTTTTTAAATTAATGAACCTCTAAAAACTTATTAATCTTCTTATGATGGACCCTTTTTTAAATTAATGAACCTGTAAAAACTTATTGATCTTCTTATGATGGACCCTTTTTTAAATTAATGAACCTGTAAAAACTTTTTGGGTTCTAATGATGGACCCTTTTTTAAATTAATGAACCTGTAAAAACTTATTGATCTTCTTATGATGGACCCTTTTTTAAATTAATGAACCTCTAAAAACTTATTAATCTTCTTATGATGGACCCTTTTTTAAATTAATGAACCTCTAAAAACTTATTAATCTTCTAATGATGGACCCTTTTTTAAATTAATGAACCTCTAAAAACTTATTAATCTTCTTATGATGGACCCTTTTTTAAATTAATGAACCTGTAAATACTTTTTGGGGGTTCTAATGATGGACACTATTTTAGGGTTTCGTACCCGAAGGGTTCAAACAGTGCCCTATTGCTGTCACTCCTATTGTGTCCGACGTCCGTCGTCTGTCACACAGATTTTACAGCCAAACGGTTGGAGCTAGTCTTCAAATTTTCACAGTATAAGCCCAAAGCCATACAAATAGTCAAAAAAAAAATTGTATTTTTAAGGGGGGCTCCCATACAGATAAAAGGGGGGCGCGAAAAAAAATGTTGACCTACCTCCATCGTTATTTAGAGCTCATTGAGTAGATAAATACTGTATTTTTATTTTAAAAAATATTGGAAAACTTTCAGGACTCGAAAATAGTAGCCATTAGAAGAGAAAAAAAAGAAAAGAGGTGCAATCATTATATTAGAGTGTTCAACAACATTTTTATTATTTATACTCCATTTGCAGTAAGATTAAACATTTAAACAAACCTTTTTTCAGTCCGTTCAACCGATTTTGACTTCTATTCCGTAGGCTTAAGGATAACATTAAAGGCAAAAAAGTGGTTACAATACCAACTATTTACTGCAGCTGTCATTTTTCATGCCAGCAACGCAATAGAAGTCAAAATCGGTTGAACGAACTGTAAAAAAGGTTTGCTTAAATGTTTTATCTTATTGCAAATAGAGTAGGTACCTATAATATTAGTTCAATTAAATACATGCCATTGAAATAACTGAAAAAATACTAAACTTACTAGTACAATAGGACTTGAACTTCTGTTCACACATAAGCACTTGGTTCTTGAATTCAGTTGCACCTCTCAGCTTAAAGATACAGCTATCACATATTGTGTAGCTCGCTTCTAGTGGTACGGGTTGAGTCGAAATCTGAAACATTTGGTGATCAAGATGTAGTTTTTTTTTATGTTTAAAGTTATTCATACTATCACAATGTATGCTGTCACACTATGTTATTAAAACATTAATTTAAAGTCTATTCCAATTCTTGTTTCCAATTGATGTTAGTTCTGCTTGAGCAAATATCAGCTTTTTATCAGTGCAAATTAACCCTTAACTACCTGAATAAATAAACTTATTATTTAATTTAAACTACCTACCCCAGGTCTCACAGACACCAGTGATATTATTTTGGTGAATAACCAAGTGTGTGCGCCCTCTTTACATTTTGTGCATTCATGTACTATGGGCTTCGGCCCATAGTACATGAATGCATGATCACCATGATCACCTCAAAGGCGATAATCGCATAGCACTGCTCACGTCTCGATCGCACAATGTTTGTTTGTCATTAGCTGCACTCTCACAGGAATATTTTCTTAAGTGAGCATGCTTAAGTTTTGTCCATAGTACCTTCTCCCCGCCCCACGTTGATCTCTTTTCTAAATGTGTTGGTAGTTTTTTTTCTTCACATGTGTATGAATAAATTTTAGGAAACTAAATAGTCAAAACAGACTAGCAACTGTTTTACTGTTCTGAGATATCTTTGCTCAACAATATATTAGTATTGTTGAGCAACGACTTTTCGGTCAGTGGGTTGTCTTAGGGGCGGAGTTGACCTTTTGACTTAATGCATATTTTGAACCTTCTCCTCACATCTTTTTATAGCAATTTATGAGTTTTCATACAACTTTTATGACAACCACAATCTTTTAACACAATCTTTTTCTGCTTAAAGACAATACATACGAGATAATATTGAAACCATAACAGCCCATGGTCGTGATAAACTCTAGGCATTCGTTTTTAATATTATAGAGGCTACTCCGCTAGTGCATACAATATGATTAATTACTATATAGGCTTCTGCCCATTCTAAAATTCAACTCCACAAACAGCTAGCCAGCCCACAAATCTCTCCTTTAGGCATTAAACATTCATTAGGGAAGTAGAAAGACCAAACAATACTTACAAAGATCCCCAATGTTTCTCGTAACATAGTCTCGTATATTTCGACATCATTTTTACCTTGATACGATAAATTGAGGCTCTTGAAGTGACCATCGGCATGACAACAACGACATAATGTACTTAGATTCCATATTTCAGACATTATCTATTGGATAAAAATATTGGAATTACATTACATGAATTTTTGTAAACAATTTGACAGCTGGCTCACTGACACTGACAGACAGCTTAGGGATGCATCTTTGTCTACGAAAAAGTTTAGTCGATAAAATAATCGACAATTTTCAAATTCGATGTTTCACTTTCGTTTATATTAGGTCTTTACCTATGAAATTGCCGTTCTGCAGTACTGGCCATTTCAAATCAAAATAATTTTTGTTTGGCTAAGAATTCTAATTTAAAATTAATTTTATTTTAAAAACATGGATTTTTTTTTCCAAAAGTAGTCATTTGTTTATTGATTAGTGTTACATTTTCATCGCATTTCAATCTTTTTCGTCATCATGGATCGTTAAAAATTCGAGTAATTATGGAATATGAGTACCGTCGTGGCAGCAACGCGGCACAAGCGGCACGCAACATCAACGACGTTTACGGAGCTAACACTACAAACCAACGCACCACTTGTTATTGGTTTGCTCGCTTCCGTTCTGGAAATTTCGACCTGAAAAATGAACCTCGCGGTCGTCCGAAGACTTTGGTCGACAATGACGAATTAAAGGCGATTGTGGAAGCTGATGATACACAATCTACGGCTGAATTAGCAGCAGCTTTCGACGTTAGCGTCAAAACAATATTGGTCCATTTGCGTCAAATTGGCAAGGTAAAAAAGCTTGACAAATGGGTGCCCCACGAACTCAATGATCGCCAGCGCGAAGTACGCGTCGAGACGTGCCTTGCACTGCTCAACAGACACACAAATGAAGGAATTTTGAACCGCATTGTTACCTGCGATGAAAAATAGATTCTGTTTGATAACCGCAAGCGCTCAGCAAGTTGGTTGGATCCTGGTTCAGCACCTAAACAATGCCCTAAACGAAAACTTACCCCTAGAAAAGTGATGGTCACTGTTTGGTGGTCTAGCGCCGGTGTGATTCATCACAGCTTCTTACCAAACGGGGTGAGCATTACTTCAGATGTGTACTGTGAATAACTGAACACAATGATGGAGAAGCTGGCACATCTCCAACCAGCATTGGTCAATCGCTCGTCTCCGCTGCCCCTGCACGACAACGCGCGACCTCATACTGCACAGCAGACGGTCTCCAAGTTGCAAGAACTGGGGTTGGAAGCTCTCCGTCATCCGCCCTACTCACCAGACCTTGCGCCTACAGACTACTACTTTTTCCAGAATTTGGATAACTTCTTGGCGGGAAAAAAATTCAATACCCGAGAGGCAGTACAAAATGCCTTTGAAGAATTTGTTGCCTCCCGTCCAGCTGATTTCTTTAAGAAGGGCATCAATAAACTGCCACTGCGTTGGCAAAGATGCATTGATTGCATGGGTGATTACTTCGATTAATACAAATAAAAAATGCATGAAAAAAATTCGTTTCAATTTTTTCATACAAAACGGCAATTTCATAGGTAAAGACCTATTATTTAGATCATTGAGACGAGTATTTTAACAATGTATAATTTTAGTTTATTTATTTTCCTGTTTTAATACAATGTTATTTTTTTGATAATAGCCTACTTGCCATGCCACAACTTAACGCGCTATGACCACTCGACGTCTTCCAAATTCAGGCAATTTTTCTGTTTTATTTGCACTAGCAATGTGAGAATGGTATTTTTTGCCATATATCCAAGTAGCTAAGGGGAAAGCGTTAAGGTACCTAACCCGCGAAATTCAAGAACTTGCAGAATTGTATTGAAGATTTTAATTCTGTAAATACATATTTGTTACGATTGCAAACCATATTATTAACCGACTTCAAAAGGAGGAGGTTCTCAATTCGTCGGAACCTTTTTTTTTTTTTTTTTATGTATGTTCCCCGATTACTCGAAGATGGCTGGACCGATTTGGATTTTTTCTGTTTTGTTCGAGAGGGTATACATTACAGTTGGTCCCATATAAAATTGATTAACTTTGCTTGGGTAGTTTTTGAGTTAGCTTCAATAATACGTATTTTTTCCCCACTTTTATATGGATGATGTTCTAGTTTGTTTTGCAGATAGTGGTATTAGAATTTGTGTGGGGTAGGTACACAACTAAAAAGTGAAAAATAAAAACTTTTTTACAAAAAAATACAACCGACTTCCAAAAACAACACTACAAAGTGAAAAATAACTTTAATTTCGGAAGTCGGTGGCAAAAAACGAAAATACATTTAACTAGACACCGACTTCCGAAATTAAAGTTATTTTTCACTTTGTAGTGTTGTTTTTGGAAGTCGGTTGTATTTTTTTGTAAAAAGTTTTTTTTTTTTTTATTAACATACAACCTTACCTGTAAATTATTAAAACGAAAAATGATTAGAGTTTCACGGGCTACCCTGCTTGCAGGTAAAAAAAAAAAAAAAACATTTTGTTCAAAACTTGTTTAATTACATTTTAACTATTCGCAAAAGCGATGTACATTCTGCTATGGACTTCGTATTATAATGTAGTATTTAGTGGCATATAAATAAAGTCATTATTAAAACATTTTACATAACAATCATATATTTAAAAGACACCACTCGATTCAAGTTTAAAAATCGAAAATCGACTAAACCCTAAGTCATCAATTCAGATAATTTTAGTAAACAAAGAAATGTCACTGTCAAAATGACAGGACAGTGCTGCAAAACAATTTATCAAAAACAAGGAAATACAAAAACAAGGAAATATAACAACTAACAACAAAATGAAACACTTAACACGATGATAACAAAGCACAATTAACAAACACGCAGCGAATAATATGATCGGAGAAAAGAACACGAACGTATTGAAAAGACGCGAGTTTGCAAATTATGTCAAATGAAATTTGAGAATGTTGGGAACTCCTGTAGTGTTACCAGTATCATAATATTTTTTATACCACAAAATTTTCTTTTTTTAATAACTTTGTTTAAAACCGAAAACTTATAAAAATTAACACGGTATGATAATTGTTTAATTATTATTTCTAAAATAAGTACATAAAAGCCAATATAGCCTTGTTTTCCGCCATTTTATGTGAATTACCATTATGACGATATTTTTTTGATCTGTTATCACCTTTGTTTACATAAATTATCTGAATTGATGACTTAGGGTATAGGTAGTTGATTTTCAAAAACACAAATTACGGAGGTACTTAAATATTAAAACATTTTACAATATAATACGGATTTAACAATATCTAATTCAGATATTATAACAATAATATATATGTATATATATATATATATAATAAACTAGATAATAATAGCTTAATTGCCAAGAGCCTCGACCAACACCTAAGGAGGCTCTCATTGGGCAGCTGGATTAAGGGCTTGATTCAGAAAGCGGTACTTCTGGATACGGCGCGCATTGTTAGGAGGTTCCTCTCTCTGGAACCCTGACCGCCGGTAGCTTGGAGCCTGTTCCCGATACCGGTGGGCTACTATTTTTTACATTTTTTAAGTAATGTTTTTTTATTTTTATTTTTTATAAAAATATTTAAAAATGTAAATTATATGTATGTAAATGAAATAAAGGAAATAACTAGCTAATCTAGTATATAAAAATTATTTGAGACAAAACCTTACCTATACCACTAAACACAACAATTTGAAGTACTTCAATTTGCACCGTAAATACAAAATAATGGCATTAATTCCAGCTGCTTGCTTACTATACAGGCTGTATAGTATTATTACAGCGTATATTTATTCTATTTTTAAATACATATAGGCATACTAGTGTGCTTGTCATATATTTGACGATTCAACGGAGGTAGGTCCAGCAGTGGACTGTGCTGCCAGCTTATCTTAATGATAGTTTAGTCTGGCAACATCGACTTACAACAATCGGGACTTTTTAAAATTGACGCAGATTTATTATCTACTTTAAAAATCGCTAGCACACTCGATAATTATAATATTAATAATAATTTTATTGTACTTTACGTTTCGCGAATATAATTTTATTGTAAAATATTAACATATAGACATTATTTACAGTTACTTTTGGCAGTAATTTACATAAATATGTAAGGTTGCGTTTTGTGACATAAGGCTTACCTAAGGCTGCAGTTACCGCCACATAGGGTCCGATATTTACCGGTGAATGACGTCACCTTTTGCTAGAGAGCGCTTTATGACACCGTGAAGTCAAACCCCGCAGCCATCATTTTCATGACGTTATGTGGCGGCCACTGTTCTTCTAGGAAACCGTAATTTAAGGTTGCGTTCTGAGGTATAAGCGGAAGCGGGGCGGCTAGCGGAGCGTTTCTATAGATACAAAATAATGTATTCGTATCAAAACCGCCCTGTTAGTCACCCTGTTTTTGCTATATGAGGACGCATCCTTAAAAACAATACAATTATTATTTCCTTATATTTAAAAATATAGTGAAATATTTAATTATGGTCCGTAAAATGTTTTGTTAAGCAGATTGACATACCAACGTTAATTTGCCGTGTTACAACCATTTCATACGACTGCCAAAGAATGACAGCTGTTATTTGAATACACGGTCAATTTAAGTAGGTATGTAATTTGGTTAACATCTGTTTCTCTGACTGTACATCAAGATATAGGTTTATTGGGGTAATTCCGATTGATAATAAATTCTACCAAACGCGGCGACATGTTACATTTATTTGCAACATAATGATTAGACGCTATTTTATCGGCTGCCGTCTTTCGCTGTCGATATATATTTATTTATTAGGTACACCAACAGCAGTACATATATATAAAATAATACAGAACAATAAGATAATAAAATTACTGGTATGTATGCCTATTACAGGTACACACAGCATTCACAACAAAACAACAACGTAATTAACTTAAAAAGAAAAAAAACTTATGAACACATAAAATATAATACAATAGGAATTCAAAATTCAAAATAGTAGTTCAAAGTAGTAATTTACATTTAAAAAAAAGAAAAATATAAAATGTTGCCACGGAAGGGTATGAGTGTGGGATAAACTAAGATTTAATATCAACATATATAAAGTTCCGCTGCGCTGGTAGAAATTATCATCAATCGGAATTACCCCAATAAACTGTATTGGACATCAATTTAAGACCTAGCTAGTTTCCCTTCAGACTAGATATTCGCTCATTTGAGAAAAAAAATAACTTTGAGATAGGCAGTCGCTCCACGTAAAATACTGGTATTCAGCTGCATCCGATTAACCCCCATTCGCACGGGCGTAATAAAATCGCGGCGGGATTTTATAGCGCACTGGATTTTCAACGCTCTGCTTAGCGCCGAGAGTGCAAAATCTAACAGTGTGTTTTTTCAACGCGCTAGAATGTACTCTGTTATTGTTAAGTTGGATTCTCAACGCTCGGCTCAACAACGAGAGTTGAAAATCCAGTGCGCTATAATAAAGATTATTATTATAACAACGAGAGTTGAAAATCCAGTGCGCTATAAAATCCCGCCGCGATTTTATTACGCCCGTGCGAATGGGGATTAATCGGATGCAGCTGAATACCAGTATTTTACGTGGAGCGACTGCCGTGGTTTAGACTGGAAGCCGACCCATCACAATTGGGCAAAAACTAAGCAGCAATAATTCAAATGGATAAAATATCGACATTTTACAATGGAAGTCTCTTGACTATACAACTATACATTTAAGGCGTCTACATATTTATTCTCCTCTACTTATGTATAATCAACTACAAAAAAACTGGTGTTATTTTAATTTGTATAGAAGAATTCTTGAAAGGTCTTCATAAGACATTTTTATATTGTTAAAATACTTTTTTGCAGGTTTCGTTCAATACAAGACTTATAAAACTTTTATGTAATGGTCGATGCTAATGAATACCATCTTGTTTTTGATCGAAAATATTTCTGATATTAAAACCATAATTATTATTGATTGTAGATTTGTAGACATACCATTCAAATTTTTTTTGGAAAAAAAGTTCCTCACGACTTGCGGTAGGAGTAAACTGGTAGAAATCGTCACGTAACGTAAAAGCGTTATTACGGAAAAAGTCAGTTTCAAGTGTCAAAAGTTTTCGTTTTTTAATATAGAGCCATCTAGTAGCTAGCTTCTAAGTTTTAGCTTCTAAAATCTTATACTAGATGGCTCTGTATGAACATATAATATACTGCGAAAGAAACTTCGTTCAACCGAGTGTCGCACGACACCTCCCGACTTTCTTTGCTGAAGAGCCATTTTAGGTACGTACTTTATCAAATATCAGAAATATTTTCTTTTAATGCACGTAACATCGTTGTTTATTATTTAAAATGTCAATGATGTCGTTACTTACAATCATTGCTGAGATTCGTTGGCATTATAAAGTAATTATTGTACTTCTTATATACATTTTCGTATTTTTGACTAATAATCTCATTTTTTTTTCTTGTCCGCTACAAAAAGATGTAAAACCCATATCTAATATTAATTTGAATGTTATTAATTATGTTGTATCATTGACCTCGAAATTGCATACCACCCTAAGGTTGAAGTTCACCTGCACGTCATAAAACGCTAAGGTCCATTATGTCTACGTGAAAGTTACATAGTTTCAACCTAAACGAAATTTCAATTTACTAGTAATGAGGGTTTTCATGAAAATTCCCGCCATAAATTGGCGCCACTTTGACAAGAGGTCTTCCATTTCGACAATGAATACAAAATATATTGTGGCGTTCGGAATTCGTTTCATTCGTTCGTTCATCATTCAGTCACGACTAAAGAAAATATAGGCGCTTTGACAGGTGCCCGGACCCTCTTAGTGAACGTTATTTGAGAAAACCCTCATTGTTGCCAAAGTGGTAAAGTAAATATGAGGTCGAACGGGTTCTGTATGTATATATATATGCAGAACACGTTTAAATACTCGACTTATATGTATTACATAACAATCTAATCAGCCTATAACGTTCCGCTGCTGTGACACAGGCCTCCGCTCTCTGTGAGAGGGAATGGGCCGTAATGCCCCACGCGGGCCCAGTGCGGGTTGGTAAGCTCAACTTATAATCTTTAAAGATATTTATCAAATCGAATTACTTATTCGTGATGTGTGACATCTTTTTGAAGCTGACCATACGATGGTAGTTTTTTTTTTTTTAAATATGTAATAGACATTTACAAAAATCTACTTATATTCATACAATTCATTTCAAATCACCGCATTGGGTGATCTGATAAGAGTGGTGATTATCCATAAAGGGGAGACGCATCGGCTCGCTATTAGAGACGGCACGAATTGTATTAAAGTTTGACTGCTACCGCTGTACCGCGCCTTAGGTATGTACGCGGCTCACGGGAGGCAGTGCAGGCCGCTCATTCGTCAACGCTCACGGCGCCCCACCCTCCGCGGTACAGCGGTAGCGGTCAAAATATAGTTCTGCCGTCTCTAGTCGCTGGCGTCCGATTCCGTGCTCTATGACATACATTGTGATAATCTAGGAAGACACTATAGTATTCAGGCGCGCTAATATGACACATGGCAGGAGCTTTAGAAAGAGATTGTCACACAGGTAGGAGTGACAGGGACGACGCTATAGACAAAGCTGAACTTATTCTCATTGTGCCATATTAGCTGCTGCATACCGTTCTTGTACACAGGGCTATTTCAAATCACTAGCTAAATTTACTCGGGTGTTCTACCCACGAATATGAACAACTTTTACTATGGGACTAACTCATGGGTAGAACACCTTGTGAAAAGTTAGCTATACCCTAAGTCATCAATTCAGATAATTTATGTAAACAAAGGTGATAACAGATCAAAAAAATATCGTCATAATGGTAATTCACATAAAATGGCGGAAAACAATGCTATATTGGCTTTTATGTACTTATTTTAGAAATAATAATTAAACAATTATCATACCGTGTTAATTTTTATAAGATTTCGGTTTTAAACAAAGTTATTAAAAAAAGAAAATTTTGTGGTATAAAAAATATTATGATACTGGTAACACTACAGGAGTTCCCAACATTCTCAAATTTCATTTGACATAATTTGCAAACTCGCGTCTTTTCAATACGTTCGTGTTCTTTTCTCCGATCATATTATTCGCTGCGTGTTTGTTAATTGTGCTTTGTTATCATCGTGTTAAGTGTTTCATTTTGTTGTTAGTTGTTATATTTCCTTGTTTTTGTATTTCCTTGTTTTTGATAAATTGTTTTGCAGCACTGTCCTGTCATTTTGACAGTGACATTTCTTTGTTTACTAAAATTATCTGAATTGATGACTTAGGGTTTAGTGATTAGCCCTGTATGTAATGTTAGTTACATTATATATTATGTATAATTATAATTTCATGATGTTTATTCTTAACCATCTCGGATGATAATATCAGTCCTTTTCACTATAATCACAGCCTAGTGTTTTAAATTTTGTTAGCAATCCATAGTAATCACCAATCGATTTTCTATGGCTTTTTAACACTACTTATGATAATTAAGCTTTAAAACCATATAGTGATTATCACTTGTTGATCTTTGACAGTCATCACAGTTAGTCAGAAGTCCGAAAGTCTTGACAACCAGTCTTACCAAGGAGCATCGTGTTACACAGTAACTGGGTTGTGGACTATTCAGCTGCATCCGGTTAGACTGGAAGCTGACCCCAACATAGTTGGGAAAAGGTGCTGATGATTATTACTCTAAGGGCTCATAATCCATATCGCCACAGTATTCGGCTAAGAAGTCGAGAAATAATGTGAACTTGCCCGTTGAGGATCTGGACCAGCGAGCCGAGACTGACTTCATGCAGGTTGATAGACTTTCTAGTATGTTCTGTGGAAAGAAAGAAAGATGATTTAACAAAATGGTAAAAAAAAAATAGACAGAAAAATTGTTTTACTGTCACAAAAAAACATACTTATAAAAGTCATATGTGCATAATATAATAAAGGCATACAGTAATATTCGGCAGCTGCATGTCGTCGTGATTGTGACAAGAAGGTACTATCGGAGAAATGAACGTATATACACCGTAAGGATTATTCTTGCTAGCAGTGCTCGGCTGCTATAGAAACGCTTGATAGATGTGGTCAATGTTTGCACGGGATTTTGTTTTCAAATTGGTCAGAAGCAAGTTTCTTCGATAGTACCTATAGAAGACTGCTTCATTGGTCAAGTGACTGCTGATTTTGGGGTTCTGGTTTTGATCTCCAGGTTTTTTTCAGCAGCAGCCAACATCAGTCAGCTGTGATTGCACTTACTACCTATTAGAGTTAAGTGACAGACAGACGGCGTAGACTTACTACACTCTGACATGACTAAAATGTCTTAATGATAAAAAAGGTTGATCGCAGCTGTCATTTTGGTCTAGCAAATTAAAAATTAAATCGTACAGGCTGTATAACCGGTCAACCTCAGCGTATACTCTTTGTTTCCTTCAACCTTGACATTGGCAGAATCATCGGTAAAACGATGGAGCCATCACTATAAAATTGAAATTGGAATCAGAGTTAAATATAATTAATAAGGTTTCCTTTAGTACTATTTAGGAACGGAACCCTAAAAATTAACCAATTGACTAAATTATTACATACCTGATTCCAATCCTGCCTATAAACAGCCAGACACTGTTCCGTCAGCGAATCCTCGCTCAAATAGTCATGTTTCAACAAAAACACCAACACAGTAGCCATCGCCTCCCACACATCAACACTTTTCCCATCACTAAGCAACATTATATTACGAGGACACAGTATACGATCGAAAAACTCCAAGTTCACATCACTATCTTCACCTTCAAGAACACTTTTTTCCATCACTTCCGTGGTTTGAGCACTTTTACCCGTCACTTCCGTGGATTGAGCACTTTTACCCGTCGCTTCCGTGGATTGAGCACTTTTTTCCGTGGGTTCGGGGATTTGGTTTACTATGATAATTTTGGTTGGTATTTCATCATCACTGATTGGTGTGGGTATTCTTTCATCATCTTCAAAGTTCCTGAATGTTGGTGATATTTCTTCCCTTCTCTCTGGTAACGTTAGTTCTTGGGGCGGTGACCGTTTCCGGTCAGGACAGCATATGTTCCAAATTGCGTGGAGTTTTGATAACAATGATTCGTTGACTTCTTTCGGTTTTCGACTTACTGTGGACAAGGTAGATGGTTAGTTCTTTTTTTTATAGACTTTTTTCGGGACTTGGTTGAATGGAAAATGTGTGCTGTACCTATTACCGAAACGCACACTAATAAATTATTTGAGTTGATTTCCCAAAATATGTTTTAATAACTAAACACTTTTGCACGTCAACAATAAAAAATATTTTTAAAACTAGATGGGGTCAGTGTTTCATATCCAACTACTCTGAGAAGAAACTTTTGTATTTTAAAGGGTTTCCTAAGACACTTTTTTTTAGTTAAGTTGGGTTATTTTACAGATTCATGTTGGGTAATTTTTGGGTTACATTGGGTCAATATTAAAAGGTTCGTGTTGGGTCACCATAAAAGTTCACGTTAAGTCATTTTTGAAGTTCACCTTGGGTAATTTGTAAGGTATACACTTACCGAACACAATATTCGGATCGACGCTAAGCTGCAGTACTGCCAGAGCGCTATACTGCAGCTTACCGTCGATCTGTGTCCACACACAATATGTTGATAGCATGCGGGTAATTTTTAGGTAACGTTGGGTCATTTATGGGTTACATTGGGTTACTTCTAGGTTATGTTGGGTCATTTGACAGAGTCGTGTTGGGTTAGTTTAGAAGTTTATGTCGGGTATTTTTGGGTTAAGTTGGGTCATTTTTTAAAATTAACATTAAGTAATTTTTGGGTACGTTGGGTTACTTACCGAACACAACACACAGATCGACGCTAAGCTGCAGTATAGCCTTCTGTGTCGGCGGGCGCACGAACATGTTGTGTGTAGAACATGCCACTGCGCATGTTGATAGCACGCGGGTCAATGTTGGGGTTTCTGAGCCGTCGAGGAGGAGGCAGACTTGTTCCTGTAATATAAGTATGGTGTCATATTTGTCAAGTTTTGTCTATAGTCTGTTTTTTTCGCACATTTCCGATATTGATAGAGTGAGATGGATCATAGGTCGGGGCGGGGCCAACACCTTTGTTTTGTTTTGAAATTGTTAAGGCCCGTTCATATTGAATGCTTCTAAAATTTACTGTGCAGGAGACATGTCCGCCATGACTCACGCACAAGCAATATCGTCTGGTTCACACACTAAAACACGTGCGACGCGCAGGTAGTCGATGACACAACTAAATGTACATGTAACTACAGCGTTTGATTTGTGTGTAACGGACTTTATGTTGATTACGTGGACCAATAGCAACGCAATCAAAATTTTCGGTACTCGTTTGTTAAAAAAAACCGACTATAGTCTCTAAAACTTGTTGTACGTGTAAATGATTAACAAAAACAATAGACACAACATGTAGAATACATGTTTGCCTTGGTGTTAACGCGGGGTAAAAAGCAACATGTCCGATCATAAAATATCAAAACTCCGGATACAACATCAGCTAGATAGATACTCGAAAAGCGTCCAAAATTTCTAATACAAACATCAACAAGTGAAATTATAAAATATCGCTAAAATATTTTACCCGAGGCGATATTGTTTATTAATTTATTAATTAATAAAAACAGCGAAATATTTGACAGCTATTTGCGACGTTGCTAACTGTCAGAATGCACTCCCTTAACCCAACATCCTGTATACTATATTCAACTTGGTATAAACTACGTCATATACATAATAATCTCCTTACCTTCAAATTAATAACACAAGCGGCCGCGCTGACGTGTTGCGCTGCGAACAGCGACGCCGCTGACGTCATCGCGGTGACGTCGACGACGGTGTTGTGACACGATGACGTCGCCAACTCGCCGAGAGCGATGAGCGTTTTCATCTCACCTTCTATGTCTTTGCAGAGGACCGCTATAGGGGGAAAATAATAACTATTCATATTTGATAGGATCCGGCACATCGAGAAAAAAGTTTGGGCTTTTAGGCCGTTGTCTCTGTCACTTATACCAATTTATTGAGAAACTGTACCTATCTAAAATTATATTTATAGTTCAGAATCGTACCATGCACATCTATCAACAATTCGGCCAAAAAACATTTTACTCGTAAGAATGCAAAGCATTTTATTTAATAAACATACTTTTGTTTAAAAAAATAATGATTCGGCTACCCATTTGTAACAGCGTCCTTAATATAATCCTAAATATCAAGATTTCATGAAATAGTCATTCAACAAGATTACATAAAAAAAATCTGTATGTATTGAAGTTTTGTATGAAACAGCAGATTTTTTTTCGTGACTTCAAAGTTGGTCCCATAGTGAATGTTGTTCATATTCATGGGGAGAACAGCCTGTGAAAATTTGCGCATGCTTAAACTTTTCCTATATAAATAATTGGAATAAGAAAATGTTGAATAATAATTATTTCAGTAAATTGGTACACACAGCTACATTATCAAGCTATACAATTAATGGACATTGTGGAGGTCATTTAACTTACCCGTGCTATTCCAATTATCGTTGAGCCACTTCCCCAGGCGCGTGACCGCAGCGCGCACGACTAGCGTGACGAGCGGCGCTGGCGCCGACGCTAGCAGCGCGCACACGGCCGCGCCCGCGCGCGCCTGGATGGACGCGCGCCCTGCCTCCAGTGCCAACGCGCGCAGCTGTAGCAGCTGCTCCGCGTACACCTGCTGTACGGCTGGGAGGACGGAAGCCTGTGGAGACCATGTCTTACTAATAAGATTGAAGATATACGGGGTTGATAAAAACGACTCTTAAGGTTGAACTAGTCGCGGGCTCGAACTCACGGGTGTGCGTGGGCAAAAAGCGTATCGTGTCCGACAAAGATAGTAACAGTGATGAGCAGTTAGACTCTAGTAAAATAATAAATAGTTAATAGTAATAAAGCAAAACTTTTAATAGTAAAATGAGCGCATCAAAAATTACGAAACGCTATTTGGAAAATCAAGTTTTATGTAAAAACAATTACATAAATCAATTACAAATAAAGTTTATCGAACTCTTCGATAATTAGGCTTTGTCGGTGCCGACTTAGTTTTTGACATTTTACACTTCTTTTGTTACTTATTTACGCCCAAAGTTGTGTTAAAATTAGCAAGAAAAACGAAACTTTGTTAACTCATAACTAATGACACACAGAGTTATTCCTGAGGGTAATTTTCAGGTTAACTTTGAATCATTTTGGGGTCAAATTGGGTTATTTTTGGGAACTTCCTGGGTCAATTTTGGCAACGTTCTGGGTTATTTCTGTCATCAAACAGGGTAATTTATGGGAAACACTGGGCACTTTGGTTTGGGTACTTGATCTAGCTGTGTGGTAGTGAGCAGCCTGGTCACGTTGCTGCGCACTCTCGCTCACTGCAAGCTGAGCGTGTGACCGCTTAGCTCGCGCACACAAGGTGAAGTCACGCGTTCTATTACTAGCAATACGCGGCGAGTGGATGATGAGTCAGACTGACATTGAGTCATTTTTGATGTTCTCGTAAGGTAATTTTTATATATTGGGTTTTTGTAGATATATATTGGGTCACTTTTGGAAAGCACTGGGTCATTTTAGGGTCAACTTTCAGATTTTTTTTCGGTAATTTCTGTGTTAGATGTGCAATTTTTAGGATTTCGTACCTCAAAAGGAAAAAACGGAACCCTTATAGGATCACTCGTGTGTCTGTCTGTCTGTCAGCCAATTTGCTCCGAATCTAATGGACCAATTAAGTTGACATTTGGTACACATATGAACTTTTCTGACCCAAACACGGACGGGTAAAGTAAATAATTGAATTTTGAATATGGGGGTCACTTTTGGGGGGCAAATAAGAAAATAAAAAAAAAGTTTTGCAAACTATACCATGTGACATATCAAATGAAAGGGTTTCAATTTTTTTTTTTATAATTTTAAAATAAATTTTTTTAAAATTATTTAAGAAAATATATGAAAATTTAACCCCCCCCCCCCCCCCCCTTATCTCCGAAACTACTGAGCCTAAAACTTTGAAAACATACAGAAAATAGTTTACCTGCAGATTACAATAAAACCTATAAAGAAGTCTGTGGTCTTAAAATAACATAAATCTCTCAATATTGTGAGTACAAACTTACATTTACAGTTAGAATGTATGGGAGAACATGTTTTTCAATCACAATGTTAAGTTTGTTCTTGGGAAGAATTCATCTCAACTACGGAACCCTTCACTGTGCGTGGTCCACGCACTTGGCCGATTTTTTAGGACCGTTCTGGATCGACTTTGGGTAATTTTTGGGCAACACTAGGAATTATTTTTTACCTGATCGAGTTGCGTCGAAGTAAGCAACCTGGCAACGTGGCTGCGTGCTTTCGCTCGCTGCAAGCTTAGCATGTGACCGCTTAGCTCGCGAACACATGCGGACGTGACGCGTTCTATTACTAGCTCTAGCACGCGTCGAGTGGATGATGGCTGGCTCTTTAGGAGTTCTTCTTCGAGACGAGCCTGGGAATGGAAAGATAGATTATTTTTTTTTTTCTTCTTTTTATTTTCGAACCAGATTTCATAGATATATTATTTGCAAATACCGCCCAAAAAGTTGGTAAAAAGGCGATTTAAAAAAAAATCATTCTCGATGCATTCATTTCAACAAAAGAAGTCACTCAGAAAGTTTAAGCTAGACCAGTTCCCGTAGAAACTCCATGGACACTCTTTTCAATCAAAATGTCTTTTAAATCTTGGTTGCGTCACAGATTAATACAGATGGGACACTCCGCAGTTTAGATATGAAGCTACAAGTACTCGGGGGGCTCATCTCACTGGGTCAATTCAGTGTGGGCTGCCGCGCACCGGCCGGCTCGCACGTTAGTTCGATACTCCCTCACGCGCCGTGTCGTAAAAGAAGACGACCCTAACGAGTCAGAAGGTTACGCGGATATAACTGTAGGTAATGAAGCGTTGTGCGACCTGAATTGCACTTTATGGTGTCGTAGCAAAAGTCGCTTTTTATTTAAATGATTTTACGGAGTGTCCTATCTGTGTTAATCTGTGGTTGCGTCAATGGATGATATAATCAAGACTTGTTGAAACTTGTGAGCGTGCACATTAAAGGAGTCTAGGAAATACATAAATTTTAGGCATACAACAATATGGCCTGTGAACAATCTCTGCCCTGTAATAAATATATGTAGGGCTGCGATCAACAATAGCAACTACAAATCGGGTCGGCGCAAAAAATACGTCTCGGTAAATAACAGCGCATTTGAGACGTGAGTTTAGTTCGCTTGAAAAACAAACCAAACCTGAAATCGCGAAAAAAAAATCAGCTGCCCCATACATACATGTTCGCATAGCTCGTCAAAATGTAGAGAGCAGCAGCTGGTTTTTTTTTCGCAATTTCAGGTTTGGTCCCACAGTAAAAGTTGTTTGTTATCATGAGCACAATCATGTGTTTTAGTATCGGTCACCAACTACCAGTCACCCTATATAAATCTTCCGATAAAATTAAAATGAATACCTACTCTCCGACACTGGTACAGCCACGTCTGCTGGAACAATGTCGGATGAAGGCAGTCCACCCCTCCCGCAATCATTGCCAGTACGATGTTGGGGCTAACCCGTACCCTGCGCACCAAGGACGCGGCGCGCTTGCGCATGATAATGATAATTTTAGCTGCACCACAGATTATTACATCAGTTTGTTAGCACTCAAAGTTTTAACAAAACAAAATGTTACACTAACCTGCAATTCTTTTTCCTTATTCTTAATCCGATCCTCAGGGTTCAAAGTCAAACTAACGGGCGTAATATGCCTATAACTGCCCATATCTTTCTGTTCTTGAGAAACTCGACAAGTCGATAACAACACATTCAAGTCCCTCAAATGCGGGCACAGCTCTATAATCACGGATTCGTCGACTAAATCACATCTATCGATATTAATGTCGCTCCCAACACTAACGTTTAGTCGATTTTCGTAGAATAATTCTTGAGGAAAGTGAGGTAAATCGAATAGCCAGCCGAGAATCGATTTTAGATAGATTATTGTATTTTTCTTCATGGTATTGTTATCGATTTTTAGTCGATTCGTGTAGATATCGAATAATATTTTTAGTAGGTTTTGGTAGTATTTTATTCGGAGGGATGTGTAGTCTAGCATTGATAGGTAGTGCACTATCCATGGTATTGTGAATGACAGTCGGCCATTCTCTTGTGCATTGGTTAGGATGCCTTTTAAATCGATCGTTGGTTGGCTCTGCAAGAAATAATACAAGTATTATTTATTGTAGAAAATTGATTGTAGATCCACCAGGTTAAGCTACGCTTGCCGGGGTTGGTCAGTGGATGGGTGACCATCTTTACATACCGAGACTCCTCCGTTCCTCGGAAAGCACGTTAAGCCGTTGGTCTCGGCTGTCATTTGTGGATCTTTGACAGTCGTTATGGGTCGTCAGAAGCCCGAAAGTCTGACAACCAGTCTTACCAAGGGGTATCATATTACCCAATTACTGGGTTGTGGAGGTCAGATAGGCAGTCGCTCCATGTAAAATACTGGTATTCAGCTGCATCCGGTTAGACTGGAAGCCGACCCCAAAATAGTTGGGAAAAGGCTAGGCAGATTGATTAATTTATTGTAGAAAAATAGGAAAAAGTAAAAAAAAACATAATCCTCCTTTTAGCTTCGCCGTAGTCGGGTAATAAATGTACAGTAAGTAGTATAGTCAAGGGCTATAATATGTAGGTATACTACATAAAAGATAGCTTGATCTCTGCGACATATGTCAAACTGACATTCCTAGGGTTGTCAGGATATAAAAATTGTCGACAGAAATTATCGACATTTCTTACTATTAACGATGCTAATGTAACATATAATTGGGTTTAAGTTAATTACTAACGTTACTAAATTAAACGAATATTTCAATATAAAATACATTTATTCTCTTAAAGGAGTACACTCCAAATGTTTCATGAGTAGGTGAGAAATTGGATTTTATTTACTCACTATTATTTTAGATCAAATAAGTACAAATGTAAATAATTTTATGCTATTAAAATAAACAACAAAATTAAAGAGATAAATCAATTTTAAATTAAGTTTTCTTTAAAATATCCATAGTTTATAGTCAGTGGTCACGATGATTCATCGCCCATCACTAATAAGGTCGGCATGCCCATAAAGTATGACATTGACAGGTACTGTCTGTACTATTATGAAATTCAGGACTTCATAGGCGTGATTTTACTGACAGCTGTCGCAGAGATCAAGCTATCTTTTATGAAGTATAGAGATAACCGCACATCAGTGTTAACAATTTGACATTGACAGCGCCTTTATGTCGTAGTGGTAAGAGCGATTTTTCTAATGTAAGTGTCACCTCTGAAGAGCGGTAGACTGTACCATCGGACTTTGTAATAAAAGAATTAATTTAAAATAGGTGTAATACGATTAATTAACATGAACAATTACAGAACAGTACGGTCAGCAACAGAAGTCGGTTAACATTGCAACGTTTTGAAATCGTCTAAATTAACATAAAATGATATGAAAACTTGCTTTTTAGCATTTCATTTAGTAGGTAAGAGTTAATTTTCTTTAAAATTTACATCTGTTCCGATTTTAATGAAGTATTTTTCTCAATAATTAAGATTTAGAAAACTCATCTGTTAATCGACTTTTGTTGCTGACTGTACAAAGGAATGCCCATAGTGAAGCGCGTCTGTGAGCTGTGGCACTGGGTTCGGTACCCCGACACCCCGCACCGTCCCCGCGGTCAATCACGCGCGTATGTGATGCGCCGACAAGCGAATTTTAAGTTCTATTTTGCTATTAAAACATTGATATTGTGAGATATTTATTATATTCATAGGATTGAGTTTAAATATGTTAATGACTTCTAAGGATATTATTTTAAACTCTGCCAGGTACTGTCAACCGCGCGACGGTACTAAAAAACCACCTCTGTCAGAGTGAAATTATTAACAATGAGATGGGGTAAACTGTACTTGCAAGTTTCAAACCGCAATTAAGTTACAATACTCACATAATTCCTCAATACAAGATCATTCTCCAACACTTTTTCCTTCGGCGCGGCATAAGAAACATCTTTTTGTAAAACCTTAGTAATTGCGTTCTTGTTACTGGAATCTGTGGCCATTTGTGTGTATGGCAGAGAGGCTAGTAATCCTAGGAATTTGGCTAGGAGTGCCAGCTTTTTTGATAGGGCTAAGTATTCTTTTGTTATGTCTGGGTTAGCTGGAAAAAAAAGACATACGAGTAATTACAGTATAGTATTTTTATCTCAAGAAGCAACACGCTCCTTACAAACACGCTGTGGATGTGTTTGTAAGAGCAGGAGCTCTTGGCAAAAAAAAAATAAGACATTACATTAAGGAGGATGCGCTGTGGTACCCCGCGAAATTCGAATTTTCTTGCGTTTTATGCAATTTGCAGGTCCGTGTCAAGTTGTATCTTGATCAAAATATGATACGCGGCAATAAAACATGTATTTACACAATTTTAACCATAAAAATCATCAATACATCTCTCTAAGTTAGATTTCGTTGCAGATTCGGCGAACGAACAAAATCTAACGAATGTCATTAATGATTTTACTTACAATTTCCTCGTTCATCGGGCGCTATATGCGTTGTGTCCAAAGTAACTATTTCTGAAGCAATGGCGTCTCTTAAATGTACTCGAAATGATTCGTTTTCGGCATTTATTATAAATTCTCTGGAACAAATTATTATGACGTTATATTTTTCCAACTATGTTGCACGTCTTCAAGCATCGTTCTCACATATAATAGGGATGATGCCTGGATAAAAAAAAAATATTTAGTCAGATAATAAAAAAATACTAGACGCGTATTATTTGCTTTAACATATTAATAAAAAATACTAAGATAATACACATGAAAGTTGGGGAGTGGAGGCTGGCTACGTCACAACTATAACCACAGATTAATACAGATGCGACACTCCGCAGTTTAGGTATGAAGCTACAAGTACGCGGCGGGCTCATCTCACTGGGTCAATTCAGTGTGGGCTGCCGCGCACCGGCCGGCTCGCACGTTAGTTCGATACTCACTCACGCGCCGCGTCGTAAAAGAAGACAACCCTAACGAGTCAGAAGGTATAAGAGTTACGCGATAGAAAGAGAGGCAACTTATAGGTGAATATAACTGTAGGTAATGAAGCGTTGTGCGACATGAATTGCACTTTATTGTGTCGTAGCAAAAATCGCTTTTTATTTCAATGATTTTGCGGAGTGTCCCATCTGTATTAATCTGTGCTATAACAAACTACGTAAGTAAAAAATCTATCAAGGAGTGACGTCATGCCACATTTTAACTCAATGTATCGCCGTAATCTTTTGATTACGTAAAAAAATAAAAAATACGTGTTCAATATTTTTTTTTTTTTAATATATATGTCGGAACGAATAAATAAAACTTCAGGCATCATCCCCATTACACATTCAACATTACTGATGTAACTAATATTTTAAAAGAGTCTCCATGGTGTTTCTTGCCCGTTCATCTCCATAGGTCTCCATAGGTACTCTATTACGCTTTGGAATGGGCAACTAGCTTCAACTTTCTGACTGACTGACTCCTTGACAGTTCAAGAGTGCCAAATGGTTTGAGTTTGAGTTGTGTTCGCAGCAGAATACTAGTATTTTACATATAGCACACGAAACAAATTCTCCGACTAACTAAACAACAGCTGCGTACAGTTACAGGTGCTACAACTTGCCGTGGGTCATTTAATAAACACCTCTTTGTCATAGGAGTCACAGACAGTCCGCTGGGCAGGGCCTGCATGGAGGACGAGACAGCAGATCATGTGCTTCTAAACTGCCCGGTGGTCGCCACATACAGGGCAAAGTACTTCAGTAACCCAGGTACCCTCCGAGAGGCTGTCAGTAATATTAAGGCGCTGCTGGCCTTCTTTGAGGAGCTGGGGTGGATCGAATAATCGATTTTCCCCCCCATATGCAAAATACGCGCATTGACGTGGAGTTGCGGGGATACCAGCCCGTATTACCTATTATTATTACATGGAGCACTGCCTATACCACAAATAAAACTAAAAATACTGACTTGTAAAACATTTCTTGGGATGTAAACTGGGGCAGACGATTCGACTCAGGCGCATTGGGGCATGTCAGACGCCGCTGTAGCTTACTTAGCTTCGATTCCTGTAATAAAATGGTAAAAAATAAATAATGAAAAAGTCAGAAAACATACAGAACTCAATCTGCCTAGCCTTTTCCCAACTATGTTGGGGTCGGCTTCCAGTCTAACCGGATGCAGCTGAATACCAGTATTTTACATGGAGCGATTGCCTATCTGACCTCCACAACCCAGTAACTGGGTAATACGATACCCCTAGGTAAGACAGGTTGTCAGACTTTCGGGATTCTGACGACCCGTAACAACTGTCAAAGATCCACGAATGACAGCCGGGACCAACGGCTTAACGTGCTTTCCGAGGCACGGAGGAATCTCGGTATGTAAAGATGGTCAATCCACGGACCGACCCCGGCAAGCTTAGCCAGCCAGCTTACTTAGCCAGGACCTCCTCTAGAAAACATACAGAACTACAAGAAAAAATTACCAGTCTGGAAAATGAACAGATTAGCCTTAGTCCCTGGTATGGAGGACTGGTATTATCCCGAAACAATTATTTATCAGTTTAAATGCAATCAATCTTTCCAAATATACCACAACCAACCAACCAACCATGGGACCAACAACGTAATCGCGAAAAAAATTATCAACTGTCCCGTACAAGCTTCAATTCTACCTCAGATCAACAAAAAAAGGAAGATGGCGCGGCGCGAACATCAAAAGTGAAGCCATCTTTTTCTCTATGTGTGTATCGAAGATTGCCATCTGTTAACTAGTTACTTATTCAGTGAGATTAAAAAAGAGCTCAAGAATCCGCGAGGATTTTTGCAATTGGTGAAAACTGACCCTTAGCCTGCATCCTCCCACTGCTGGACTAAGGCCCTAAGACTTCCAACTCTTTCGATCCAGGGTTAGAGTGGATCACTGGTCGTTTGTTTTCTCCAGCTCGTCTCGCCATCTTCTACGGCAGGGTAGGCGAACCAATGGCACGCGTGCCATTGATGGCACGCGACACAATATTTTGGGCACGTCGCCGATCTCAAAACATGTGTAAAAAATGTGTTAAGTAGGTATTTTATGATTTGAAATGAAGTTGATTGATTTCCAATCTAGTTCAATATGGATTAAAAAATTTATTGAAACAAGGAAAGAGTTGGAATTAATTGAAACTGAAAGATTGACAAATAATTAAAGTAAAAATGCTAATAACAAAATTCTGGAAACATGGAATGCGTTACCAGACACATTTAACTGTTTGAAGAAGCTGGCTCATGCTAGTTTAACAATGTTTTCATCTACCTATGCCTGTGAGTCATTATTTTCAGAGATGAATAACATTAAAAACTCGGTTAGAAACCGTTTGACAGATGAATCCAGTTCAGCATGCATTTTGCTAAAAGTAACATCTTACAACCCTAACATTAATTATTTGTCATCTAACCTGCAGCAACAGAAGTCACACTAATTTTACAGTAATTTAATTTATGCGTGTAATAAAAACATTCCAAAATGTACCTCTTTTGTTTAATTTATTTAATAAAGAGTTTTGATAGTATTTATTATTATTATTTTCCAAATAATCAGAAAGTCAAAATTATTTGATGGCACGTCAATGACCCCATTAAACATATTTTAGAAAAAATGGCACGTTGATGCATAAAGGTTCGCCTACCCTGTTCTACGGGGTCTACCACGACGCCTTCTGGCTGTGTCAGGGCTCCACGTAGTGATTATTTTGGCCCACAGCTCATTGAGCATGCGGCTGACGTGGCCATCCCAGTCCCACTTCAGCTTAGCGGGTTATTGAGCAACGTCAGTGACCTGCACCCTAATTGCGTAACACACTATCGATCGGAATCTGGATCATTTTGAAGCAAATTGCTAGTCTATTGCTTCATTATGTTCGAAATTATTATTGAGAAGCGCCAAATATGCAAAGAGAGACCTAAGCCCTCCTACACGTATACATACAACACTTCAGGCCAGCTTTATTGTTTTAGTTGTGACCGGGTGTTCAAAACTAAATTCGGTCTAGCGAGCCATCTAAGGGCACACGCAAGGAAGTGATTTCGAAGGGTCGCCGTTATCGAAAACGATAAGGAGGACTATTTATATATATGTTCGAAAATGTTGTCTGATCAACATCGTAAATAATGCAATAAATGTTGTTGAACTGTCAAAATGAAACCGATTCCGATTGATAGTGTGTTACGGTAGTTTGACAACCAGTCTTACCAAGGGGTATCGTATTACCCAGTTACTGGGTTGTGGAGGTCAGATAGGCAGTCGCTCCATGTAAAATACTGGTATTCAGCTGCATCCGGTTAGACTGGAAGCCGACCCCAACATAGTTGGGAAAAGGGCAGATTGAGTGTGTTACGCAAATAGGATGCTGTGTTTTGAAGCGCAGTGTGGCGTTGCGAATATGGGCTGTAAATTTGAAGACTAGAATACTGCGCTCCATGGCACGTTAGCAAACTTTGAGTTTGGACATTTGAATGTTTGTCAAAGACCAAGAAAAAGAAATATGTATACAGGGTGTAAGGGACAGCCAGACACAGGGATGGGGTGAATTCAGTATATCATACTAAGATGACCGGTACATGAAATTATTTCAGGAACGTTATGAGAATCCAATAAACCTGATTTGTTTTATTACCTCAGACGCAATGTATCGTTACCGTGGCAAAACGCACGTAGCGAACGACATGGCGGCAGCGCAGCGCGTCGTACTTATTTCAACATCCATTGCTGATTTTTTTTTAATTTTAGCTGTTTTATTTACATAAATGGAGTGCTGCGTGCGGGGAATGTAATTGTACATTTAAATAAATAAGTTACTTTAAAAAAAAACGATAAACAAAATGAAAATTTTCCTGAGAATTTTGTCGGTGGAATATGATTCAAAATAGGGAGCTGTATGCACCCTGTTAGTTTGCGGAGGGCTGTGCCTTACACTCTGTATATAATATGATAAAGAAATTAAGAAAAATATAATTATTTACCTGTTTGGTGGTAGGCAAACAATGCTGATGCATGTGGCTAGTGAACAAGGCAGCCAAATGTGCGTGGTTAGATGGGCACGCGCCGCTACAGATGAGCGCTTTGACTCGCGCGCGGAAAGAGGAGCGAGACGAGCCGCCTGACTGAGTGTCCTGGTACCATCTGCAAGTCGTTTACAATATGTAAGAATTTCACTGCTTGCACTCATTGAATGCTACATTTTTTTATAGTACATGACATCCGTCAATAAAAAAAACGGTCAAGAGCGAGTCGAACTCGCGCACCGAAGGTTCTGTTCCGATTTCTGAAAAAGTGTGCTATTTAGAGACATCGTTTTATTTTTCCTGTAATATTTACATTAACTTCTATCACATAGAATTATTTCAGATTTTCCTCTATGCAAATTTCGAATATAAGGGGGGGGGGGGGACGATATTTTTTTTAAGACCCCCTTTCAGTCCCTGTTGCAAAAAAAAAATTCTTTCTTATTAGCAAAACAGTTGGGCAAACGTCATCTATAACTGTTCCAAATTTCAAGTTGATAGCATTAATAGTTCTTGAGATATCCAGATGTGACAGACAGACAGACAGACTGAGTCGCACCATAAGGGTTTCTTTTTCCCATTTTGGTACGGAACCCTAAAAAGAGAAAGGATGTATGTGATATTTTTTTAAGAATCTTTTTATTGTAATTTATGATCTTCCTGTGCGTTGGTCTCAATAAATACTATTTCTTTCTTTCTTTTCTTTTATATTATCTTACTTACCTCCAAATCTCATAAAACATATCCCGCTGCTTCTTAAAGTTCTGGAAGCTCATCATGCTGGGAAAATTATCAATGTTGTCCGTCTCAGAGTTGAAGCACACCACTCCGTGTGACCTTGCCTCCGTCTGCCTGGAACGCTCCTGGTTGGTTTCAGCCTCACAACGGAGTCCGTAGCAGTTTAGTAGGAATTTAGCTAGCTCGGGGTAGAAAGAACGGACTTTTTTATTTTCACCTGGAAAGAAATTGTTTTTGTAGTCCGGGCTTATAAAATAGATACAGTTCGCGTTGTGTAAGTTTGCCGCACAGTAGTCAAAATCTACTAAAACAGCAGCGCGCCATGCCATGCGCACCGGTAAGCCTGGTTTCAGAGCGGCAAACTTATGTACTATCAACGACTTTTGTCCGTCACCCCCATAAGGACGTTTTTCGTATGCAGGGGCCAGTGGCCTGCATTGTTTTCGTCCACCAACAGCGCTTCGGCGCATATTATAAAAAAAAAGGTTAGAACCATTTTTTTAACCAAGTTAAGAAAAAAACAGCAATTAACGTTTAAGAAAAGGGACATTGTTTATTTTAGGGTCATCCTTCTTAGGCGACATTCTCTTCATTCATTGGTCAAACTAAAAAAGGGCGTTGCAAACTATGACTTCAACGTGCAACCGAAAAAAACTTTTTTACAAAAAAATACAACCGACTTCCAAAAACAACATACAAAGTGAAAAATAACTTTAATTTCGGAAGTCGGTGTCTAGTTAAATGTATTTTCGTTTTTTGCCACCGACTTCCGAAATTAAAGTTATTTTTCACTTTGTAGTGTTGTTTTTGGAAGTCGGTTGTATTTTTTTGTAAAAAAGTTTTTATTGTTCACTTTTTAGTTGTGGTACCTACCCCACATAAATTCTAATACCACTACCTGCAAAACAAACTAGAACATCATCCATATAAAAGTGGGGAAAAAATAAGTATTATTGAAGCTAACTCAAAAACTACCAAAGCAAAGTTAATCAATTTTATATGGGACCAACTGTGATGTATACCCTCTCGAATAAAAAAAAAAACCAAATCAGTCTAGCCATCTTCGAGTACTCGGGGAACATACATAAAAAAAAGGTTCCGACGAATTGAGAACCTCCTCCTTTTTGAAGTCGGTTAAAAAGTTTTGAAAAGGGTGAGGCACAACGACTTTCAATGGTACCATACCACTTTTGAACCTTATTACCATAGTAATAAAGTCGAAAAGTGGTTCACCGCAAATATCCGCATGTGGTACGTGACGCAAACTATAAAGGGCGATGCGTTAAGGAATACAGTTTTTTCTAAAAGGTGCTACACACTTGTAGGATGATTCGGCATAGCCGAATAATACAGGGTCAAATTAAATTAGCTGGCGAAACTGCGTAGACTTTTTGTGTATCGAGCGATATCTAAACATGATCAAACAAAACAGAAATTAATTTGATGATTTCTTTTGCGGTCATCTACCGCCCTTAGTCACTTGAAATAACCGTTTTTTTTTTTTTTTTTTTTTGTGTAGGTATGCTTCATAGACGTGACGTATCTAAACATGATAAAACAAAAGAATCGGTATCGGTTCACTCGTGCAAAGCGATGGCGAAGTAGATCGGACGGTTAAGCATAAAATTAACACTGGATGGATGAAATGGCGGCAGGTCACGGTAACAATCTGCGACTCCCGCATTCCCCTTAAAATTAAGGGGAAGATATATAAAACAATGGTTAGACCTGCTGTCTTGTATGGATCAGAATATTGGGCCACAAAAGGGATGAATGAAAAGCAATTGCATGCAGCTGAGATGAGAATGCTAAGAGGGATGTGTGGTGTTACACGAATGGATAGAATAAGAAATGATAAGAGGAAGTCTGAAAATGGCACCGGTGACTGAAAAGTTGTGCGGAAGTCGGTTGTCATGGTATGGGCATGTGATGCGGAGTAGTGAGGAAAATGTCGTGAGGAAAGTTTTGAGTATGAATGTCGATGGCTATAAGAGTAGGTGAAAATCAAAGAAACGATGGATTGATTGTGTGAAAGATGACATGGCTAGAAAGGGGGGTGACTACCGAGATGACGAATAATAGAGAAGTATGGAAAAAAAGGACAACGCCGACCCCAAATAGATTGGGATAAGGGCAGGAGAATGATGATGATGATAAAACAAAAGAAAACATTTTTTTCTCAACTCATACTTCAAGTAACAACACCAGCGGTCGTTGACCCAAAAAAAATCATCAATTTCTTTTTGTCCTGTTAGATATCGATACTAGCTAGCTAATTTAAATTGACCCTGTTATGTAGATTTATGTTCGGGAAAAAGTTTCTCGGCTGAACTCGAATTGTGCCGAGCTGACACAAACATGATTCAGCGAGGGTAGATGCCGAACGAAGTTTGCCGATCGCACGAGCCAATATGTTAGTAATTGCTTCGGATCTTTATTGTTCAACAAACATTGACGAATCGACAAGTGCGTAGCACCCCGTACGTTTTTTAGTAATTTACAGAACAATCTATACAGAAAGGTGTCGTCAAATGTAAGGAGGATGCGCTAAGGTAGCCCGCGAAATTCAAATTTTCTTACGTTTTTTGCAATTTGCATGGCAGTGTCAGGTTGTATGCTGATTAAAATATGAGACGCGGCCGTAACTAATATGGCTTTACAGAATTATAATCATTAGAATCAGCAATACAACTCCATAAGTTAGAATTGACCTCAAACCTCATGATTTCATGAAATCGCTAGATTTCTCATATTTTAATCAACATACAACCTGACACTGCCCTGCAAATTGCAAAAAACGTAAGAAAATTTGAATTTCGCAGGCTACCTTAGCGCATCCTCCTTATGGGTGTGGTGTAGACCATCAAACTGAACAACTTTCTACATGGGACCAACATCGTTATCAAGAAAAAATGATCGGCCGTCCCATACATTTAGGTAGAGTAGGTATTGAAGCTTTGTATGGGACAGCTGATAATTTTTTCTGGATTGCAAATGGTGAACTCAGCCCTTAGTGATTTGTAGTGCAAGGGGCTCTAAGATACATACCTAAAGTTTTCAACGAACTCTTGTCCAAAATAACTTCCAATACGACCCGTTGATGCCACAGCGATTTGACAGCAAAATATGTACTATTATGTACAGTCTTCATCAAGAACTCCACATCACCATCCTTTAACTTACTTTCCGCTAAAATATAATCTTCCTCATACTGTTTAGATATCAAAATCGATATCAGAAAATATATCTCAGTATTTAAACTCATTATTAGATTATTTTTTATCAAAACGTCGTAAATATCTACTAATAAGTCCAGTTTTTCTTTCAAAATCACTTTGGAAACATCACTTTTTATGTAATTTTGTGATTTTTCTATAGAGTTTTTTTGTGTTATTTTTATTTGGGGAGTAACAGCAGCTTTTTGTGGCATAGAAGTGTTTAAAATATTAAATTTCTCCATCAATTTATGTCTTTCTTGTTTCAAAATGTTTCTTTCAGTTTCAAAATTTTTCGTCTCCTTCACTTGTATACGTTGTTGCTTAAAAGCTGAATTTTCTTCAACTGCTAACGGTGAAGTTTGAAAAGATTCTGCGCTAAAACTATTCAAAGACACACTTTTCTGTGATTTATCTATATTTGTCGGTTTGATCCTACGTTTCTCAGAGCGCAGTGAGCTTGATTTCCTCGCACCAATTTCTGGAAACATTTCCGAGCTAGTCAAATCCAATTCAACTTTACTATCTTCATTTTCCATAGAGCCACGTCCTTTCTTCTTTTTGTTACTCTTTGGTACATTAACCAAATAATCTCCTAAACAGTTTTTTTCTTGGGTCTTGGAGTGTCTGAGACTTAAACGTGGTGTATCACAGCGTTCATAATGTTCTTTAACAAAACTTCTTGGAGTTACCGGGCTGCTTACCGGCAAATTTGGATACTCAGATGGTTTGATACCGTTCTTCATTGGTGTACTTGATAGTACCAGTCTATCTATCCCGGTACTTAGTCTAGATTCATCGGAGGACGCTGATTGGTTGATGCTTTTTTCTTCAGAGAATAGTTTAGTTTTTACTCGCCTGCCTGTTCGTTTGCGGTCTTTGCTGGGGGACTCGTGGCTGCGCTGGCGATCTGTTTGCAAGGAAATAATGGTTTTTATAAATGCGAAAGTGAGTTTGTTTGTTTGTTACGCTTGCACGCTAGAACTGCTGAACGGATTTGAATGTAATTTGGTACATGGGTAGACATGACCTGGATACTTTTTATCCAGGTAGCAGGTTCCCGTGGGATAATCTCCGACATCCACGCGGGCGAACGCGGGCAAAAGCTAGTAGTTTGTAATTTTAACACAAAATACAATTATATTTTAACACAAAGTCAATAAGTCACTTTTCAATTCGAAAAATATAAGAAGAATGGGCAAGAATCACCAAAGTTACTGTTTAAAAATATTTTAGTAATTCATTTATTTTATATTATAATCATTGTGTGTTCTTCCACAGCTTCGCAAAATAAGCCCATTTCAGCCAAATTGCCTGTATAAGCACCAGTAGAAAACATTAATGTCTTCAAAATTCATTCAACATTCTCAAAAATTTGGTTCCGTGTGAACGAGAGGTGACAAAATTTACAGCCCTCTTTAAATTACTAAACGTACACTACGGTAAATGCAGTGGTGGGGCGCGTCATTTCAGAGTAGACAAGCTCTTTACACATTATTATTTTAAGACTGTTAGCTTATACAGTATGGAACCGACACCATGTGCAATGAATTCAACTACTAGTAATACTAGTCCACAGAAGTATAGCAAAATTAAATGTTAAATTGAAAAAGCTGTTTTTTCAAAAAAAAAATATTCAGTAAAAGTAATCACTCTGTTTGGACAACCAAGCTGGCCACCTGCGGTGCACCAGTGCCCAATCCATTGTTTGCCGAACATGATTTTTTTTTGTGTGCACACATATTCAAGGATTCAAATTCATTGACTCATTGACCTAGTGATCCAATTCTACAGTGTTCAAATTTACTCAAAATTAAAACTCTACTTTTTGACCTAATTACTGGAACGATTTCGTTAATTTTTTGTATATTGTCAGCAAAAGCGATATCAAGTATGTGTTTGGATTTATTACTAGATGTGAGTTCCATACCATATATTAAGATAGTGTACTAACCACTTTTAATAGCAAGACTATCCATGGTACGGTCTTCGCTAGTGGGATCACTGATGGACCGCTTGTGTTTACGGCGAGTACTGAGGAGTTTCTCTGGTGTACTGTGTTGGAGTATTTGTACTGCATTGCTGTTGGTTTGTAGTATGCTGTAAGATAATTACAAGTTCTAACTTAAATAACGCACAACCTCTTAAGGGGTCATTGTACTCATCACGTTCATTCACGTTCCAACAAAAGTTCTATACAGGTATTAATTTCTATATTATCATATGCGCTCACTTATAACGAAACAGGTTTAAACCTGTCGCACGGATTTTTCTGTACCGGAAACCAGCACCCTAATTGCGTAACACATTATCAATCGGAATCTGAATCAATTTGAAATAAATTGCTAATCCATTGCTTCATATGTTCGAAAAATTTGTCTGCTCGACAACGTACCTAAACAACGCAATGAATGTTGTTGAACTGTCAAAATGAAACCAACTCCTATTGATAATGTGTTAGGCAATTAGGGTGCTGCGTTTTTATGTTTGCACCCACAGTTGGGGAAAGGCTCGGCAGATTGATTAAGATTGAGACAAAAACACGTAATAAACCAGAAAGGTGATAATGCGCCATGATAATGCAAAACAAAAAACAATGAGGGTAATTCCGTCTGGGGCGGAGCCGGGAAAAGCACGTTTATTGAAATAGAAAGAGCTCAAAGAGCTGTAATCAAAGTAATTCTTAGAAAGCCCTTTAGATTCCCGACAGATCAGCTATACAGTGAATTTCCTGTTCTTCGAGTATGTCAACTGTATGTAATTAGTGCCGCACTCCATGTACATAAGTTTATTAAAAACAGACCTGACTACCAAAGCCTGCTCTCAAAACGTATCTTACATGTCCCTCTTCCTAATGCAAACAGTCTTCTGGCTAGACGATGCCCCTCTTACCCACACACTCTTATCTACAATAAAATAAGCAAGCGCTGTGATACTAAAGGTCTGAACACCCACTCATTTAAAATAATGACAAAAAGCTGGCTTCTCTCCCTGTCATACAACGACACTGAGGAAATAGTGAGTTAACACCAAAATCTACTAGTAAGTCATTAACGTAATCATTTAGTTCCCCCACACACACACCCTCACACACACACCCACACCCTCACACACACTCACACACAAACACCCTCACACACACAGGCACACACAGTATCTTCATTTAGAATTATTTTATTTTACTCAATTTACTTTATTTTAACTTGTTATTTCACTACTCTTATTTAATTAAGCCTTGTATTATGTCCATTTCCAAATATCCTGAAATTAAATTGTTAACGCAGAACGTCTCGAATTAAAACTTAAGATTAAACACAACTCAGGCCCCCAAGATACAGGCGCTGCCTGGTTTGGGGACCACTGTTCAAATGATTATGTTAATTATTCTAGTTACAGGAAGCACACAATAGTATTATTTTTAAAATTTATTTTGTAACAATGGATGTATAGTTAATATAAGTCTGAAATCGACAACCCATCTTGAGCAAACATGGTGATCAATGCTTGCCTTCTCTGTATGAGAAGATGCCTTTACCCGAACAGCAATAAGCATATATTGCTGTTCGGGCAAAGGCCCCATCTAAGGATTTATTATTATTTAAAAAGCATCATTGGAATAGATATTTATAAAATGTGTAAAAGAACAGATATATTGAAGCCATTAAAAAGGCATTTTTTAGCCATTTAAAATTAGTATTAAGTATGAGTTTGGAATGTAAACAAGTCGGTCAACTAGTTATTATTAGATTAAATGTTATTTAGCACATTACTGATCAGAAATAGATAACATAAATGTAGGTATTGATGCAAGAAATGGAAATGATATAAGGTCAGGGTTTCACCAAATGTAAGACGACCCACTGACCCAATTACTAATTCAACCTTGAGTCTATTTGATATACTAGGGTAATTCGATCAACTGCACTAAAACAGCTGATTATTTAGTTAAAATAATGATGAAAAATCCATTGTTTACAAAATTTTAAAGTGACCTACCTATCAGTCTGATTCCTTAAATACGACAAAAAACACGTCACAAACTCGTTCCTGTTGCAGCAATTTAGTATACAATCCTCAGGCGTGTCCTAAAAAGATAAATAGCATGAAAATATTGTAAAAATATGCAAAATATTCCATTTTGTTCTAGGTTAGGATTTCACCTCCAAAGATTCATCGTTTAGCCACTTTATTAGTAATGTGGCGTCTAATTTTCCTGTAAGGACACTTTCTATTATTGATTCTGGCATTTTGATGTTTTCTCATAAAACTAAAGTGATTTTTCGAGCAATAATCGATTTTTGGTAGCTGCGCGCTCAAACTTCGAGATTTCGAGAAGTGCCATATTTATTTTTTCATTGATGCCATAGAAAAATAATTAATTTGAATACGTCATAGTAGTGCTTGAAATCGACTAAATAGTTTAACTTGGTTTTTCTCATTTCATAAAGTATTATTTGTTTATAATTGATATCCTTTAGTCAACAGTTCAGCTGCACCCGGTGAGACTGGAAACCTACCCCAACATAGTTGGGAAAAGGCTAGGCAGATGATGATATTTTACTGAAGTAATTAACAAAAAGCTTTGCGTATTTCCATCAGTTTAAAAAGTAGAAAAAATTGCTAATGTCGAAATACTAGGCACCCCTAACTGTAAAACTTTGGTTTCTTATGTAAGTGGTTCCATCATTTTATAGCGGCAGTCATGAAAATCTGTCATTTTCACCAGTATTTCACATTAAGGTGTAACCTGATGGTGTAACGAGGTATTATAAGAACAACAAGAAGAATACACACACACCAGAACAGACACACACACATAAGAAATAACACACAAGAACAACAATAAGAATAATATTTATTACACATACAAGTTACGCTCTATATTTGGACAGCTGTTATTGTGCGACCGTTCACCGCTTTCTTAGGAAACCAAAGCCGACGTTCGCACGGACGGGACTTAAAAAAATCGCTGCGATTTTTTTTCGCGCACTGGATTTTTAACGCTCTGCTGAGCGCCGAGAGTTGAAAATCCAACACTGTTTTTTCGACTCGCTGGGATGCACTTTGTTGTTGTTAGGTTGGATTGTAGAAGCTCGGTCAACACCGAGAATTGAAAATCCAGTGCCCGATAAAATCCCGCCGCGATATTTTTACGTCCGTGTGAACCTCGGCTAAGGCTGTAACAGAGAGAGTGAAGGTTTTTTCCCAAAACCATACATTATGCCAATCTGGCATCGGCATTTCTATAAAATTGTTATTTCTGAATAGTCGACTAAACAGCTTCATTATTCTTAGCTTTGGTACTCCGTCCATCACTTCAACTGTCACTCTGTCAGAGTCGTGTCAAACCCAATTTGACTGTACCCATGTGTACCATGGTAAACAAACTCTCGGAAAACTCGATTTCCTATTTAAATTCTCGTTTTCTTTTACAAATTAATCACAGACGCGATTTTAAAATCGAGTTACGTGGTAATCGTAGAATAATAGTAGTGGTTTCTCATCTATTGTTGTGGTTCCGGTTCTTTATTTCTCTCATTTTGTATCAGTTCTGTATGGTAAACTAAATGAAGATGAATATTAAATGATGTTTTAAAAATGTCTGTGATATGGAATACTAGTGGTTTATGCCGCTACTGCCACGCTGAAGGCAATATAAAGAGTCTAAACGCGTATTCGAACGAAGGAATTGAACAAGACTGCTATGTTTTGTTGAGGGATACTTTCGACATTATCGTGAGTAATTTAATGATTAAAAATTCAGTAAATTAATAGTAATTATTGACTGTAAGTTTGTTCACCCACATTTGCCGATTCCATTTTACTGGATCAATTAACGGTATTTTCGTTAAGTTTTTTTTTTTTTTTAATTATGAGTTATCACATTAAAACATCATGCCTGTATTCCTCGAAGAGGGAGTCAGGTGTTTATAGTACACCCACATTCCGCCCGTTTTTTCCCCGGTAACAGCCTATTACAACAGCCATTACCTAACCTGACACAAACCCAAATGGGGCTGCTAACAAATTCCTAATTTTAAAAACCCAACAATATTTTGCCCCACCTGAGAATTAAGTAAGGAAAACTTTATTGTCAGACAAAGAGTCCATATAAGTCACAAAAATTTAAATAAAAAAAACACAATATACATCAAATAAAATACACATCAATCTGCCTAGCCTTTTGCCAATTATGTTGGGGTCGGCTTCCAGTTTAACCAGATGCAGCTGAATACCAGTATTTTACATGGAGCGACTGCCTATCTGACCTCCACAACCCATTAACTGGGTAATACAATACCTCTTGGTAAGGCTGGTTGTCAGATTTTCGGGCTTCTGATGACCCGTAATGACTGTCAAAGATCCACAAATGACAGCCGTGACCAACGGCTTAACGTGCTTTCCGAGGCACGGAGGAGTCTCGGTATGTAAAGATGGTCACTCATCCACGGACCGACCCCGGGAAGCGTAGCTTAACCTGATGGATTGACCCGTGCGGCTGTTATTACTTAGCCACAAGGTCATCATGCATGTTCAAATAAAATAAAAACAAATATAATTATATAAAATTATTTAAGGCATTGGAATGACGTTCTGTGAGTCGTCATTCAATGCCACGTTAAGGGGCTGTCCATCTTTCTGGCCACTGTAGCCAAAAGACTGTTGGGACTATCGTGCACTCGCCGCGTCACTACAGAAACATTATACGCAGATGCACGACCCAGGAAGCCACAGTTAGGAGACCACAGACTACAACATACAGAACATCAGACCTTTCCCGAAGGGTTAGGCACTTACCTAATACACCCTCATTTCACCAGTTATGTTAAATCCCTATTGCCATCGACAGGGCACAAATTTTGACTAGGCTGCGTATGAAAAATTTCAAATTAAATAAATTTACTTTAAAAAAAGTAAAAACCGACTTCAAAAACCAAAAACAAATAAAACAACTTTCATAAAAAACTTAACAGCTTTTGAAGTCGATGCCAAGCTAAGATGCATTGAAGAATTGATGACACCAACTTCAGAAGCTGTTAAGTTTTTTATGAAAGTTATTTTATTCGTTTTGGGTTTTGAAGTTGGTTTTTACTTTTTTAAAGTTGTTATGTTTGGACCTTGTTGATTGTTTTCATTAGATGTCAATTTTTTTTGTTTTATTTACCATTTAAAAATTAATTATATTTGTTTTATCAGAATAGCATTATTAAACCACTAAGGTTTGTACTTAATGCTACATGTAATTCTACCTCATATTAAAAAACAAAATCAAGGCAAACAATAAATTATACAACACAATGCCTTAAAACGAAAGGCAAACGGCAGAGCTCGTACAGGGTACTTTTTTTGTTGTTGTGTTATAGAATTTGTACCACATAATAAGACAACTAAGCCATTTATTTTCATGTAAGTGTATTATTTTTAGAAGTGCGGATTAGTTAATAATGACAATAAAAAGATTTGAATAAATAAACGTAATAAAATCGTAAACTAAACGCAGTTATGTTTTTAGAAGTTGCCATGTTTAAAATAACACAAACATCGAAATGATAATTAATTATTTATAAATAGAAATAACATTAAATATAATTAAACACTTAGATATTATACCTAAGAATGCATAATTGTACCATTAAACCATAATAGTTAACGATATGATGTGAATGATTTTCGTCGTCAATATTTTTTTTGTTCATATGGCAATTATTTATTGACAGGTAAAGAAAATCTTGTCTGTCAGTTCGATTCTTTGCTGTTGTTTTGGATTGTGGTTTGTGACTGCATCTGAGCATTTTAGCGAATTATCTGGCCGTTTTTTACGTTGAGTTGAGCATCTGCTCCTCCGTACTCTATCTCTTGATAGTAGTTTCGCGAAAGGACGCTATATTAACTGTGCTGTGCGTGTGTACGTGCTATATTTAAAATGACGAGCTTGCAATGTGTTAATTGCCACGTTCGCCTGTCCCGAATAAGAAGGCACGCTTTATCCGATGAGAGTGAAGATCTGGTCAATACTATTCGACTGTGGACATATCCTAGAGATGTAAGTAATTTACGAATAACATTCTGCATAGGAGTGGGCCAGTGATGAATTCTGTGATAAGTTTTACGTGTTGAAAAGTAGTCCTTGCCATAAACCACACCATACCACACTTAAATATGTATGTCTGCTAAAACTAATCTCAATATCTACTATTACAAAAACTAACAAACACGGTTATGTGTATGTATAACATACAAATAGGCACCTATTAACAATCTATTTATTTTTATATTATTCACATAAATGTACATGAAAATAATTAATTATATAGTATAAATGAAATACAAGTATGTACAGTCAACGGCCAGAAGTCCACTTACACCGCAATGACCATTATCGCCTGTGCTATACGGGCTGCAGCACTTATACCTGTACAGGCTACGGCGCCGAAGAAGGTCATAAGTAAACTAATATTGCTATGCCATTGTTTTGTGAGATTGCTAGTCGACTTCTGGCTGTTACTGTACATAGATCAAATAGAAAATACAAATATTTTTGAGTTTAGAACAGAAAAAATAATTATAACAACACCTCAAATAACCCGCCCTGAACTGTTCCTGGCGCAAAGGTGCCCATAACACTTGTAGCATTGCCACGTTGGATGGCAATTGCTAACCTCTGCACCAAGAACGAGCCGGAGCGGGAGTCACCTGTTTTTTCATGGAGTTTGTGCCCTATCTCAAACATACAAATTGTTATTTACATGTCTTACTTGGTTTGTCTAAGAGTGTTAGAATAGGTATTACTATGCTATTATGACCGCTAAAAGGAGAGGAAAGTGTATGAAATAATGTTGAACGGTACTCCAAATCACTTCATTATTTCCAGATAACACCTGCTGACCATGTTTGTCATGCATGCTGGCAGCTAGCTGCTCATTCACATTCGTCTGATAGTATGCCGAGAAGACGAGTTGGCCATCACAGTGTTTGTGTTGTATGCGGACGCTCCATACTAAGAATTAGTCGACGCAGGATTTTGGTTGAAGGGGCAAATGCAGAAGAACACAGAGTGGCTAATATAGTTTCTTCTTGGATCCAACCACGAGAAGTATAAAAACATGTACCTACTATAACTATTATTAATTATCTTTATTTGATTTAAACTAAGAAATAAAATAATGGTACTTTTTATTTTAGCTTCGTTCTGAAGATGAAGCTTGTGTGCCATGTTGGCTAAGAGCTAGAAGATCTAGGATTGCTCTACCGGTTGAAGATATTCAACCCCCTTCACCTGATCATGTGGATGGTGATCATCCTCTTTTAATGTGTGCTGTATGTGGTCAGAGTCTGTCCACCACAACATCAGATGAAGCGTGGAATCCCAACAATATTGCCCGTTTGTTGGAACACCAGCAGGTATATATGAGATAATATGTTTATAGTAACTAGGTTATAAACACTTCCCTTGCAAAGCGCATTACACTTATGCCGGGCACAGATTGGTGAAATGTAACATAAAATGTATCACACGTTGAAACAAATTCGCCTAGATGTTGTGTTACATTTCATGTTGCATTACACAAATTGGGACGGCTAATTTGTGTTTGTTTGTATTTGTGTTGTTTGTGTACATGTTACGTTTCACCAATCTGTACCTGGCATTATATGTTGCTAACTCTGGGACACTCATAATGTTGGCTCTACTAACAGCAAAAGGATATACTGGTTCTTCTATTGTCAAATGAGCCCGTCTACTCTACTCCAATGAGCAATAAATTCACTCATAGTAACAACATAGCTATTTAGCAAGGGTTTTCTGTAAGGTGAAGGAAACCAATTATTGTATCTCAAGAACTGTTCTCCAGCTTGGGTTGCTCAAATTCAATCAGGAATCTCGCTGTGTCCTACCTATTTTTTGTTTGTTTTTCATTTAGGCTTGAACATGTTAGGCACAACTTATGTCTATCGAACTTAGTACTTAATTTGTATTTCATCGATACTATTTTGATAACTATGGCCATCTCATGAAATGTATTATTTACAGATGTCATCCATGAATGAAGTTTGTGGAGTTTGCTGGGACCAAGCTCGAGATTTGAGCTTACAAGTTCCAGAAAGACCAGAAGAAATATCCCAACATATTGTATTGCCCAACATAAGAAGAGCGGCTGAAACACCAGGGCATTGCATTTTCCAAGAATGTATGGAAACAGAGCGAAATGTTGTGCCCGAAGAAACCAGGCGAGAAGTGTTGATTAGGTATCAATATTTTATACCAAGAGGTGCTCGTATTTGTTCTCTGCATAGACAGGAGGCAAATTATGAAAATCTCTATACTGCTGAGTATAGCCTTAATAACTTTACTTCCATACACATAGAAGAGATTATTTTTATATTAATGGAAGGACTTCATAACATCTCATATGAGAATATTCAAAACTACCCTGATAACCAAGTAAAGTACTTTATAGGCATAAGTAAACAAGAACATGAACAAATATTAGAAGCAACACCCAGGCTTAGGAACACACATCGGGGTAGTTTTGCATTAACGGCCTTATTGTGCAAGTTAAGGACTGGAGATTCTGGAGACAGATTGTCGTGCTTATTTCAAGTACCAAGAAGGACTCTAGAAACATTAATGTCTGTAGCAAGAAATATCTTGTTAACAGACTATGTTCCACAATTTCTTGGTTTTTCTCATTTAAGAAGGGAGCAGGTAGCAGCAAGAAATTCCTACATTGCCAATCACATTTTTGGTGAGCCTGATGCACCACCTGAACAAAAACCCGCAATTACAATAGCTGATGCAACATATATATATACACAAAAAAGCAGTAATTACTTGTTCCAAAAGGATACATATTCCCTACATAAATATAGGAATTTATTAAAGCCATTTATCCTCTGTGCCTCTGATGGATATATCATAGATGTACGCGGACCATATAGTGCCACTACAAATGATGCAACCATAATGAATGATTTACTAAACGAAACGGCATTCAATGATTTTTATAGAGAAAATGATGTTTTTATTCTTGACAGAGGTTTTCGTGACTGCATGGATAGTCTGCATGAGAAAGGATACATAGGTCATATGCCTGAAACTAAAGAAGACGGCCAATCACAGCTATCCACTCTTGCAGCCAACAGATCTCGCTGTGTCACTATAAACAGGTGGATGATAGAAGCTGTGAATGGCCGTTTTAAGAGAGATTTTAAAATATTCCGCCATGAATATTTTAACCGTGGTTGTCGCAATCTAATGGCAGATTTTAAAATAGCAGCTGCTCTGCTGAATGCGTTTACTCCGCCATTCACAGACAATATACATGCAGAGCAGTTTGTTTCAATTATATATGAGCGCCTGTTTTTAACCAATTCTATAGCTGAGTTAGTTATGGAACATAATTTAAACAGGCGCGGTTCCTGGTTTGCACCCATAGATGCGACAACCCTATCTTTTCCGCGGCTATCCATGGAGGAATTGATATTGTTTGCATGTGGTATATACCAAATTCGCCAGGCCCGTTCATATGTGGGTGAGCATTTCCGCTTTCATGGAATATACACATTAGAGGTATCCCGAGAAAGCATAAATGGTTTAGAGGGAATAAACCCAATGTTGCTTCGTGCTAAAATAAAGTCCCGCCATTCTTCTGCTAAAACTTATTTTGTATTTATAGTTGCAGAAAGAAACATGAATGGTCGGGATGCAATCATAAGTTATTGCTGTAACTGCATTGTAGGTTTAAGAACAGTGGGATGCTGCTCACATGTAATGAGCATTATTTGGTACCTAAGCTATGCTCGCCATGAGGGTCTTACCCGACCTGCACCCTTCTTAGATGAAGTAATATTAAGAATAAATTAATTATGAGTACTTACAATAAAATAAATTGTACTTACAAAAACAAGGTATTGTTTTATTTACCTACACTTATAACCCCATCAGAGGGCTTAGGCTCGTATTTATAATCAAGTAATTACTTGAGTAATTACTTGCTAATAGTAATTTCTTAATGATGTCATTACTTGAGGGTAGAATTCTTGAATGAAAATGGTGACTATTACTTGGCTAAGAATTACAAGCTTTGACAGTTCTAACTTCAAGCAATTACTAAAATATAGAATGAAAATCACTACTTGAGCAATTACTTTTACTGAAGTAATTACTTTTACTTGACTATAAATACGAGTGTTAGTGCGAGTTTTTATTATACTTACTCGATCACGTTAACGTAAACGTCAGTTTGTACTGAAAATGTATAATAAGCGCCGCCTGGTGACTATAATGGGAAACACAATTATTCCATACGAACTGACATAAGGTAACGATAACGTAAACGCGATCGAGTAAGTATAAAAACTCGCACTAAGGGTCAGCTCACACCGAGACGCGACGTTGCGCGCACTTTTATACAAATTACAACTTTACCCATTACACCACAGAGTACTTCTTATGAACACTGCGCCGCGCTACGCAGCGAGGCGCCGCGAGCCGCGAGCGGCATTTCAACATGTATCTTTTTGTGTAGTAAATAAAGTTATATTTTGTATAAAAGTGCACGAAGCGTCGCGTCTCGGTGTGAGCTGACCCTTAACCCTCGTTTCCACGAGCGTAATAAAATCGCGGCGGGATTTTATCGCGCACTGGATTTTCAACTCTCGTTGTTGAGCCGAGCGTTGAGAATCCAACCTAACAAAACCAGAGTGCATACCAGCGCGACGAATAACACACTGTTGGATTTTCAACTCTTGGCAGCAGAGAGTTGAAAATCCAGTGCGCGATTTTATTACGCTCGTGGAAACGCCGACTAAGCCCACAGAACTTCACCCTTATCAAACTGTTGCAGTCCGCTACTGGACATAGATATCTCCTACTGCACCCCACTGAGTAGGTAGGTACGATCCTCATCCCAATCTACCTGGTAGTAAAACACTACACAAAACACACATACCTAATGGTAAGTAAAAGATTTACCTACTTTATCACCAAAACAATGTTTATGTACCTATATTTAACAAACTACATTGGTACGCACGGCTACAGATCAAGCTATACATTTCCAGTAAAAGCTGATCTCGCATTTTATAGGATGTTCAGTGCAAAATAAACGATCATACAGTGAAGACGTCTTGTGTTTTTTTCTAAGAAGTCTAACAACCGAATGTGAACCTTAATCACAGCAACATATGGTCCAAACGAACCGGATCTTTAAGAAAATAGATAAGAATGACCGGCGATCGGAGAACAATAGGCCGCATTCCTGAGCTGATTTTTGTGCAAGTCATTAGTGTTAGGTTATGAGTTTATGAGCCTACGTGCGAATGCGATCTATCTAATAAACAAGTGAAGGTTTGACTATAAAAGTGAATAACGGATTGTGACGAACAATACAAAAGTGATGGTTCGGTCTATTAAAATAGTGTGTTTTTAAATAACGAGATGCTGTTTTAACGCGAACTGTGAACGTTTTGATGCACAAATCTCAGTCTACCTACGTGATAAAATAAAGTAAAAGTTTTCGTCGTAGTTTGCGTCTTTATACATTTTTATTGGAAAATCATAAAGTGTAAAGAATGGAGAATATAGAAAAGCGAATGTTGCTTCAAGCTGATGTGTTTGAAAAAGTGCAGAAAGCCTATACGAATTACAAAAAGACGCCCAAGGACAGAATAACCGAGGGTTATTTACAAACTAGGATGGATACTTTGGAAATGTATTGGAAGGAATTTAAAAGTGTTCACGAGAAATTGGTAACGGATGTTTATAAGAAAGACAGACAGCAGTTCGCGTATTTTGCAGAAGATAAATGCGATAATTTTGAAGAGTTGTATTTTACTTATAAAGGAGAAATGAAAACTGCATTAAACAAGTTGATGTCTGAGTCTGACTTGAAAAAATCGGATAAACTGGAGAAATTAGACGAGACTAGACAAACAGCTTCTAGTAGTGATATTAAATTGCCACAAATTTCAATCCCTATTTTCGAGGGAAATTATACGGAATGGAGATCGTTTCACGACCTGTTTATTGCATTGATACACAAAAATAAGTCATTAGAAGATGTACAAAAACTTCATTACCTTAAGAGTAGCTTGAAAGGAGACGCAGAAGTTCTTCTGCGGCAGTTTGCTATCACGGGTGAAAATTATGCCGATGCGTGGTCAATTTTGAAAAAACGGTATGATAACAAAAGGTACATTGCTAATTGTATATTTAAAAAGTTTTTTGGTCAAAAAACAATATCTCAAGAGTCAGCTTTCTCCTTGAAAAACTTGTTAGATACGTCGGTCGAGTGTATGAATTCTATGAAAAACCTTGGCTTACCGACAGCGCAGTGGGATGCAATTGTGAACTATGTGGTTGTTTCAAAGCTGGATCCTGAAACACACAAACAATGGGAGCTTATTATTAGTGAAGATAATTCTGATGACTTACCTGGTTTTGAAAGGCTGAAGTCTTTCTTGGAGACTCGGTTTCGTACGTTAGAAATGGTCGAACCTGAAAATAAAGTTAACAAATCAATTAAGCCGAAGACACATCACGCGACAGCCACTAGTGGAGAGAAGCACTGTCCTTTCTGCAAAGAAGACCATTATATTTTTAACTGTAAAGAATTCGCAAAGCAACCGATAGAAGAAAGATACAGCTTCGTAAAGAAAAACAACTTATGTTTTAACTGTCTCATTCCAAATCATTCCGTATTTAAATGTAGACAATCGAATACATGTAAAATATGCAAAAGGCGGCATCATTCCTTATTACATCGCGATCGAGAGTCGACGAAACAAGCAGATGACACAATGTCAACTAAAGAAGAATCTCCAACAAATAAGCAAGAGGTTAGCAAGGTATCAGCACATGTGTCAAGAGGAGAACAACCTGGTCAACACATCTTGTTGGCAACAGCATTGATAGACGTGACCTCGAGGAATGGACAATCACACGTCTTCCGTGCTCTGATTGATCAGGGCTCAGAGGCTTCGTTCGTGACGGCGAGAGCAGTCGAGTTATTGGGTCTGAAGAAGACTCAAATCAGCGGTGAGGTCTCTGGTGTTGGTGGAGGTAACAAACTTTGTATTAATCATTCAGTAGGCTTACATATTAAGTCGAGGTATGAAAGTAATTTTTTTATTGATGTTAAGGCGTATGTATTAAAGTCATTGACTTGTAGGCTACCGTCTAGAGAAATAAGAGGTTATGACTGGCCTCAACTTAAAAATATGAAATTGGCTGATCCTACTTTTAATGTTCCGGGTAGAATTGATATCCTTCTCGGAGCTGATGTTTTTGGCACAATAATATCATCTGGTTTGTTAAGAGGACCGGGCAGTATAATTGCTCAGCATACACACCTAGGTTGGATATTGTCAGGGGATATGTACTCAAATCCTACTTGTGCACAAAACATTATTAGCTTACATGTTACCAGGCTCGTAGAAGAAGACAACAACCTTTTGAGAAAATTCTGGGAAATAGAAACAGATGACTACACAACCAAGAAAGCATGGACAAAGGAAGAAGAAAAATGTGAAGAACACTACATAAAGACAACAACAAGAGATGCATCAGGAAGATATGTAGTACACTTACCTTTGAAACAAAGTATTGAAGAGACCGTGAAGGCGTGCGGTGAGACTAAACAACAAGCTACAATAAGATTTAAACAACTGGAAAGGAAATTTGCAAAACATGAAGATTTGAGATCAGAATACAAGAAGGTCATACAAGAGTACTTGAAGATGGGTCATATGAAGAAGGTTGAAATAGAGGATAGAAGTGAAACAATTTACTTAGCACATCATGCTGTCATAAGGGAGGATAAGGATACAACAAAGTTAAGAGTTGTTTTCGATGCTTCAGCCAAGGGATCGAATGGGCAATCCTTAAACGACACCATGATGGTCGGCCCTACGCTACAACCTGATCTTCGTGTTCTTATCATGCGCGGGAGGTCTCACAAAATCTGTGTTGTCGGCGATATTATAAAAATGTATCGTCAAGTAAGAATGACAAACAAACACACAGATTTACAACGCATCTTATGGCGAGATAATACGTGTGAAAACATAGAAAGTTATCAACTACTTACCGTAACGTTTGGGACAGCAGCGGCACCTTATCTTTCGGTACGAACATTGAACCAACTAGCTGATGATGAAGTGGAAAGATACCCTAAAGGAGCTGCTGTCGTTAAGAGTTCGTATTACATGGACGATCTGATGACTGGACATGAAGATCTATCTGAAATAAAACAAGTTTGTGAGGAAGTAAACAATCTATTGAAGGCAGGCGGTTTTCAAATGCAGAAGTGGTCCAGTAACTCTGATGAAGTCTTGACGTTTTTACAGGGAGACGAGGAAACTCCGGAATCTGTGAACAAAATAGAAATCAAATTAGATAAGCTCATAAAGATACTTGGACTTACCTGGGACAGGAAAAATGACACGTTCCAAGTTACAGTTAATCTACAGGAAACCAGGATTCCTGTAACAAAAAGGATAATATTATCTGATGTGGCGAGTCTCTTTGACCCGTTTGGTTGGCTCTCGCCAGTAGTTATCACAGCCAAGATTATGATACAGAGATTGTGGCTTAGCAATCTCGGCTGGGATGACGAATTGCCCTCAGATCTAGTAGCCGAATGGCTTAACTACAGAGAGGAACTTAAAGAGTTACACACCATTGAAATCCCACGCTGGATAAAGAGGACATCGCACTGTAAAGAAGTTCAGTTACACGGGTTTGCAGATGCCTCTTCGGTTGCATATGCAGCAGTAGTTTATATAAAGGTATTAGATGAAAATGATGTTGTTCATGTCACAATAGTAGCATCTAAGACCAAGGTTGCGCCACTGAAACAACTGACAATTCCAAGATTAGAGCTTTGCGCTGCGGTGTTGTTGGCGAAGCTATTGCACGAGGTATCTAGCTTATGGGATATAAGTATGCAACAAGTGTATGCCTGGACCGATTCCATGGTGGTTCTGTCCTGGTTACAGGCTCAACCAAGTCGATGGCAAGTGTTTGTCGGCAACCGGGTGTCTGATATAATTCAATTAATAGACAATGATAGATGGAACCATGTTCAATCAGCCGACAACCCCGCTGATCTTGCGTCAAGAGGTGTAGCGCCGAGTGAATTGGCAAATAATGATATGTGGTGGACTGGACCCAAGTGGCTGAAAAATAAACAAATAGATTTTACAAAAAGTTCTATTCCTCAAACAGATTTAGAGATCAAGAAATCATTTAATGTTACATTAGAAGAAAATCCTGTTTGGGAAAGGTTTTCATCCATGTCCAGAATGAAAAGAGTTTTAGCACAATGTTTAAGATTTTTAAAACCTAAAGAAGAAAAAGAGAAATATTTAACAGTTAAGGAAATTAATGAAGTTGAAGAAAGGTGTGTAAAATATTACCAATACTTAATATATGAAAACGAAATAAAAGATCTGAAGATGAACGGAAAGGTTAAGAATAGAAGTTCTATAATTAGTCTTACACCTTTCTTGGATAAGAAAGAGCTGCTGAGAGTTGGAGGGCGACTGGCTAAAGCCAATATACCAGAAGATGCGAAACATCCGATTATTATACCTTGTAAACAACATGTTACTCGACTAATAATAAATGAAGCCCACACAAGAACTTTGCATGGAGGTTCCCTTCAGATGTTACGATACATCCGTAGCAAGTATTGGGTAATTGGTCTCAAATCAGCTGTTAGAGAATTTATTCGTAACTGTAAAGTATGCATCATATATAGAGCGCAAACCAGACAACAGCTGATGGGTGAGTTACCAGCGCCAAGAGTGACTCCTAACCGTCCTTTCTTCAACAGTGGAGTGGATTATGCCGGACCCGTACAGTTGCGAACGACTAAAGGGCGTGGACACAAGTCTACAAAGGGCTACATTTGTGTCTTTGTCTGTATGTCTACTCGAGCCGTACACCTAGAAGCGGTTACAGATTTAACGTCACAGGCCTTCATTGCAGCATTCAGACGATTCATTGCAAGAAGAGGTCACTGTAGTCACTTGTGGAGTGACAACGGCACGAATTTTGTGGGAGCCGATAAAGAATTAAGGAATATGTTTGAAAGGGGCAAGGCTAATCTGGCGGCAGAGGTAGCTAAACTTCTAGCAAACGATGGTACAACGTGGCACTTTATACCACCGAAAGCACCAAACTTCGGTGGTATATGGGAGGCTGGCGTCCGGTCAGTAAAGAAACATTTAATGAGAGTAAATGGTTCCACAAAGTTGACTTATGAAGAGATGGCTACGCTGTTAGCACAGATAGAAGCTTGCCTCAATTCGAGACCTATCTGTCACTTAGATAATACAAAGGAAACATTAGACCCGCTTACCCCGGGTCATTTTCTAATCGGTGAGCCATTAATAAATGTGCCTGATATAAACTACGAACATAAGAACATAAGTACATTATATAGATGGCAATTTCTACAAAACAGGGTACAAGATTTTTGGCGAAGATGGAAATCGGAGTATCTTAACACCTTGCAGCAACGTCATAAGTGGCAAAACAGCGTGCCATCCCCGCGTGTTGGAGATATAGTTATAATTAAAGAAGAGGATCTCCCACCTGCTAGGTGGTTGCTAGGAAAAATCGTTAACTTACATCCCGGTACTGATCAACTAGTTCGAGTGGTATCAGTACAATGCAAAGGAGATAACATTCTTAAGAGACCGTTATCTAAGTTAATATTACTGCCCATGCCCAAGGCATCAGAGGGTAACTAAATAGTTGGCGTGGTGGTCAGCTAATGTCATGTTTGTTTTAAATTGTGTGGTATATAGGTAGATCTGCAGTATTTACTTTGATACATTACCTATATCTCGAAAAGGCACTACATTCTAATCACCGTAAATGAGTTTAAATGCTAAAATAAATGTTGAACATGTGTATTTTCTAAGTTCATGTTAATTTACTTGTGTTAAGGCACTTGTGTAGGTATAAGATAATAATCATTGTTGTCGTCAACTTTTGTATTAAATTAATGAAATTGAACCCTAACCCTTTAGTATTTATGTTCATTTTACTTGTTACTTCCTATAAGACGATAAAACGTCTAATATTTTTATCATACAGTCCACTTAGCTATTACCTAAATGAATACGAGATGTTATTATTTTCTAGTTTGTCGTAGGTAGGAGGTATCTGATAAAGCTTATTGATAGGTACCCGGTGATTATACGCAATCTAAAACGACGCGTAATTTTCTTTGTGAATGTAAGGTATGCCTATACTATTGTACTATTATTGTTATGTGTTTGTATACTTTGTGCAATCTTCTTACAACTAATAATGTGTTTAATATAGTAGGTAGTTTATACGAGTTAAGCGCAGATGTTTTTATAAACGAAGCAATGTAACGGGTATCGACTATTCATAATGATAGCTACCTAGTGGTTTCATAGGCTAATTAAGTAATTGGTGTAAGTTGTTTTGCGATGTATGTCCATTTTAATTGTTTTTACAAGTTAGATAAATCTTAGACTAACTACTGTCATTTAATAAATTAGTAAAAAACTGTTGTTTTTGGAGGGCGGTATGTTCAGTGCAAAATAAACGATCATACAGTGAAGACGTCTTGTGTTTTTTTCTAAGAAGTCTAACAACCGAATGTGAACCTTAATCACAGCAACATAGGATTTCCTTGCAATGAGAGGTCAGTGTAAACTGGAAATGTAGATATAGCTTGATGTGTAGCCGTGTGTAAATAACCTTAAAAAATAAAACTGGTCATAACTTTTACGTCCGAAGTTCTAAAAATCTAAGAATTTAAAAAGGGCTTATTTATCGTAATAACTACCAATTAAAACAAAAAAAATCCCAAAACACGAAACTTTATTAGCTGTACGAAATTCCCATACAAGCCTGCCGTTCGCCTTTGGTAACTTCATCTCAAGTGATATGCTAGTTACTACGTAAACTGCATTTCACATTGAGCATTCAATGTGTGGTAGGTAGTGGGACTTAAGTTTTATTTAATATTTCTTGCCGTAATGTCACTGCGCAAATCGTAAGGTAGGTTGTTAATTAACCGAGGAACTAGGTAAGAAGATGTCCGCTCGCCGTAGGTGTTATTTGCACAAACTGTGCATAGGGTTACGTGCGACGGCCCGCGTAAATACAGGATGTTGAACTTTTTTCTCTAAATAGCCTTGAAATATTGTTCTTTTAACAATGTATATTTAAATTGTGTATGTACAGCTAATGTTTTACAGTGATAAAATAGTCGATGCTCATTGTTTTGAAATTGATACTTAATTTTTTTAGTAAGTGTAACATTTTTGTAATGAGGGTAAAAAGTAATAAAACAGTTTGCATTCTGATCTCGACTTGGTTGTATCTTTTAAAAGTAAATTTATTTTTCCAGTTTCAGTTGAAAAACGCCGGAAATACAGTACATATAAGCATATAACTTCGTACATAACAATAATTACCTAATGTATTATATACTAAAACCGCCCTGAAAGTTAACATAGATCACGTTAGTGAACAAATCATCAAAATTGGTTCATCAGAGAAAATCGTGGACATACAAACATACACACATACGGGTTGAATACAGAACCTCCTTTTTTGAAGTCGGTTTAAAACCCAATAACACTTTTCCCGACACGGGAATCAAACTCATGACCTCATGTTCAGCAGTAGCACTTGCAACCAGTAGACCGCTGACTAAAATAGTGGATTTTTTTTTTACAGTTAAATCCTCTACCGAACAATGCTGGATCCTACACCGTATGCAGTATATGTGAACCAAGACTTAGAGATGCGGCTGAGTTCAAGAAGCAAGTGTCACTATGTGAAGATAAGCTAAAGCAGTATTTGTTTAGTTGCGGTTATGAAGGTTATTATGATGTTTTGTAATTTATATTCAATTCAAAAGAATTTATTTTCTCTTATATTTTATTTTCGGTAGGCTTACCTACAGACTAATAACATTATAATAACAATAATGTAAAACTAAATTGCTATTTACAAGCCTCCACAGATAAATACAAAATGATTACTCCCTCATAGTCTATGCTTCATCTTTTAAAAAAGAAAGAAAAAAAAAGAAAGAAAACCTGTTTATTCTGCACAAACAAAACGCACATTATAAAAAAATAAATAAAAAATTACAAATTACACAAAAAACAACCGACATATACCGACACACCGACACCGACCGACATATTTATACCTACATTATAAGCAAAACAGTGATTTATATTCTATTCCGTTCAATTATTCCGTCAACGTTGGTAAGTGAAACTAATTTGTTCAAATTTTAAGCCAATCCGGGCATCAAACGGTTCAAGTGCAGGCAGGTGCCTCTTGTACAAAAAATGGCTTTGCTAAGAGCTTCCTTAGTGTGCTTGCATTGATGCAGAAAACGTCAATGTCTTGTTCACAACAAATTTCGTTAAAACTGCGACACAAACACTGACATGATAAATTATTTAAAACAAGCTTAAAAACTATGTGACAAAGTTTGTGCACTGGTGTCTGCACTAGGAAGATTAAGACAATTAGGAGGATTTATAATGACAAGGAATTATTTAACTTTTACTTAATCTCATGATTTCATGAAATTTTATATTTGAGGTCAATTCTAACTTATGGAGTTGTATTACTGATTCTAATCATTATAATTCTGTAAAGCCATGTTAGTTACGGCCGCGAATCATATCATAATCAACCTGACACTGGCCTGCAAATTGCAAAAAACGTAAGAAAATTTGAATTTCGCGGGCTAAACATACTTTTGTGTAATAAAGTAATGATTTGACTACCCACTTGTAACAGCGTCCTTAAAAATTGTTACAAAACTTTTATATCTAGAGATTATTAAACATAATTAAACCGCAGTTGTATTACAAAAAAAAAACCCTAGAATAATAATAATAACAGCAAAACATACATAATTAGTTAGGAGGCTAGCAAGCGCGCAATGGCGCCCTCATCGTTTGTTTGGTTATTTCTTTTATTTTAAAACGGAAAAGCTATAATAAAACTTAACAAATTAAAGCTATTATTTGTAACAATAATAACGTATAGCCTTGTGGAGCACAATTACTCCGGCTTATTTTCTGCATTTTCATTCTAAAATAAAAGAAATAACCAAACAAACGATGAGGGCGCCACTGCGCGGTCGGTACCCTCTTAATTACAGATGTTATAATAATCTTTTTGTTTCAGATTCTGTGCTTTTAAATAAAGATGTTAAAAAGGAATTTGCAGGGGATGGTAAGTTTTTTTTATTTCTCGCACTTTTAGACGGTCGAAAATGTCGAAATTTCAAGTTATGCAACTCAAAAACTTAAATTCCAACCTTAATGCCATACAACTAAGTTGATATTCCATTGCCATTAAAATTGTTTAACATTTTTAGTAGATTAATGTGTCACCCTATGTAAAATTTCTGCTTTTAATGTCTGTACTTTATGATGTACGTAATAAAGAGTATTAACATAACATTACGCTTGTAATCCCCGAAGGGTTGGGCAGAGGTGTACCTATAGTACACCCACATTTCGCCAGTTATGGTTAAGTCCTATGTAATAGGTGGCAAGCCTATTGCCATCAACCGGGCACAAATCCAGACTCTGGCTGCTACTGAGAAATACCAGATATACTTAGTACATTTTAGTGGAGAATTTTTGTTATTGCATTCGAGGCGGAATTAACACCCGAGCCGTAGGCGAGGTTGTTTTTGAGCCGAGAACTGCAATAACAAATGTCCACGTGTATCAAACGACGTTTTTCAATACACTTTTGAAGAAATAAAATAAAATAACGAAAAATATTTTTGTCATGAATTAGTAAGACTTAAGTTTTATTTTTTTCCGCGCTTTGCTTTCGCCAGGTTGAAGGAGAAGCAAAGGTATAAAGCCGATAAACAGCCTAATATGAAACAGAAAATTAAAATATGTTTGAGTTTAGAACACAAATAAATGTTAATTTGTTCATAAACGTTTTTTTATTGTAATAATCATGGTTTTGATGATATTCTATTTACGAGTATAAACATTATTTAAATACTTAAAAAAATTAACGCCGTTAAGACGCTTAACTCTTTGCCGTGATTAAAAAAAAAAAACATTCACCTCCGAATAGAGACGGTGTGAATAGAGGCATTGAACTAATTTGGACTAAGTATAGGTAAGGTAATAAGTTATCTGTGGCAATTTTTATTCCCGCACTCGTGTTGGAAAAATGAAAAATCGCACGCGTGTGAAATACATTGCATTGTGAACCTAATCGTAGTGCGATATGAACCAGTTTTCGAGGAAGTGTATTGAAAAATCCATTATTAACACTTTGTCCGATCCTTTTTTTTTTTTTTTTTTGTGGATGGGAAATCATCAAATGACTTCTCCCGCTCTGGGCAGAGCGGGAGGTCGTGTCAGACTTTTACTGACTAAAACCCACCCATGTTCCTTCAGCTGCCCGTGCTTTGCCCGACCCGGGAATCGCATCCTGCTTAGCTAGCAGTAGCTCTTGCGACCACAAAGCCACAGACGCCGCCACACTTGGCGAATGGTTAATGGTTGAATTTTGGCTAAATGTGTTTGCTTAAATGCCATTAGTTACTACTTTTAGGGTTCCGTACCCAAAGGGTAAAACGGGACCTTATTACTAAGACTCCGCTGTCCGTCTGTCTGTCTGTCTGTCTGTCTGTCCGTCCGTCCGTGTGTCACCAGGCTGTATCTCATGAACCGTGATAGTTAGACAGTTGAAATTTTCACAGATGATGTATTTCTATTGCCGATGTAACAACAAATACTAAAAAACAGAATAAAATAAATATTTAAGGGGGCTGTCATACAACAAACGTGTGTTTTTTTTGCTGTTTTTATAGATAATGGTACGGAACCCTTTGTGCGCGATTCCGACTCGCACTTGGCCGGTTTTTTTTTTACATGAATGAGTTATATACATGAATACATTCATGTTAACTCATTCATGTTTAGCCTTTGACATTTAGCCAAAATTCAACCATTTCCCTACTGTCCATATTTATATTGTGCCTAGACTATAGAGGCAAGAGGAACAGGGTGTAAAGTTCACTCATCCTCCATAGAGAAGTGAGGATCCGCCGACCAGACGGGTGTCGTGTCTGGTGGGCAACTGCCCGACGGTTGATGTCGGGACGTTGTATATATGCTAGTCGCGCGGTAAACTCTAATTGCGCGATGCAGGATTTTTGGATAACGTCATGTCATTGTGATGCGTAGTTCGTATTTGGCGATGTAGATGCCGCCACAAGACCAACAAGAAAGAAAAAGAAGAAAGAAAGAAAGAAAACCTGTAGTATTCTTTAAACCTCTATGTATAGTTTTAATTTTTAGTTTTAGAGGAGCTCTTGGCTAAGTAATAACAGCCGCACGGGTCGATCCATCAGGGTAAGCTACGCTTGCCGGGTTGGTCCGTGGATGGGTGACCATCTTTACATACCGAGACTCCTCCGTGCCTCGGAAAGCACGTTAAGCCGTTGGTCCCGGCTGTCATTCGTGGATCTTTGACAGTCGTTACGGGTCGTCAGAAGCCCGAAAGTCTGACAACCAGTCTTATCAAGGGGTATCGTATTACCCAGTTACTGGGTTGTGGAGGTCAGATAGGCAGTCGCTCCATGTAAAATAGTGGTATTCAGCTGCATCCGGTTAGACTGGAAGCCGACCCATACATAGTTGGGAAAAGCTAGGCAGATTGATTGATTGTATAGTTTTAATTTTTATTTTCAGGGTTAAAAGAAGAATCAAATCACGACGACCAAGACGGGCTGGATATAAAATCTGATGGTACGAAAATCACATCACACTAATATTATAAAGGCGAAAGCTTGTAAGTGTGTGTTTGTATGTTTTTTACTTCTTCACACTCAAACGGCTGGACCGATTTGGACGAAATTTGGTATGTAGATAGCTTATACCCTGGATTAACACATAGGCTACTTTTTACTGCGGTCTACGCGGGTGAAACCGCGGGGCGCAGCTAGTAACTTATAGAAAGGACAAGACAGAAAAGGTATATGATATCTGAAGTGTCAGAAAATGACAGCTGTCAGAATTCCGTCGAATTAAAAATCAGACTTTAATGTATTTTATACTAAAACCTTCCTGAAAGTATGTAAATCACGTTAGTGAAAGAAACATCCAAATTGGTTACGGCTCGAATACAGAACCTCCTTTTTTGAAGTCGGTTAAAAACAAGATGGTGGCGTTTTGGTTTCGATTTGGCCAGGCGCCAAAATAGCCTTGTGGCGCTATACAGGCTGTATCAGAAAGGTGTGGTACAGACCATCAAACTGAACAACTTTCTCCATGGGACCAACATCGTAATTGAGAAAAAAATTATTGCCCGTCCCGTACGTTTGGGTCGAGTAGGTATTGAAGCTTTTTACGGGACAGCTGATAAGTTTTGTCTCGATTACGATGTTGTTCCATTGGAGAAAGTTGTTCAATTTGATGGTCTGGACCACACCCTTAAAGACCACACCTTTCTCATACACTCTGTATACGATGACAGCTACAGACCGGTCGTCTTGACTGTCGGTGTGACTTTTGTCTAGTAGTAATATGGATCAAATTCGCAAAAAACATATTCGTTCTATGAAACTGACAGGTGTCAAGAAGAAGAACGCATTCTTTCAACGGCTGGACTGTAATCTAACAATATCTACACCCCCGTTGTACCATTTCCACTTATTCACAAACCTTATTGTCCTCAGAAGATAGCCTGCCATCAATGGAGATATTCATCGCCCCGGTAGAAGATGATGACCAGCCGCTGTCAGTGCTGAGGAGTTCCCGGTCGAGGGCGGAGCCTCCAGAGGAGTCGGACGCAGAATGGATGGGAGTCCCGGACTTGAGTGATGGTGAGGAAAGTTTTTGTACCGTCTAACAGCGTCATACTACAGTGTAGCGATTTAGCCATCTGCATCCGTCAAGGGGTTTAAGATACAAGTCTGAGATGGGCTGCAGACTGCAACCGCAGGCGACACTGCGGCTAGCGGCTGCGGTTGACCGCAGTGCTGCTTGCGGTCGCGGTTGTTTCTATTCCAAGCGCGGCGGCATGCCGCGGCTGCACAATGCATAGAACCATGCCTCAGTCACTCATGTACCTTCGTGCGAGACAGAATGTCGGTCAAATTGTTGCGGTAATTTGGATTGGATGTACTGTAAAGGACTGGATGACCAGCAACGAAGTTAATTAATTTTTCTTCACGGACTTTATTTCTGTTTTTCAAATAAAGAATGCTAGAAAATTTAGGTGGGTCAATGACCGATAGTGCCATGTCAAAACGCGACGACTATAGTTATATTGTTCTATTATACCATATTGCCAATCCATTTAGTTATTCCCAAAATCTGAAAAAAAAAAAATAATAAAAAAAATACTCGGTCGTTAAACTTACATGCTACTTTCTTTCATTTCAGACGAACACAGAAAACAGAAAAAGAAAAAGACTCAAAAATATTCCTGCGATATTTGTCAAAAGAAGTTCTCATATAACGGATCTTTAGAGGTTCATATGAAAGCACACAATGGAGAGAAATCGTTCACTTGTCATCTGTGTAGTACTTCACATACTAACAATAAAGAATTAACTAAACATATAACAGTAGCACATATAGTAAACAACGCGTACCCTTGCACGATCTGCGAAAAGAATTTTGAAAAAGCGCGCCTTTTAAAAAAACATATAAAAATTCATTTTGAAGAAAAATTCAAGTGCACAGAATGTAGTAAAGAGTTTCAAAGAAAAAAAGGCTTGAAAGAGCATATGAAAACACATACAGGGGAGAGGAAATATAGTTGTTCGGTCTGTAATAAAGCTTTTGGACACAATCAGACTTTAAAATCTCATATGTATATCCACACCGGGGAAAAACCGTATGTCTGTGACGTATGCGGACGAAGATTCCTACAGAGGTCTCATTTAAAAAGACATATATTTATCATTCACGCAGGCATTAAACTACATACTTGTAATACATGTAACAAACAATTTTCCAGCAAAAGTTATTTATCAATACATGAAAGACAACATACAGGGGAAAAACCGTATTCTTGTGAAGTATGTAAGAAAGATTTTACTGCTTATACAACCTTAAAGGTTCATATGCGTGTGCATACAGGGTTTAAACCATATACCTGCTCATTTTGTAATCGCCAATTCGCTCAAATGGCGAGTTTTAAGCTCCATCAGAGAACACACACGGGGGAAAAACCGTTTTCATGTAAGATATGTAAGAAACCGTTTTCTGATAACGGGTATCTTAAAATTCACATGCGTGTGCATTCGGGAGAAAAACCATTTTCGTGTGAGATTTGTAAAAGGTGTTTTAGAGAAACTGGTCAGTTAAAAAGGCATATGAGGGTACATACAGGTATAAAACCTTATACGTGTAAAATTTGCAATAAACAGATTGGTAATTTATCCAAGCATATGCGGGTCCACTCAGAAGATAGGCCATACAGTTGTAATGTATGTAATAAGCAATTTTCTATAAACGGTAATTTGAAATTGCACATGAGAATACATACTGGCGAAAAACCGTTTGCCTGTGAGGTATGTAATAGTCAGTTTACGCAAAGCAGTGGATTAAAAAGACATAGGTGTACTATTGTTGGGAAAAGTGATGGTTTAAGGTCTTAATTGTCTATTTTGTTCTTATCTCGTGCCGGCACGAGATGTAAGAACAACTCAAGTCATGGTGCAAACACCAGCCAGCCAGGTGGGTAGTGACGTTCAATACCCGGTCGTTAATCTGGTACATCGAGCTTTACAAAAAGTTTAATTTTGTAGAGCGTCGTTTCTGTCATTCATAAATATGTGACAGTCTCTTTTTAAAAAATGTGTCATATCAACGGTCGGGTAGTGCATCGTCGTCATACCACTCGTGGAGGCTCCTTTTGTGTACACGATTTTTACGATAATACCCCCTTTAAAAATGCACACTAACATCATCTTACAAAATATACTTTTTAAGTACATAAATTATTTTTATAAGAAATCTCAATTATTTATTATTATTATTTATCAATAATTATAATCGTGAATTAATTAAATTATTGTCTAAGATTATTTTAATCTATAATATTTATTTTAAGATTTAATACATTATTTAATTTTAATATTACAGTGTGTTTTGTTTATAAGTTTGTTAATTCAGTTGGACTGGTGGCCGATCTCAACATAGTTAGGAAAAGGCAGGCAGATGATGATTCATCTTGTCGGTTTTACCTAATAATCCGGGAAATCATGCAAGTTACTTGCACGAAAGTATGAACGGGCGCCGTCAGTTGGGACTGGTCGTCTCTTAGCTGCCATGGCTTATTTTTAATTTTAATATTTAATTTAGTTGTTTTAGTTTTTATCTTTTTATTACGGACGCTTTTTAACGTGCACGTCTTTCTACATTGTTCTCACATGTATATTTTCAACTTGAACGATGTAACCAATATTTTGTAAAAATATTATGATTTAAAAGAGTGTCCGTGGAGTTTCTTGCCCGTTCTTCTCCATAGGGATCTACTACGCTTTGGAATGGGCAACTAGCTTCATCTTTCTGACTGACCGACCCATTGACAATTCAAAAGTGCCTGTAATTGGTTTATTTGAAATAAATGCTTTGAGTTGAGTCGAGTTGAGTTGAGTTGAGTTGAGTTGCAAGAATCTTGCATGCCATAGTGATAAATTATAAATGATTTTATTTCTAGGTTTGTATAAACACTTTTACACGACAATCATATTGTATTTAAAAAACTTGATGAGATCGGCGTTTCCTATTGGAATACTCTGAGAATAAAAATAAATAATTTAAAAACACGACTGCCATGCCAAAAAACGAACTAAAAAGTAAAAAACAAGTTGTATTCCCTGACTAAACAGATAAATAAAATTGTCATTGCTGTCGGGGGACCGTTCTGTGGAACACTTTTAAATCTAAGAGGTCCCCGACTGCAATGACAATTTTATTTATCTGTTTAGTCAGGGAATACAACTTGTTTTTTATTTTTTAGTTCGTTTTTTGGCATGGCAGTCGTGTTTTTAAATTATTTATTTTTATTTTATACATTTTAGTGGCAATTCAGACATTCGCAGTCTTACTAAAGTGTGATTAAATTGTTTGCAACCAAAGATGAAATGTTTGTTTTGCATGAAACCCACTGAATAGTTTGGAGAGACACTTCCAAAGTGGTAAAATGTGTCCGTCCCCCCCCCCCCCCCCCCCACCCCCTGTAACTTCTAAACTAAGAGAATGATAAAACTAAAAAAAATATATGATGTACATTACCATGTAAACTTCCACCGAAAATTAGTTTGAACGAGATCTACTAAGTAGTTTTTTGTTTTCAACAAGGAGGAGGTTCTGAATTCGTCGGAACCTTTTTTTTTAATTTTTTTTTTATGTATGTTCCCCGATTACTCGAAGATGGCTAGACCGATTTGGATTTTTTTTTTTTGTTTTATACATCACAGTTGGTCCCATATAAAATTGATTAACTTTGTTTCGGTAGTTTTTGAGTTAGCTTCAATAATACGTATTTTTTCCCCACTTTTTAACCGACTTCAAAAAGGAGGAGGTTCTCAATTCGTCGGAACCTTTTTTTTTTTTTTTTTTTTTTATGTATTTTCCCTGATTACTCGGAGATGGCTGGACCGATTTGGTTTTTTTTTGTTTTATTCACAGTTAGTCCCATATAAAATTGATTAACTTTGCTTCGGTAGTTTTTGAGTTAGCTTCAATAATACGTATTTTTTCCCCACTTTTATATGGATGATGTTCTAGTTTGTTTTGCAGGTAGTGGTATTAGAATTTGTGTGGGGTAGGTACACAACTAAAAAGTGATAAATAATAACTTTTTTACAAAAAAATACAACCGACTTCCAAAAACAACACTACTAAGTGAAAAATAGCTTTAATTTCGGAAGTCGGTGGCAAAAAACAAAGATACATTTAACTAGACACCGACTTCCGAAATTATAGTTATTTTTCACTTTGTAGTGTTGTTTTTGAAAGTCGGTTGTATTTTTTTGTAAAAAACGTTTTTAATACGTCATAAATCGGTCTATTATTAAAACATCGATCAAAGTTACAACGAACTACAAGAACTTTTATATTATGTTACTTGCTGCTACGGAACCTTTCATGGGCGAGTCCAACTCGCACTTGGCCGCTTTTTTATTGCTCGGATTGTCCACGTCTCAACTCCGTGGAGAAAAATCGGGAAACTAGTGCCCTGACCAATCGTGCTTTGGTTTTATAAGTTACTACCTGCGCCCCGCGGTTACCGCGGGACCGGGATATAAAGTAGCCTATGTAGTAGCTAGGGAATAAGCTGTCTACATACCAAATTTCATCCAAATCGGTCCAGGCGTTTGAGCGTGAAGAACTAATAAACATACATACACACACACACACTCACAAACTTTCGCTTTTATGTGTGATACCACGATTTAGCCAGATATTCTGGACACGTGTCGAAGCATCTTTAACCACGGCTATCCGTCGTTTTATTTCTGGGATGCAGCATAAATGAAACTGTCCGCAGTATCGATGCATTCGATGTTATAATATGTAGGTACCCGATAGCTTTCCCGCACAATCCATCACCCTATGCTTGATTTGTCACTTTCCACCTCCAATCTGTGTAGTATCTCCTTCATGTCGTCAAATGTTGTAGCAAGGAGCACGGTGTCGTCAGCGTACCGTAGATTGGAAATCTTTCCACAGCAACCCCTTTTCTCAGCCCTCAAGAATTTTTTTATGGAGAGTATATTTTTCAATTACAATGTTAACCTTGTTTTTGGGATAAATTCTTATAACTGAGGCCTCTGCCTCGAATTTTGCGGGCAGCGGAGCGGCAGCGTCGGCGGAGCGGGAGCGTCAGGATTTTATGCGTAAAAACAAATGGACCGGACCTCCAAAACAGCGACGCGGTAGCGGGGCGGGACAATGAGAGACGCGCCGCCGCCGCCGCTGCCCCGCTGCCCGCGAATTTCGAGGCAGAGGCCTAAGGGCCATTCATTGTGCGTGGTCCGACACGCACTTGGCTGGTTTTTTTCTTTAATCACTTAAAAGTGATTCCGATATTCTATTTACACAAATACTTTTGTGCAAGTTATGACGCGCGTTGCTGTACAAGGTGGAGAAAATCCACAGCTCCATACATTTTGGTCATAGGCTTATATTGTTTGATTTCATTTGATCGTCATTTGATGGTTTTCAATCAAAAATATTTTTATCGAAATATTCATAATTTTTGATTGTGCATTTTCTTACGAATGTCGTAAACATATTGTTCAATTAATTTTTAAACTAAATTGAGCTTATAATTAAAAAGGCAAAAGCTAATAGGAAAATATATTTTGCATATAAATTCAAAAGAAAATGATTAATTATTTTTAAATATATTTTTTTTTATTTAGATATGAATAATATATTTTTCACATGTGTTTTTCTCGTGACCATTTGTAAGTACTTACTTAAATAGTTTTTGTTTTGGTGGAAGAGTGTGGCATAAAGCTATTCATGGAGATTTTTTTTTAAATTAAACGCACGAATGAACACGAAATGAAACGAATGGACAAAATTTCATTGCAGACCGTAGGGACGGAGCTATGGACACGCCATCTACAATAAGCTTTCACCAACTTTCCCCATTCAAAGCGAAAGTGCCAAGGTAGCCCGCGAAATTCATATTTTCTTAGTGTGGCTGACACTGGCATGGTCATCATCAGGGATTTTAATTTTAATAACTCAAAAAAATTGTCGCTAATTAGTCGGAATTTGCCGCCAAATAACAGAATTTGTCCGTCACTGGTTCAAAAGTTATAAGGAACATAGGTGGCCTATCTGGGGAGCGTCTCCCCATCTTGGCCACATTTATATCTCAAAAACCAGGCAACCCAGCGTAATCTGTTTTCTCCCGTCAAAGATTTTATCGTAAACTCTTCGATCTAGCTCTTGGACTATACTTAAAAATTGAACTCATTATATCTTCTAAACTAAGTACCCGAATATATCTGTGACTTGGCAAAAACTTGCGACTAATTAGCGACTTTGGGAGAAAACGGATCTTCGCTAGGTGGCCTGGTTTTTGAGATATAAATGTGGCCAAGCTGGGGAGACGCTCTCCAGATCGGCCACATATGAACCAAACTTTTGAACCAGTGACCGACAAATTCTGCTATTTTCCGACAAATTTTTTGTGTTATCAAGATCGAAATCCCTGATGGTGGCCATATCAGTGTCAGCCACACATTTTTTTGCAATTTGCAGGTCAGTGTCAGGTTGTGTGTTAATCTGAACATTATTCGCAACCGTAACCAATCTTTATTTAAGTAGATATAGAATTAGGTATACTCAATAAAATCATTAATACAACTTTAATTTATACGAGTATTACCTTATTAAGTCATTCAGACTGTTTCATGAAATCTTGACATTTGAGGATTATACGAACTGAAGGAGTTGTATTACTGATTTTAATGATTAAATATATTAATTTTATTTCTGTACGGTCGCGAATTATACTGTAATCAACATACACCCACACCCACACACACAAACCTAACAAACACACACACACTGAGCTGCAAATTGGAAAAATCGTAAAAAACGCGGGCTACTTTAGCGCGTCTCTGAGGGCATAGACAAAGTAACATTCGATTAGCGATAACTCTATGAAAAGCCAAAAAATGTACAGACGCCAGCACATCAAGCTACTACAATCTGTCAAATTTCTTAAGCATTAGGTTCAAAGTTGATTGGGAAAATTTGACAGTTTGTTTCGGGTGGCTTGACCTGCTGGGGCGTCGTTTACTTGGGTTTGACATAACCTATCGAAATGTCACATGATCATGTCAATGTCACTTAGAAGCTGTAGCGATTGTAGAAATAGAATTGCTCCTAAGCGAATGCCATTTATCTAGACCATTGACTTATAAATCATTGATCCAGAGCAGCTATATTCAACCTGCGGCCCGCCGGGCCTTTGTTATTGGCCCATCTGAGGTTACAAATTTAATGTAAACCATTTTAAATTTCGCGCCCATCAGAGAATGGGTGTTTCAGAACGGGAATGTGAACCGAGCGCATATAAACATCTTTGTTAAAACTTCTTTTTTCAGTACTAAAGTAACTACATCGTTAACTTGGAATTACGTTTTAATTAAGACCTAAATAATTTTTGCTTGCGGCCCTCGACACCATGACTGAAACGTGTTTGTAACTCCTATAAAAAAAAGGTTGGATAGGGCTGATCTAGAGTCATCTAAACCCTTTGAACTAAGTTTGTTTACCTTTCATCACATACCTACCTAATTTGGAACAGGCCATCCTACTACTGTGTCTTCAAATAAAAATGTATCAAATGAATTGAAACATTCAAATTTAACTGCAAATGAAAACGGAATTTCCCTAAATAAAACCAAAAAAGAAAAATATAATACTTACGTTAACGCTGAGACCCAAGAAATTTGGCTAAAGTTTTTAGCTGAAGCTGAAACGAGAAAATTCAAACCATACGAAGAAAGAAAAAGGAAATGGTCTACTGCCATGGTAAAAGATAGTGCTGTTACTGAGGCGTAAGTATCTTTTTATCGTGAATTCTTCGATGCGCGTCGACTACTGAGCGATTAGCCAGGTCGGCGAATTGTTATTGGGATTTTGGAAAAAGTGTTCCGTGCCTAAAAGGGGACACTAGGAATCACTAAGCCTAGCCGATTCCCGGCCACCGTAGGCGCGGGTTTGCGAACGGCGAGCAATGGGTAGCTCGCCGTCCGTTAAGGACCAGGCCCGGGTCGACGGCGCGTTGTGTTCCACGCGCGCCTCAAAGAGATGTCCGCAATGATGGGGTCCGACAGGGCCGATGTCGCCAGGGTTGCGGGTTGATCGATAGAGATACCGTGGCCCTGGCATAGGCAACTGAACGAACACGGGTGGGTTTTAGTCATTAAAAATTTGACCACCCAGAACGGGAGAAGTCATTTGATGATTTCCCATCCACAAAAAAAAAAGAAAAAAAAAAAAGGAATCTACATAAGCCTACGCCGGCTGTCTGTCTGTAGGTATGTCTGTCACACAGCTGTATCTTTAGAACTGTCACCAAGCTTCGTTAATTGGTAAAATCACAACAAATAATAAAATAACTGTTACCTATTATTTTATTTTCTTTATTTAGGCCACCAAAAGCGATACACATAGCCCAGATAATATAATACTACGTATGTTACAGAGTATGTGGATTACAGTATTGTATGGCTAATGATACGTTTCCCAGTTTAACTAGGATAAGTAGAAAACATGCGAACGGACTACTTACTAATAAATATTTAAATTCAAAAGGTGATTTGTGATCATGTTTTTGTATGTAATAATCGTTTTAAGTTGTTAAGATCCTCTTGAAGAGTCCTATAATCATCGAGTGATCTTATTTTTAACAGACGAAAAAAAAGGAGGAGGTTCTCAATTTGACCACGCATAACTTTTTACAGAGCCATCCGATTTGAAATTTTTTTGTTTTATTCGAGAGGGTATACATCAAAGTTGGACCCATATAAAATTGATTAACGTTGCTTGGGTAGTTTTTGAGTTAGCTTCAATAATACTTATTTTTTCCCCACTTTTATATGGATGATGTTCTAGTTTGTTTTGCAGGTAGTGGTATTAGAATTTATGTGGGGTAGGTACCACAACTAAAAAGTGAAAAATAAAAACTTTTACAAAAAAATACAACCGACTTCCAAAAACAACACTACAAAGTGAAAAATAACTTTAATTTCGGAAGTCGGTGGAAAAAAACGAAAATACATTTAACCAGACACCGACTTCCGAAATTAAAGTTATTTTTCACTTTTTAGTGTTGTTTTTGGAAGTCGGTTGTATTTTTTTGTAAAAAAGTTTTGATATAGGTACCTACAATATTTTTTTGTCGTCAGCGTACATTAAATGTTCAGAGTGTGTAAAAGAATCAGTGATATAAATATGCGTTGTAAAAGAGCGGCCCCAAATGGAAACCCTGCGGAACACCGCTAAGGATTTCAATAAAGTTAGAACGGTATCCTCCTATTACTACAGCTTGTGATCTTTTAAGTAAATATGATTCGACCCATCCTAAAAGATCGCCACGTGTATGTATCCAGTCTGTATGGATGCCATGCCAATGTCAGTCACACTTTGAGACCCTCTTTATAAGCCCTTTCATTTGATATGTCACACGGTACAGTTTGCAAAACTTTTTTTTTTAATTTTAGGTATTATTTGCCCCCAAAAGTGACCCACATATTCAAAATTAATTAATTTAATTTACCCATCTGTGTTTGGGTCACAGAAATTCATGTGTGTACCAAACATCAACTCAATCGGTCCATTAGACTTTTAAACTTCATGAATAAGCATTCAACTTTATAATAGGTCTTTACCTATGAAATTGCCGTTTTGTATGAAAAAACTTAAACGAATTTTTTTCGTGCATTTTTTATTTGTATTAATCGAAGTAATCACCCATGCAATCAATGCATCTTTGCCAATGCAGTGGCAGTTTATTGATGCCCTTCTTAAAGAAATCAGCTGGACGGGAGGCAACAAATTCTTCAAAGGCATTTTGTACTGCCTCTCGGGTATTGAATTTTTTTCCCTCCAAGAAGTTATCCAAATTCTGGAAAAAGTAGTAGTCTGTAGGCGCAAGGTCTGGTGAGTAGGGCGGATGACGGAGAGCTTCCAACCCCAGTTCTTGCAACTTGGAGACCGTCTGCTGTGCAGTATGAGGTCGCGCGTTGTCGTGCAGGAGCAGCGGAGACGAGCGATTGACCAATGCTGGTTGGAGATGTGGCAGCTTCTCCATCATTGTGTTCAGTTCTTCACAGTACACATCTGAAGTAATGCTCACCCCGTTTGGTAAGAAGCTGTGATGAATCACACCGGCGCTAGACCACCAAACAGTGACCATCACTTTTCTAGGGGTAAGTTTTCGTTTAGGGCATTGTTTAGGTGCTGAACCAGGATCCAACCAACTTGCTGAGCGCTTGCGGTTATCAAACAGAATCCATTTTTCATCGCAGGTAACAATGCGGTTCAAAATTCCTTCATTTGTGTGTCTGTTGAGCAGTGCAAGGCACGTCTCGACGCGTACTTCGCGCTGGCGATCATTGAGTTCGTGGGGCACCCATTTGTCAAGCTTTTTTACCTTGCCAATTTGACGCAAATGGACCAATATTGTATTGACGCTAACGTCGAAAGCTGCTGCTAATTCAGCCGTAGATTGTGTATCATCAGCTTCCACAATCGCCTTTAATTCGTCATTGTCGACCAAAGTCTTCGGACGACCGCGAGGTTCATTTTTCAGGTCGAAATTTCCAGAACGGAAGCGAGCAAACCAATAACAAGTGGTGCGTTGGTTTGTAGTGTTAGCTTCGTAAACGTCGTTGATGTTGCGTGCCGCTTGTGCCGCGTTGCTGCCACGACGGTACTCATATTCCATAATTACTCGAATTTTTAACGTATCCATGATGACGAAAAAGATTGAAATGCGATGAAAATGTAACACTAATCAATCGCGATGTTTGCCGAGGCGCAGACTGATGATTTTTTCGCGATAATCAGAAAAAGGTGCGCCTCGCTGTTACGGCGTGTGCGTGGCAGCCCGAATGGTATTCTTAGCGCATTGTCCCAGAGGTGGGACACCAATGTTGATGAGATGGATGCGGCTGCACGCTAGCGGCCCCTCATTATTATAGAATAGGTACCTACTATTATATTTTATGTGTTTTGATTATCTTTTTATTTCTGTTTAAATTATATTTTGATTATTATTATTATTCGACAGTTTAAATTAAATTATATTTGATTATTATTATTATTTGACCTAATTATTCTTTTACACATTTTTTGACACTCATGATTAATTTTTATAATATTTTTAAATTATTGTATTTTTTTTTTAAATTTATTCATCTTTATGTTTTTATATTGTTTTTATGTAATATTATGGATTTTTATTATCTGCAATAAAATAAATTGAATTGAATTGAATTGAATAAACAAATGACTACTTTTGGAAAAAACAATCCATGTTTTTAAAATAAAATTAATTTGAAATTAGAATTCTTAGCCAAACAAAAATTATTTTGATTTGAAATGGAATTGCAGGATGGCAATTTCATAGGTAAAGACCTAATATTTAGTTTTTAAATTCAACAAAACTTATTATTAGGTCTTTACCTATGAAATTGCCGTTCTGCAGTACTGGCCATTTCAAATCAAAATAATTTTTGTTTGGCTAAGAATTCTAATTTCAAATTAATTTTATTTTAAAAACATGGATTTTTTTTTCCAAAAGTAGTCATTTGTTTATTGATTAGTGTGACATTTTCATCGTATTTCAATCTTTTTCGTCATCATGGATACGTTAAAAATTCGAGTAATTATGGAATATGAGTACCGTCGTTGCAGCAACGCGGCATAAGCGGCACGCAACATCAACGACGTTGACGGAGCTAACACTACAAACCAACGCACCACTTTTTATTGGTTTGCTCGCTTCCGTTCTGGAAATTTCGACCTGAAAAATGAACCTCGCGGTCGTCCGAAGACTGTTCGACAATGACGAATTAAAGGCGATTGTGGAAGCTGATGATACACAATCTACGGCTGAATTAGCAGCAGCTTTCGACGTTAGCGTCAATACAATATTGGTCCATTTGCGTCAAATTGGCAAGGTAAAAAAGCTTGACAAATGGGTGCCCCACGAACTCAATGATCGCCAGCGCGAAGTACGCGTCGAGACGTGCCTTGCACTGCTCAACAGACACACAAATGAAGGAATTTTGAACCGCATTGTTACCTGCGATGAAAAATGGATTCTGTTTGATAACCGCAAGCGGTCAGCAAGTTGGTTGGATCCTGGTTCAGCACCTAAACAATGCCCTAAACGAAAACTTACCCATAGAAAAGTGATGGTCACTGTTTGGTGGTCTATCGCCGGTGTGATTCATCACAGCTTCTTACCAAATGGGGTGAGCATTACTTCAGATGTGTACTGTGAAGAACTGAACACAATGATGGAGAAGCTGACACATCTCCAACCAGCATTAGTCAATCGCTCGTCTCCGCTGCTCCTGCACGACAACGCGCGACCTCATACTGCACAGCAGACGGTCTCCAAGTTGCAAGAACTGGGGTTGGAAGCTCTCCGTCATTCGCCCTACTCACCAGACCTTGCGCCTACAGACTACTACTTTTTCCAGAATTTGGATAACTTCTTGGCGGGAAAAAAATTCAATACCCGAGAGGCAGTACAAAATGCCTTTGAAGAATTTGTTGTCCAGCTGATTTCTTTAAGAAGGGCATCAATAAACTGCCACTGCGTTGGCAAAGATGCATTGATTGCATGGGTGATTACTTCAATTAATAGGTACAAATAAAAAATGCATGAAAAAAAATCGTTTAAATTTTTTCATACAAAACGGCAATTTCATAGGTAAAGACCTATTATTAAGTATCTACTTGGAAATCATGACACTACGCTTTGGAACATTTCTGACTGACCGACTCCATGACAATTCAAAAATGCCTGTACCTAATTGCTAATTGCAGTATAATTGAAATAAATGCTTTGAGTTTAGCTAAAATGTCGGTACGTGTTGGTTTTTAGAATTAAGGCAAGAGAAAGAGGCAATAGCACAGAGAGAGAAGCAACGACAAATAACAAGTTCACTATGAAGCCAGGAGGACAGGCATTTGGAATCGGGTACGACAGAAACAATTGGTGGAATATCTACTGTATGGCCGAGCCCTACTAACCAATGGCGATCGTCGCGCGAATATGCGATCGTGAATTCGTGACGTTCAATGTCACTTTATGCTCGGTGAACCAAAAAGCGTGGTCGAACAAAAAGTAACTTATGAACACGACGATAGCTTCGCTTTTGGTTATGTATGACGCGGTCAAACGTGGTTGTTAAGGTATCTGACGACTAAGGGCGGAGTTCACCGACTTTTAAAACAGCTGTTTGGGTAATCAGTTCTTTCCTTAGATTTGACACAAACCAACTGTTTATATGCATAACCGGTAAACGCTGGTTTGAATGTTGGTGAACACAGGCCTTTTTAGGGTTCCTTAGTCAACAAGAAACCCTTATAGTTTCGCTATGTCCGTCCGTCTGTCTGTCCGTCCGTCCGCAGCTTAGCTCTGAGACTCTTAGTACTAGAAAGCTATAATTTGGCATGTATATACATGTTCATCACGCCGACAAAGTGGTAAAATAAAATCATGAGAAAAAAAAATTGTTGTATGGTACCTTCTCTACAAGTAAAATGGGGAAGTTTTTTTTCTCTCGTCTACCCCATGGTATGGGGTGTTGTTGGATGGGTCTTTCAAAAATATTGCGGGATTGTCGACACAATTTTTCGGTTTAGGGATGCGTTTCTGAAATATTAGTTTTGGATTGGTGAAAAAATTCATGGTAGCATATATGTGTATAACGAAGTTAAAAACTATCACAGCTAATTGGGCTTTTCAAGTTTCAAGTCAACCAACAAATTATACTTGGAAAAGTAAAAATTTCGTACAAATTCCATTAAAAATTACTTATATAACGTTGTTAGTTGTGTAAAACAGGTAGTAAATATAAGTTTATGAACCATGTAAAAATATACAAAAATAAAATCATAACATTCTTATTAATATTGATTTCTAAATTAATAATATTTACGCTCGAATAACGACGGGTGGCGGCATTTGGCATTGGCAGTACAGCAGTGCGATTCTGAATAACCATCTCACCGTGAATACTTAGGTGAAGTGAGCGTGGAGTGAGCTGTCAATAGTGTCAATTTCTAGCAAAAACAAACTCACTTCACCTAAGTTTTCACGGTGAGATTTTTACAGAATCGACCGGCCGCCGGTCCGTACGGGCGGCGGCGCGCGGCGGCACATGCGCGTGGGGGGAGTCGAAATGACCATATTGTGGTATCTTCAAAGAGCAATGCCAGTCTATGGTAAGCAGCGACATCTATCCGAGACTAGTTAGTTACAAGTTAGTCTCGAAACATCTGAGTGTTGCTACTTTTACTTATCATTCAATTTGAAAGAATTAAATCATAATTATGAACAGTTTTCTTCCAAACCCCTGTTAAGGTAAAGCAGTATCTGTCGAAGTAAACAATGTGAAGATTAGCCTTGTATATTAGGTCTTTACCTATGAAATTGCCGTTCTGCAGTACTGGCCATTTCAAATCAAAATAATTTTTGTTTGGCTGAGAATTGTAATTTCAAATTAATTTTATTTTAAAAACATGGATTTTTTTCCAAAAGTAGTCATTTGTTTATTGATTAGTGTTACATTTTCATCGCATTTCAATCTTTTTCGTCATCATGGATATGTTAAAAATTCGAGTAATTATGGAATATGAGTACCGTCGTGGCAGCAACGCGGCACAAGCGGCACGCAACATCAACGACGTTTACGGAGCTAACACTACAAACCAACGCACCACTTGTTATTGGTTTGCTCGCTTCCGTTCTGGAAATTTCGACCTGAAAAATGAACCTCGCGGTCGTCCGAAGACTTTGGTCGACAATGACGAATTAAAGGCGATTGTGGAAGCTGATGATACACAATCTACGGCTGAATTAGCAGCAGCTTTCGACGTTAGCGTCAAAACAATATTGGTCCATTTGCGTCAAATTGGCAAGGTAAAAAAGCTTGACAAATGGGTGCCCCACGAACTCAATGATCGCTAGCGCGAAGTACGCGTCGAGACGTGCCTTGCACTGCTCAACAGACACACAAATGAAGGAATTTTGAACCGCATTGTTACCTGCGATGAAAAATGGATTCTGTTTGATAACCGCAAGCGCTCAGCAAGTTGGTTGGATCCTGGTTCAGCACCTAAACAATGCCCTAAACGAAAACTTACCCCTAGAAAAGTGATGGTCACTGTTTGGTGGTCTAGCGCCGGTGTGATTCATCACAGCTTCTTACCAAACGGGGTGAGCATTACTTCAGATGTGTACTGTGAAGAACTGAACATAATGATGGAGAAGCTGGCACATCTCCAACCTGCATTGGTCAATCGCTCGTCTCCGCTGCTCCTGCACGACAACGCGCAACCTCATACTGCACAGCAGACGGTCTCCAAGTTGCAAGAACTGGGGTTGGAAGCTCTCCTTCATCCGCCCTACTCACCAGATCTTGTGCCTACAGACTACTACTTTTTCCACAATTTGGATAACTTCTTGGCGGGAAAAAAATTCAATACCCGAGAGGCAGTACAAAATGCCTTTGAAGAATTTGTTGCCTCCCGTCCAGCTGATTTCTTTAAGAAGGGCATCAATAAACTGCCACTGCGTTGGCAAAGATGCATTGATTGCATGGGTGATTACTTCGATTAATACAAATAAAAAATGCATGAAAAAAATTCGTTTAAATTTTTTCATACAAAACGGCAATTTCATAGGTAAAAGACCTATTAGATCATGCAAATGTGCTGGAGGTGAACCCTGTGAAGCAGTATCTGTCGAAGTAAACAATGTGAAGATAGTAGCCTTGTATAGATCATGCAAATGTGCTGGAGGTGAACACTGTGAAGTACTTAGTATCTGTCGAGGTAAACAATGTGAAGATAGTAAGTAGCCTAAATGTCCTGGAGGTGAACACTGTGAAGCAGTATCTGTCGAAGTAAACAATGTGAAGATAGTAGCCTTGTATAGATCATGCAAATGTGCTGGAGGTGAACACTGTGAAGTAGCATCAGTCGAAGTAAACAATGTGACGACAGTAGCCTTGTATAGATCATGCAAATGTGCTGGAGGTGAACACTGTGAAGCAGTATCAGTCGAAGTAAACAATGTGAATATAGTAGCCTTGTATAGATCATGCAAATGCCCTAACAGTGTTGCAGGAGGCTTCGTACGTAATTTGTTATCGCATATATACAGGGTTACAGGAAAAGTCGACCTAGATCCGTTAAGGGCGTGTAGTACACATCATTTCTGAATGATTTTACTATGGAACCCCCCATCCTAAACTTAACCGTTTTCGAGATATTCGAGTTTTAATTTTTTTTATGAAAATGCCCAAGTTTTCGGCTATTGAATTGAATATTTTGTATTTATTTGACTCTTATGATTATTTTTTTGGTTTTTTACATGAAGAATGAGATGCTTAATGACCTCAATGACTAAAATTGCACGTAAGTTAACTAAATAGGTCATTGTAGACGATCGAAACTTAAGAAAAAAAGTAAAAATTATAAAAACATATTTTTCTTTTCTGGATATCTCAAAAAATAATTATCGCACTTGCTCTGCAGATGTGCTTAAAAACATCTACATTTTATCAGCTATCCAACGAGGTATAACACTCTAGGGTATTTATTAACCTCAAAGGTGAAACTTAGTTTCTAAGGCTACATGGCAGTCAGAATAAATCATCTCATAGTTCAAATCTCATAGTTGGCGTACAGATCGTCGGTGATTGTAGTAAGCTAAATGAAACAATAAATCAGTTCAAAATAACATTTATTCACCTAATGTTTTTGAATAACATTTTATAGTTCATGTTCTACGTGTCCACCTCTTTTTCGCACACATTTTCTCATTCTTTCACGTAGTCCACTTTTCACTACACCAGTGGTTAATGTTCTTCTTATGTCGTTAGCAGCATTAATTATCCTTTCTTTGAGAACTTCCACTGACGATATGGGGTTGGGCTCACTGTAAACGAGGCTCTTCATGTGCCCCCATACATAAAAATCCATGGGGGTCAGGTCAGGACATCTGGCTGGCCAGGGTAAAGGCCCACCTCGTCCAATCCATTTGTTAGGATAGTTAATGTCCAACCATTCCCTAACGCTTCTTCTGAAATGAGCAGGGCAGCCATCATGTTGAAACCACATGTCCCGCAGTAATTCTAATGGGAGATCATCTAGTAGGTCACCTAAGTCACCTCTTAAGAAATTTTCATAAGTTTCACCATTGAGGTTGTCTGGAAGAAAGTAAGGCCCAATCAAATGGTTGGAAATGATGCCCATCCACACATTTACACTAAATCGTCGTTGTGACCCCTTTACTCTTTTCTTATTTGGATTGCCTAGTTCTTTAGGAGCCCAATAGTGTGCGTTATGGTAATTAGTAATCCCGTCCTTATCGAATTTGGATTCATCTGTCCACAATATTAATTTTAGGAAATTCGGGTCCTCGATATCTGCATTGAGCATGAATCTGCAGAAGTCCATGCGTCTCGCGGGATCTCCTTCTTCAATTACATGTACCGGCGTGTAGTGGTATGGATACAGGCCTGCCGTATGAACCGTAAACCACACTTTCCACTGAGTTAGACCCAGTTCACGGGCAACAATATTGGTCGAAGTGGTTGGGTCTCTTCTGAACCGTTCTACGATTTCGTTGTCTTGTTCCTCGTCGTCATCAATGACACGTGGTCTTCCTAAGTCCGAACGTCGTCACGAAACAGAGCCAGTTTCACGAAGTCGTCGGTAAACTCCGTCGAAAACGCTCACATCAGGTACTCGACGGTCGGGATAGCGTCGTATGTACTCAGTCCGAGCTTGTGCGGACACGCAATTGCAGTATCCGTAGCAGATAAGCATATCCGCATATTCTTCGTTCGAGTATGTTGCCATTTTCAATAGTCCAGTATCACAAGCACAAATCAGAGTCCAGTAAACAAGCACAGTAGTCACAGTTAGAAAAATCAGTCCAGAAACAAAGCCAAGCCGTGTGGGAATCCGAAAGCACAATAATTCGCATCTACCATGGACGAATCGCATGAGCAGACTAAAATGGATGGCAAGCAAACCAACGACCAAATACAAAACAATGGGCATGTTGTATCCCCAAACTTGTTTTTGCACATTATTTTTCTCACTCTCACCTGCATAAATCGTAAGTTGTCTCGCTCACACGCACCGGATTAACTTGAAGGACAATAGCCGAGGGACCCGTTAGACCTACTACCTGAACCTTTTCAACTATGTTTTTTTATATGAGTTTAAATACAACCCTAGGTTGTTATACCTCGTTGGATAGCTGATAAAATGTAGATGTTTTTAAGCACACCTGCAGAGCAAGTGCGATAATTATTTTTTGAGATATCCAGAAAAGAAAAATATGTTTTTATAATTTTTACTTTTTTTCTTAAGTTTCGATCGTCTACAATGACCTATTTAGTTAACTTACGTGCAATTTTAGTCATTGAGGTCATTAAGCATCTCATTCTTCATGTAAAAAACCAAAAAAATAATCATAAGAGTCAAATAAATACAAAATATTCAATTCAATAGCCGAAAAATTGGGCATTTTCATAAAAAAAATTAAAACTCGAATATCTCGAAAACGGTTAAGTTTAGGATGGGGGGTTCCATAGTAAAATCATTCAGAAATGATGTGTACTACACGCCCTTAACGGATCTAGGTCGACTTTTCCTGTAACCCTGTATATAGCCCTAGCATAATATTTGGAGATTTTAACGAAGACTATCTTCGTAACGGCAATACAGCAGTATTCAAATTATTACATGACGCTGGTTATCAATCTTTATTACAACCGCTTGCCTCTACTCTACACGCGGTGGTACTCAAATAGATAATATTTTTTCTAACTTCACTTGTGAAGTTAGATTTTATAACCTTCTTCAAGAATTGGGCTATCAAATGTACATGTCGTGGATTCTGAACGGAACGTCAAGTTGTACCGACTTGGGTGTGTTTGGAAATGGGATTGGCATCACTGTGCGAGCTGTCAATGTCATTTTGAGTTTGCGGGGGAAAATAACGGTGACAGATGACGGCTGTCATTCAAGGTTCCTGTACTTGACGAGGACTTGGTGATTAGACTGTGTGATTAGACACCGAACTGAATGGACGTGCGCTACCAACCTCGCCGCGTTTCGATACGAATCCAGTTCCATCCGATTCGTGTGTGCTACTTTTTAACTGATTGTTTGTTAAATCGATCTAATTACAACTGTAGAGTGCATATTGAGTCTTATTTCGGCTACAACAATGGACGACGACCAGTCCGGCAACGAACGCCGACATTCTCCGCTGACATTCTCCTCCGACATATAAATATTTTTTCAAATCCGACTGGTAGTTCCAGATATTAGCGCGTTCAAACAAACAAAATCTTCAGCTTTATTGTTTTTATGTAGTTATCTCAGACTAATTAAATAAAGGGAACCTCTGCAAAATTTCAGCTTTCTAGGTCCAAGGGTTTGGGCTGGGCGTTGATGAGTCAGTCAGTTAGTCAGGAGTTTTCTTTTTAATATCTATATTTAAATAGATACATATAGTCCTAACAACTTATCTGTGAACTGAAAGAGGACGGCACCGTCGAATGACATTTCAACATGACGGCCATGCATGCCGGCCGGCATGGCGGGAAATTGGTACTACTACCAATTTTCGCCATTGCACAGATAAGTTGGTAGGGGGTCTCCCTTGTTTGACTAAAAGGAATTTGACAAATTTTCACTTCCCAAAAAATTTTTCGCATAATTTCATTTGCCAAATTATTACTTAGCAAAAAATCTATTCACAAAAAGTTGTAACGCAAACCTAATGTTTGGCAAATGAACGTTTAAACTATAACTTGTTTACCAACTAGTACTTCTAACATTTTTTATTTAGTCAAATATTTCATTTGGAATAACAGTTTTTATGCAAAATCAAATAAGCCAAATACTTATTTAGTATCGTCAGTTTTCAATTCACCCTTTCCTTTTCAGTCAAACTTCAATGACAAAAATGTGAACTACTAAGTGTGTAGGAGGTAAATCATAAATGGCGCTCAATGTGTGCTCTTCTTTTTCTATATAATGTAGTCGTTCCTGGCACAGTAGGTAGTAGGTCACAGTTTTAACCTAACCTAACCTAACCATTTTTTTAAAATAAGTACTTAACCTAATCTAAATAATTCAGTTCCGGGTAACCTACTAAAAACAATCTCTTTTTTTTACTAATGGAAGTCGTTTCTGGCACTCGCCGGCCGCTACCGCGGAACCGCTCGCTTCGCTCGCTCGGCTCGTGCGTAGGAGGTCACAGTTTTAACCTAACCTAACCTACCCATTTTTTTTAAAGAAAAATTAACCTAATCTAAATTGTTGAGTTCCGGATAACCTACTAAAAACAATATATTTTTTTCTATTAATGCAACTCGTGTCTGGCACTCGCCGGCCGCTGCCGCGGCACCGCTCGCTTCGCTCGCTCGGCTCGTGCGTAGGAGGTCACAGTTTTAACCTAACCTAACCTAACCATTTTTTTTTTTAATAATTAACCTACTCTAACTACTTCCATAAATAAACTAATATCAAGTAACCAGAAATTTGACTTGTTTCAGACAAAGTCAAGCACAAAAACTTACAAAGAATTACGCAAAAGACATCAAATTTAACCAGCAAGTCAAATGTCTAAAAATCTTATTTTTGCCTTAATGTTTTTTGTCTTAACAAATCATTTCACCAAACGTTTATTGTCTGAAGATTGTTTGCTGTAATAAATCATTTGATTAAAGACCAAATTCCATAATGACATAATACTTAGTAATATTTTGCCAAGTAAAAATTTGACCAAATGAAAATATGCGTACTAAAATCATTCGAAATACTGCAATGGTATAAAAAAAGGTTGCTAAAATTTGTTTGGGTAATGAAATTTTGTCAAAATCTTTTTGGCAAAACGGCAGGCACCCGTTGGTAGGAGTTAAGTGGGGGTATTGTTTGAGGCAGAGATTGTCAAAGTTTTGTGCGAACTTATGGAGTATGTAAGGATTATAGCAAGTGATGGCGTGCCGTTCTGTAGTTTGCCTCCCCAACTGTATGTTTGTATGTGAAATATAATATACAATTCATACACGTTTTTTTAATGGTGTCTGAGAGTTGAACAGTCAAATGCATAAAGGCGCCATCTTTATTTAGGTATGTAACAAGAGACTATCTCAAATTCTCAAGGGATGTTAAAAGCTTTCAAATGACAACAATGTATTAGCGCACACCTAATAGTCCTACCAACTTATCTGTGAACTGAAAGAGGACGGCAGCGTCGATGCGTCGACACAATCGAATGGCATGCGTCGGCACAGTCGAATGACAGTTCAACATGACGGTCGTAGTTCCAATTTTCGCCATTTCACAGATAAGTTGGTAGGAGTGTACGTAGCTCTGGAACGAAATATGTTTGAACTTTCACTGATACTATCTATGAGTAGGTAAGTATGAGTACATTGAACTATATTCGTAGTACATTATAACTCAATGTATGAATACAATTATAACCGAGTAAGGACATAATTTTTATCTTAATAATTAATAACATAATTAATATCTGTCGGGCGGCCTCTATGGAGGCCGATGTAATAAGCGCACGTCTGTCAGCGGTCGCGACGCGCGGCGCCTCATAGAGGCCGCGCGACAGTCTAAATAGGTCTAGAGGTGTGACTGTGCGCTATTGAAGACACACCATGACGCGCAGTAATAGGGTTCCGTAGTGCACGCCGCTGCCCATCGTTATTCGAGCGTGAATAATAGGTCTTTACCTATGAAATTGCCGTTTTGTATGAAAAAATCTAAACGAATTTTTTTCATGCATTTTTTATTTGTATTAATCGAAGTAATCACCCATGCAATCAATGCATCTTTGCCAACGCAGTGGCAGTTTATTGATGCCCTTCTTAAAGAAATCAGCTGAACGGGAGGCAACAAATTCTTCAAAGGCATTTTGTACTGCCTCTCGGGTATTGAATTTTTTTCCCGCCAAGAAGTTATCCAAATTCTGGAAAAAGTAGTAGTCTATAGGCGCAAGGTCTGGTGAGTAGGGCGGATGACGGAGAGCTTCCAACCCCAGTTCTTGCAACTTGGAGACCGTCTGCTGTGCAGTATGAGGTCGCGCGTTGTCGTGCAGGAGCAGCGGAGACGAGCGATTGACCAATGCTGGTTGGAGATGTGCCAGCTTCTCCATCATTGTGTTCAGTTCTTCACAGTACACATCTGAAGTAATGCTCACCCCGTTTGGTAAGAAGCTGTGATGAATCACACCGGCGCTAGACCACCAAACAGTGATCATCACTTTTCTATAGGGGTAAGTTTTCGTTTAGGGCATTGTTTAGGTGCTGAACCAGGATCCAACCAACTTGCTGAGCGCTTGCGGTTATCAAACAGAATCCATTTTTCATCGCAGGTAACAATGCGGTTCAAAATTCCTTCATTTGTGTGTCTGTTGAGCAGTGCAAGGCACGTCTCGACGCGTACTTCGCGCTGGCGATCATTGAGTTCGTGGGGCACCCATTTGTCAAGCTTTTTTACCTTGCCAAATTGACGCAAATGGACCAATATTGTTTTGACGCTAACGTCGAAAGCTGCTGCTAATTCAGCCGTAGATTGTGTATCATCAGCTTCCACAATCGCCTTTAATTCGTCATTGTCGACCAAAGTCTTTGGACTCGCTGGGGTCTTCGGGTCTTCGCGAGGTTCATTTTTCAGGTCGAAATTTCCAGAACGGAAGCGAGCAAACCAATAACAAGTGGTGCGTTGGTTTGTAGTGTTAGCTCCGTAAACGTCGTTGATGTTGCGTGCCGCTTGTGCCGCGTTGCTGCCACGACGGTACTCATATTCCATAATTACTCGAATTTTTAACGTATCCATGATGACGAAAAAGATTGAAATGCGATGAAAATGTAACACTAATCAATAAACAAATGACTACTTTTGGAAAAAAAATCCATGTTTTTAAAATAAAATTAATTTGAAATTACAATTCTCAGCCAAACAAAAATTATTTTGATTTGAAATGGCCAGTACTGCAGAACGGCAATTTCATAGGTAAAGACCTAATATTATTAATTTAGAAATCATTATTAACCGACGAAAAAAAAAGGTGGAGGTTCTCAATTCGACACGTATATTTTTTTTTTCTTTTATGTATGACCACGCATAACTTTTTACAGAGTCGTCCGATTTGAAAAATTTTTGTTTTATTCGAGAGGGTCAAAGTTGATCAAAGTTGGTCCCATATAAAATTGATTAACATTGCTTGGGTAGTTTTTGAGTTAGTTTCAATAATATGTATTTTTCCCCATTTTTATATGGATGATGTTCTAGTTTGTTTTGCAGGTAGTGGTATTAGAATTTGTATGGGGTAGGTACCACAACTAAAAAGTGAAAAATAAAAACTTTTTTACAAAAAATACAACCGACTTCCAAAAACAACACTACAAAGTAAAAAATAACTTTAATTTCGGAAGTCGGTGGCAAAAAACGAAAATACATTTGACCAGACACCGACTTCCGAAAATAAAGTTATTTTTTACTTTGTAGTGTTGTTTTTGGAAGTCGGTTGTATTTTTTTGTAAAAAAGTTTTTTTAATATGAATGATAAGATTTTATTTTTGAAAATTTTTACATAGTTCATAAACTTATATTTACTACCTGTTTTACACAACTAACAACGTTATATAAGTAATTTTTAATGGAATTTGTACGTTTTTACTATTCCAAGTACCTACATTTTACAAGTTGGTTGACTATTACTCGTAAACTTGAAAAGCCTACTTAGCTGTGATAGTTTTCCTTTTAATTTTATTAAATACGTTACGGTAAGTGTGATTAATTGAAAATTATTAATAATTAAACATCATTATCAATAATTAGCTTTGGAAAAAAATCCTTTTTTTATTCCCTGTCTACAGGTCGAAGGGTTTGGGCTGGGCGTTGATGAGTCAGTCAGTCAGGACTTTTCTTTTTAGGGTTCCGTACCTCAAAAGGATCCCCTTATAGGATCATTTCGGTGTCTGTCTGTCTGTCAGTCTGTCAAGACCCTTTTTCTCAGGAACGGATGGAGGTATCAAGTTGAAATTAATATCAAATACGTAAGTCTATGGTCTCTTAGAGTCCTAAAAAACTCAAGCTTCTAAGTTAACGCAATAAAATCAAACGACCATTTATGCGACATATTTTGATACTCGCAAGTAAATTAAAACCTATAGATAAACCTGTAAATAAACCTTCCCGTTGTTTTATTTCACCACTTTGTCGGCATGATGAATATGTATATCCATGCCAAATTATAGCTTTCTAGTATTACGAGTCTCTGAGCTAAGCTGCGGACGGACGGACAGACAAACTCAAACTCAAAGCATTTATTTCAAATAAACCAATTGCAGGCACTTTTGAATTGTCAATGGGTCGGTCAGTCAGAAAGATGAAGCTAGTTGACCATTCCAAAGCGTAGTAGATCCCTATTGAGAAGAACGAGCAAGAAACTCCACGGACACTCTTTTAAATCAAAATATTTTTACAATATATTAGTTACATCGTTCATGTTGAAAATATACATATGAGAACAATGTAGAAAGACGTGCACGTTAAAAAGCGTCCGTAATAAAAAGATAAAAACTAAAACAACTAAATTAAATATTAAAATTAAAAATAAGCCATGGCAGCTAAGAGACGACCAGTCCCAACTGACGGCGCCCGTTCACGAACATGACGCATGGATCAGCACCAATTAGCTCAACCATTTTGAAGGGAACTTAATGATGATGATGATGATGAACAGACAGATGGACGGACATAGCGAAACTATAAGGGTTCCTTGTTGACTACGGAACCCTAATAAGGTTTTTTTGTTGACTACGGAACCCTAATAAGTGTTTCTTGTCGACTATGGAACCCAAAAAACCAAGACATAGCGCTGACAACATTTATTTAAAACATGTGAGGCCGGTTTCGTAAACATGTGTGCACTTAGTGAGGTGTAGTTAAGTTGTAGTTTGGTGTAAATGTGTGCGTGTGAGCGTGTCAGAGTGAGGTGTAGTTTTGCGCATGCTTCACTGTATTGTTGGCAGAGCTGTCTTGGTTTTTTATTTGGTATGAGGTAGTTATAGATATTTTTTCCTTCAAGCCGGCGCCAAATGGGGTACCCCTTCGCAAGTGCTATCCGAGATCAAATGGCAGTCGAGGATGAGGTTGCCGTAAAGGAAGGCTATCTCCAACCGTATTGGCCAGATGGGGATTATGTATTTTTAAGGTGAGCCATTGCATATGTCGTCGCACCTAAGTGCGTTTGTCCACCGTATCCGTCACCGGTACTTCCTTACCGGGGATGAGATGACGGCGCCGAAGTAGTGATACATACATTTACTATGCGCCCCGTCATGTCGGCAGCCGAAGTTTCGAGTAGATTTGGGGACCGCACCCTAATTGCGTAACACATTATCGATCGGAGTTAGTTTCATTTTGACAGTTCAACAACATTCATTGCGTTATTTACGTTGTCGAGCAGACAAATTTTTCGGACATATGAAGCAATGGGTTAGCAATTTCTTTCAAATTGATTATAATTCTGATTGAGAATGTGCTACGCAATTCGGGTGCTGGTTTCCACAACGACATACCGTAGCGATAATAATATAGTTAAGCTGGCAACACAAACGTCAACAAGTCACGAAATCATACTTACCTAATTATTTTTAGTCGCAGTTTTTTTTATTTAATGAGAAACCCTATATTAAACCTGAAATCTATAGTTATATATATAAATAAAAATCAATTGCTGTTCGTTTGTCTCGCTAAAACTCGAGAACGATTGGGCCGATTTTTTTTTTTTTGTTTTATTCTCCTCTTTACTGGGGTGGTTTAAAAGCAAAAAAAAAAATAGGAAAAAAAAGAAATTGGAAATTTGACAGTACAACGTCTGGCGGGTCAGCTAGTACTTAATAATAATCAAGACATCACTATAAAATAGCATAAAAACGTTTTACAAAAAAAAGAAACAACCTACTCCCAAAAAAAAAACACTACAGTTTCATTTTTCACTTTGTAGTGGTGCCTACCGCACACGAATTCGAATACCACTTGCAATAAGTAGTTATTTGTGCAACAAGAGAGCAAAGTCGTTTTTTGCTGCGAGTGCTGATTTTGAATCCTGAGTGTGGCGAGGGATTCAAAGGCACGAGATGCAAAAAAACTTTGCTCTCGTGTAACACATAAATTTTCACTTCAGCAGCGAGAACACTCAATCAATATCAAAATCAATATATTAGGTTGGGGAAAAAGTCTTTTCGCATTATAGTATGTATGAACTTAAAATAAAATATCTTTGGCTATACTATTTGTATCTGGCTGGTTTTGGTATCATTGAAAGTTTAAATTTTAAAGAACATAATTCCAAATTCAAATTAGGAAAATGTGTGATTTTCATTTGTTTTTCGTACTGTCAAGATGAGTGAATCTAATGAAGAAATTCGATACATTTTAAAATTTTACTACAAAAAAGGTAAAAATGCAACGAAAGCCGCGAAAAAAATTTGCGATGTTTATGGACCCAGTGCAGTGTCTGTGAGAGTAGCACAAATTTGGTTTAAGCGTTTTCAGTCCGGAAATTTTGATGTCAAAGATGCACGTCGCTCTGGTCGCCCTATTACGGATAAAATGGATGCCATTTTTGAAAAAGTGGAGCAAGATCGGCATATCAGTAGTTACGACATAGCTGAAGAACTGGGAATTGACCACAAAACAGTTTTGGCGCATTTGAAAAAAACTGGATACACAAAAAAGCTCGATATTTGGGTACCTCACGAGCTCACTGAAAGAAACCTAATGAACCGTGTACTCATTTGTGATTCTTTATTACGACGAAATGAAACCGAACCATTTTTGAAGAAGCTGATAACTGGTGATGAAAAGTGGATCACGTACGACAAGAACGTGCGAAAAAGGTCATGGTCAAAGGCCGGTCAGGCTTCAGAGACTGTGGCGAAACCCGGGTTAACTCGCAACAAGTTGATGCTGTGTGTGTGGTGGGATTGAAAGGGCATTATTCATTATGAGCTGTTACTACCGGGCAGGACCATCGATTTTGAACTCTACTGCGAACAACTGATGAGATTAAAGCAAGAATTTGAGAGAAAGCGGCCGGAATTAATCAACAGAAGGGGTGTGGTTTTTCATCATGATAACGCTAGACCTCACACATCTTTAGCCACTCAGCAAAAATTAAGAGAGTTTGGCTGGGAGGTGTTAATGCATCCGCCGTATAGTCCTGACCTTGCACCTTCAGATTTCCACCTGTTTCGGTCTTTTCAGAGTTCTTTAGGCAGTGTCAGGTTAACATCACGAGAGGACTGCCAAAACCACTTGTCGCGGTATTTTGATCAGAGGTCCCAAAATTTCTATAGCAATGGGATCATGTCCCTACCTACAAGATGGCAAAAAGTTATCGAACAAAATGGTACCTACATAATTTAGTTAAATGTAAATAATGTATATTAAAAAATATTTTGAATTTTCTTAAAAAATGCGAAAAAACTTTTTCCCCAACCTATTATATATTATTTCAATCTATTCCTGTTTATTGTTTTATCTCCTAAGATAAAACAATAAACAGGAATAGATTGAAATAACTATTTATTGTGAATAAAGATAATTAACATTGTAAGTAGAGGTACCAATTCAATAAAATGGAACATTTTAAAACTAAAATTACTGCAATTCTGCAAATTAAAAGTAACAGTTTTATTTGGCAACGTTATAGTTGCATTGAGTTGAGTTTGATTATCTGGGGTTAAGGTTTCTGTTTCGGTGACGGATTGAGAAGGAACAACGGTGAACGTTGGTGACTCTAATCGGCTTTCTGTATAAGTACACTGTGCGTCGTTGGAAGTGGATGGGCGTGGGTGAGACCAAGGATCCGTGGTCGAATTCTGACTTGTTGTTTCCACTATACGCTTACAGATTTTCGACTTATTTTCTATTGAGTCTTCAATATAGCCTTTAGCAACCGTATTGGACTTCCACCCGCCGTGCCGTGACGTTTTAAAGTGGTGAGATCAGCTCCAGAATCAGCCAAGAGCGTTGCCGAAGTTCTCCGAAAGCAGTGACCCGTGTATAGCTGAGGCTCTTTCAGTTTTAAGAAAGTGGCAATTTCTCGCGGTATAGCACCTATTTTATTTACTCCCATACGCTGTCTTGATCATTTATTATTATGGTATTGTTTGAAAAATCGGTCGGTTTTTATATTGGCAGGACGTAAATTTTGGTATTTTTCTACAATAGTTACATATTCTTCGCGTACCTACGACAAAAGACCTGTCAAGGTTCGTCTTCGTATTTTTCAATTTTACTAACAGTAATTTATCTGAATGATTTTCGATATTATTAACTGTTAGTTAGAATAGCTCGTTATTGCGACACGCTCCACTAATTCCTATGATCAGTACAACCTGTAATGAAAATATTACATAATTAATATGCATAATTTAACATTTACAGCATCTTTTACATATCGTAATAAATATTTTAACAGAAAGCCATAACCAGACTAGGATTCATTGCGCCTCCAAAAATTTGTAGTAGGCAGTAAGTACATAACAGTCTACACACAAATATTAATAACTAACAACATAGATTCATAGGTACAACTTACTTTAGCTGCTAGAAAATTGCAGTCCGGGTCTTTATTTCGAAATTTTTCTATGTTAAGGGCCGTGAAAATTTTGGACTTTTTAGCCAAACAACAACAACTACACAACAACTGATATTCTTTTTAGAAAAGATACGAGTTTTGCGTGTTTCATATGTTTTTTTTTAAAGTAGTTAGTAACAGTTCCACTTCAGCAGATGTTACTTTCTGAATGTAAATGCTTGATTTGTTGATGAAAATACCAAAATCGCTATATGTACGCCTATAATTTTTGAGGATTTCCCTCAGTTCCTCATGGATCCCATCATCAGAACTGGATTTTGATAAAAATAGGACCAATCTGGAAGTTTATCCTTTCAAATAAGAAAAAATATTTTCCAAATCGGTTTATAAATGACGCAGTTCCGAGGTTACAAACATAAAAAATACAACCGAATTATGAACCTCCTTTTTTTGAAGTCTGTTAAAAATGAACCAGAATCCTACAGATTTTCATCAAAAACTGCTGATAAAACACAACGGAAACCTACGTATGAAAATTAAAAATGTTTATGAGAACGGCTTCAAGACGAGCCTCGCCGCCGCCGCCGCCCGGCGCCGCCGCCAGCCCCCCTGTGAGCGCTGCACTGTGACGACTCCGGCCGCGGTAGTTGCGTCGAACTCGAGCGACGAGTATTTTTCCGCACCGTCGGCGTCGACGGCGACGTCGCAATCACCTGTACGTCGGCAAGGGTGAGGCTGGCTACTGAGTAGCTTGGGACTTAGGGGCCATCCGGCCCGGAGTCGGGTCCCCGCTGCCGGTGATTGTGTGCAGCGCATGAGATGGACTCAGTCAATGAACGAGAACGTCATGCGCGCATAATTACGGGTCTACAGAGGGGGGAAGAAACCTCACTACGTACCGCGATAGGATGCTGACTCAGTTCCAGGAACTTCTTGGGATAGAGTTACCTCTCCCCCTACATGGGTGAATCGTATACCCAAGCAATGATGAAGAGAACCCTATTCTCACTAGTAATTTATGTAACTTAATTTTTAAAATATTTTTTTGTTCACATAATCTTAGTAGTAAGTACTTACCTACTTAATAAATTTAAAGTAACAAGTGTTTTTTGTCTATAATTTTATTTTTAAGGTGCTTTTTGCATGCTCAAAAAAGTAAGCAAAATATTATTATGTGGAGCTATTTTACAGACTTTTATTTAGTTTCACGGTTTCACCTGTCCCGATGTTTGTCTGTAATCGAATCTTGCAAGTTAAATCTAATCCACTTCCCGGTTTCTGATTGAGCTGAATTTTTACATGCATTTGTAAATCGGATGACAATGCAATATTATTATGACACGGAGCTGATCTGATGATGAAGCCTGACGGTGGCCATAGGAAGTCAGTAAAGCCGGGTACAGACTTACGAAATGTAACATGCAATGTAACACGCAATGAAAGAATTTGCCGTCCACTTTGTCGCAATGTATCATGCAATGTAACAGAATTCCCATAATGTGGACGCCTTGCACGCACGAACCGTGCACACTACGCGTACGAACAGAGCATTTTAACTCGTGCGCGCCGCGTTCCGCCATTTGTCGGTTTTTTCGCCGAACACAAAGAAGCGCGCTGTGAACACGGAGCGCCGCCGCCGGTGTGGACTGTGGACGGGTTGTTCTTCATTCCTGTTAGCGCGGGGAGCAATGAAAAGCGTGGACTGTATCAAAATAAGGCTGGTAGGTATATTGCCGTCTAATGTTACAAAATATAAGTTCCCGGACAAACAATTAATAGTTGAGTTTAAGAGAGGAGTGTCGTCCGGACTCCAGTCCGTGGAAGCGAGTCATCATCGGGCCGAGCCGTGTCGCCGCCGCCCGCCGCCGCCGCACCTCAGCTTGTCGAAGACGCGCTGATCACGCTGCCTGCGCGTGCGGACCGCATGCAGAGTGTTTTGTTGGGTTCGATTCCCAACATTCCATTCTCTTTTTCACTGGTTTTTCAACGCTCTGCTTAGCGCCGAGAGTGCAAAATCCAACAGTGTGTTTTTTCGACGCGCTAGAATGTACTCTGTTATTGTTAAGTTGGATTCTCAACGCTCGGCTCAACAACGAGAGTTGAAAATCCAATGCGCTATAAAATCCCGCCGCGATTTTATTACGCCCGTGCGAACGGGAGTTTATATGAAAGGCTCATTTCATGTTACATTGCATGTTATGTTACAGCAGTCTGTGGCCGCCTTAATAAAACGACGCGACCAGAAAAAAAAAAAAACGAAAGACGAATCAAACGAGCCCAAACTCGATAGTTTGGGCTCGTTTGATTCGTCTTGACAAAGACTCTGGTCCTGGATGATATTCAGACTAATTAAAACTTGTGTAAAAAAGTTTTTTTTTTTCAATAATACATTTGTTACATTTAAGACCTTTTACGTATCTACCATATTTTATGCAAAATGCAAAAAATATGGATTCTATTCACTTTCTTAAACTAATTTGTTAGTTGGGGCGCGTTCAAAGTAAACAAACAAACTCTTCGGCTCTATTATTTATTACTAGCTGCTGCCCGCGGCATCGCCTGCGTGGAGCCTAATTATTTTTCTAAAATAAAAATAGCCTAAGTTACTCCCAGATAACTACCCGTGAAAGTCCCGTCAAAATCGGTCCAGCCGTTTCACCGGTCAGCCGAAAGAAACATACAGACAGCAAAAATATGTCGTAACCTGCCGTATAACAAATCTTAAGCATTTAGTAAAAAGCTGTTACCTACTTGTTTTAACATTACAAACAGACACTTCAATTTTATTTATTTGTATATATGTATATAGGGTGACTGGTAATTATTGACCTCTTATTGGGAAATCTTCAAATGACTTCTCCCGCTCTGGGCAGAGCGGGAGGGCGTGTCAGACTTTTGCTGACTAAATCCCACCCATGTTCCTTCAGTTGCCCGTGCCAGGACCACGGTATCTCTTTCGAACTACCCGCGACCCCGGCGGCATCGGCCCAATTGACCCCGTTACTGCTGACATCTCTTTGAAGCGCGCGTGGAACACGACGCGCCGTCGACCCGGGCCTGGTCCTTACCGGACGGCGAGCTGCCCATTACTCGTCGTCCGCAAGCCCGCGCCTACGGTGGCCGGGAATCGGCGATCGATTCCCGCCGCCCAGGGCGTCTCCTACGGATTGACCGATACCTAAACACATGATTGTGCTCATGATAACAAACAACTTTTACTATGGGACCAAACATGAAATCGCGAAAAAAAAAAATCAGCTGCTCCCTTTTTGACGAGCTAAGCGAACATGAATGAATGGGGCAACTGATTTTTTTTTTTCGCCATTTCATGTTTAGTCCCATAGTAAAAGTTGTTTGTTATCATGAGTACAATCATGTGTTTAAGTATCGGTCACTAATTCCCAGTCACTCTATATACGAGTAGTATAATACATATATAATTCCAGGAAACCCAGCATCAACTCCACCGCCCCAGATGAAATAGGTGAGACGGAGAATAATAATAAATAATAATAATAATGCGATTCGGTGATCTCTTTGAGGAAACCGAAGGTTTTGTCTTTGCGATTATGGATGAAGTTATGATGACGAACAACTACCGGAAATATATTGTGAAAGACGGCACGGTTGACATCTGTCGGGCATGCCACCGTCCGGGGGAATCAATCCGTCACATTATTTCTGGCTGTTCTCGTCTGGCTAACGGAGACTACTTGCATAGGCACAACCTTGTATCCAGGATTATCCACCAGCAACTTGCTCTGAAATACAGTCTTGTGGAATCGGAAGTACCGTACTATAGGTATGTGCCCGACCCAGTTCTCGAAAATGGCAATATCACGTTGTATTGGGATCGATCTATCATCACTGACAGGACTATTGTTGACAATAAGCCAGATATAGTGGTGATAGATCGATTAGAGCGTCGCACAATGATTATTGATATAGCGGTCCCGCATGACGAGAACCTCGTGAAAGCTGAAAAAGATAAGCAGATCAAGTATCTTGACCTGGCTCACGAGGTTGTCGACATGTGGGATGTGGATACAGCAATCGTTGTGCCGATAGTCGTGACGGCCAATGGCATAATAGCCAAGAGCCTCGATCAACACCTGAGGAGGCTCTCGTTAGGCAGGGCTTGATTCTGAAAGCGGTACCTCTGGACACGGCGCGTATCGTTAGGAGGTTCCTCTCTCAGCAGCCCTGACCGCCGGTAGCTTGGACCCTGTTCCCGATATCGGTGGGCTACTATTTTTTATATTTTTAAATGTTTTTATATTTTTTATATTCTAATATTTAAAAATATAATTTATATGTATATAATACTGAAATAAAGGAAAAAATAATAATAAAACCCTCTAAATCCAATCTACAGCTAAAGGGTCCCACACATTTACAGTCCGACGGTGGATATCAGCCTGTTTATCAGCAATCACTTATGATCACAGACTCACAGTTCCTTTTAGGGTTTTGGATTGACGACCCAAACCAATCGATAATAATAATAATAATAACCCCACCGCCGTATCTCTACGTTGACGTCGTGGTGGGGCTTGCGCGCTCCGAACTCTGGGTCTGTGCCGATGGAGTTTACTTTGCCGAAACAGGTCTAGGGTGAGGAGCCAGACCAAGAGAGATACGTGAACCCGCAGGGCAGCTTGTGGCGAGCTGTTGGGCAGTAGCGACCCCACGGACCCTATTTCCCGGGAGAAGTCTTGTTCTTCACCTCTGGCTTGCCTTTATTGACCGGCTGTAGTGAACACTGACGGGAACAGAGCTCCCACCTCATTCTTGCCTTTATTGGCCGGCTTGAGTGGAGATTCGCAAGAGCAAACGTGCTCGGAGGAAGGAAGTATTCTAGTAAGTGCTTGTAGGGATCTTGACCATCTTCCGGGCTCTGGGATTGTTCTGAGAGCCGTGGAATACCTCTCCACTCCTCAAGCACCTCAGGACATGTTGCCCCTTGTCGCTACGTCACTATGTGCTAGCGACCGTTTCCGGGGGCCCATTATTGAGTGTGCAAGTCACCCCCTGCCAATTTATCTGTGTATATTATATAACATTGGTCAGGCAGGGGACATAGTTCTTCCATAGTTCAAGGTACCCAATCCATGTAGCCACCCAAACCCATAGGCCCAATGTGTTTTGTTTCCATGTTCTGCAATAGTCCTGCACCAACCGGAGATTGTCTTTGGGTGCACTTGCATAGTGCATACAAGGATAATCGTCGGCTGGTGGCTCCTCGTCATTTGAAATTGTCTAAGGGGCCTCTGCGAGTTGGCTTCGGCCCCTCGTACGCCTTCCAAAGGTCCGGGACCCCAGGGTCCCGAGATAAGCCAAAGACAAAAAATAATAGTAATAATAATAAAATGTATTTATTTTCTCCCACAAATATTAAAATTGACACAGTATAAAATTACAACATTTGAATATGGAAGACAGAAGAGCCCATACTAAGTATAACCTGTGCTACGGGTCTCCTGGTCTCCTTATCTCGAACACAGAATATTGAGAGTCAAACTAAGGACATAAATTGACAGCAGCAGGGAGCTCTTACAGCTATTAAACAATAAAATAAAGTAAACTTTAAAAACAATACAAATAAAGAAAAAAAAAAATAAAATAAGAAGTGGTGTTTTCATAAGTATGTGATTTAGTTCGTGAGTGTATGTGTGGGTTTAGTGGGTGTGATGTACGAGTTGTGCTTGTGATGTTTTGGGTGTGTGTGGGTGTGTGTGTTTGTGTGTGTGTAGTGCATCTGTATTATACTTCTCTGTAACTGTATAACAATTTCTCCGTATCGTCGTAAGTAAGAGTTAGGAGCCAATTTGAGACCTTACGCCTGCATTCAATTTTTGTAAGTGGATAAATAGTAAACAGCTTATTCGCAATATTATACAGACGAGGCCCTTGGAAAAAGAAGAAATGTCGGCTGAAACGCGTTCTAGCCGGTATAGTTTGGCAGACTTGGTGAATCGATCCAGAGTGTGTAGCCTGGTTGCCGTGTGTCCGTGATCTTAAGGCCAAATCGAGCAAGCAGGAAGTCAGCCGGCCGGGGCGGCAGCGCCCAGAATTGCCAATTTAGCGACATTGTTTCTAGATTAAGCGACATTTTATTTCGATTTAGCGACAAAAATAATTTAGCGACATTGTTTCGACATTTTATTTCGATTTAGAAACAAAAATAATTTATTGACTTTGTTTCTAGAAAGCAACATTTTATTTCGATTTAGCGATTAAAATAGTTTAGCGACTCGCTAGATTAGCGCCATTTTATTTCGATTTAGAAACAAAAATCATTTAGTGACTTTGTTTCTAGAAAGCGACATTTTATTTCGATTTAGAAACAAAAATAATTTAGTGACTTTGTTTCTAGAAAGCGACATTTTAATCGATTTAGCGATTAAAATAATTTAGCGACTCGCTAGATTAGAGCCATTTTATTTCAATTTAGAAACAAAAATAATTTAGTGACTGTTTCTAGAAAGCGACATTTTATTTCGATTTAGAAACAAAAATAATTTAATGACTTTGTTTCTAGAAAGCGACATTTTATTTCGATTTAGAAACAAAAATAATTTAGTGACTGTTTCTAGAAAGCGACATTTTATTTCGATTTAGAAACAAAAATAATTTAATGACTTTGTTTCTAGAAAGCGACATTTTATTTCGATTTAGCGATTAAAATAATTTAGCGACTCGCTAGATTAGCGCCATTTTATTTCGATTTAGAAACAAAAATAATTTAGTGACTTTGTTTCTAGAAAGCGACATTTTATTTCGATTTAGAAACAAAAATAATTTAGTGACTTTGTTTCTAGAAAGCGACATTTTATTTTGATTTAGCGATTAAAATAGTTTAGCGACTCGCTAGATTAGCGCCATTTTATTTCGATTTAGAAACAAAAATCATTTAGTGACTTTGTTTCTAGAAAGCGACATTTTATTTCGATTTAGCGATTAAAATAATTTAGCGACTCGCTAGATTAGCGCAAAATCGCATCGCAAATTCATCGCATCAAATTAATAAATTAAATAATAATGCATCATTAATTATTAAATAATGCATCATTAAATTAATTTAAATTTCATCCAAATCGGTCCAGCCGTTTGAGCGTGAAGAAGTAACAAACATACAAACACACACACACTAACAAACTTTCGCCTTTATAATATTAGTGTGATTGTTACAGCTCGAGATTGCGACAATGTTTGTAGCTTTTATTTTAAAAGGTAAGTTATTTGTAAATAGTTTTTTTAATAGTCGTTACGGGTAGTCAGAAGCCCGAAAGTCTGACAACCAGTCTTACCAAGGGGTATCGTGTTACCCAATAACTAGGTTGTGGAGGTCAGATAGGCAGTCACTCTACGTAAAATACTGGTATTCAGCTGCATCCGGTTAGACTGTAAGTAAGCCTAACATAGTTATGAAAAGGCTAGACAGATGGGGTTCTATTTTGAGCTTACTAGCTCCCCCCACCACCGATTTTACTATACTGGCTTGTGCTCTAGCCTAGTGTGGCCGGCGGTTAATCAATCGATAATTTTACTCTGCGGACTAAAGTCATCGCAATGCTATTAGCTTGAGACTTACTGGCATCGTGTAAACAGCTCTCTAGCATGTGGCAAGCCAAGATAGTAATCCAGGATAGATTACTTGCTACTACTTACTTACTTACTACTTGCTTACTTGCTTTTACTTGAACTAATTTAACAGTAGCGCCATCTACGCGGAACTAATTTGACAGCAGCGCCATCTACGCCGAACTAATCTGACAGTAGCGCCATCTACGTGGAAATAATTTGACAGTAGCGCCATCTACGTGGCACTAATTTGAGAGTTATCATGCCCATTGACGTTTTGAATCTTTCAGCTACGGAAAGGTGTGTGGGCATCGCTTCAACACGAAACATTGGAAGAACGAGTATAAGAATTTTGAAAATATTTGTGAGATAGACATAGAAAACTGCATACATAAAGGCATGAGTAAGTACGATTTTTGGGGTCCTGTGGGTACCCAAAGGGTGAAAACGGGACCATTGGTTTCCTAAGGCGAAGAATGATCACGCAATAACGGCTGTCCAAATCTCAGAATAATCTAAGAATTAAAGCATAGAAGGAGTGCTAAAATAGCAACTGAACTCAATATATTTGTTTCATTTTGGCTGGAGCCGCTATGATGTTAGAGAAGGACACGTATACAGAAGACGTTTCGAAATTTTGTAGGTTGTCATTAATTTTATTCTGACTAGTGATCAAGCCATCGAAATTGTCAAATTTTCCCAATCAACCTTGCCATCGAAATTGTCAAATTTTCCCAATCAACCTTGAACCTAATGCTTTTGCGATAAAGATGAAAATCTATTAAAGAAATTTGAAAGATTGTAGTAGCTTGATGTGCTGGAGTCTGTACCAATTTTTTTTTTAAATTACTAAGTCTTGCAGCCCCCAACCACACAAGACATTGCTCCATAGCGTCCACACACTCACTATTTGTAGAATACATGGAATCTAACAGTAGAAATATTAATAAAACATCGCAAAACCATGGAAGATTACGACAATTACATAAACAATCTATTGTAAACACATCATTGTAAACAATGAACACGCGATTAAGTCAAGTAGTTCAATGAATGAACTGTCAGACATTGAAACAAAGAGGCCAGCACATCAAGCTACCCCAATCTGTTAAATTTTCCCAGTTGAATAATGCACCTTATTACTTTGTGTTAAAGTTGAAAATCCATCAAAGAAATTTGACAGATTGGGGTAGCTTGATGTGTTGGCCTCTACTATCCGGACCATGCCAAAAAAGTAAAACAAAGAGTAAACCATTTATCTTTTTCGCACATCCTATATCGTGCCATAAGATAGAACGGGAATAAAGGTAGTAACTAAATTCTGTTTTTAGCCCTCCTATGCTTTAGTTATTGTTCAGAGGTCCAAATACAAAGCGTTATTTGACACCTTAATATTAGTGTACACTCTTACCAACTTATCTGTGAAATGGCGAAAATTGGAACTACGGCCGTCATGTTGATATGTCATTCGATTATGTCGACGCATCGACGGTGCCGTCCTCTTTCAGTTCACAGATAAGTTTAGTGCAATGGTGTATAGTTTAAGGACGCTGTTACAAATGGTTAGTCAAATCAATACTTTTTTACACAAAAGTATATTTATTAAATAAAATGCTTTACATTCTTAAAATGTGTTTTGCCCAAACTGTTGATAGATTTGCATGGTACGATTCTGAACTATAAATATAATTTTAGATAGGTACAGTTTCTTAATAATTGTACCGGAGTGAAAATTTTTACTACTTAATAATTAATATAATTTATTTACTATTTATATACTTAACTTATTCATTTATATAAATGAATAAGTTATATAATTAATTTACTTCTCAGACATGCGTCTGCATAATCGAAAACATTTCAACATGACGGCCGTAGTTCCAATTTTCGCCATTTCACCGATAAGTTGGTAGGAGTGTACGGCCGTCATGTTGAAATGTCATTCGATTGTGCCGACGCATGTCATTCGATTGTGCCGACGCATCGACGGTGCCGTCCTCTTTCAGTTAAAAGATAAGTTGGTAGGACTGTAGACATAAATATCATTCTTAAAAAATCTAACATAAACTAAGTACTTACTTAGACTCTAATACAAAACAAATTATCAGTCTATTTAAGGAGGATGCGCTGTGGTAGCCCGCGAAATTAAAATTTTCTTGCGTTTTATGTAATTTACAGGTCCGTGTCAAGTTGTATCTTGATCAAAATATGATACGCGGGAATAAATCATAGTCATAGTCATAGTCATTTATTTTTGCTGAAAACACTGTTACAATGGTGTTATAGAAATTTACAGGTTTCAAGTGATTCTACCGTAAGGCATGCAAAAATGTATACAATCATAGAATTTAAAAAATAAACAAAAATCATAAAATTAAATCAACAAATAAATAAAAACAATCATAAAATATTATAAGATATTAATGCAATGTCATACAAGTTAATTATTTATTTAATAATAGTAATATTTAGATTATTTCAATGTCATTCCTAGAATTATTACAATATTTAGAGATACATGCTTATGAAGTCACTGTGAGGTCTTAAGTTTGGAAAAATTATCGTTTAGGAAGTCGTTTAAGTTGTAGTAACTTTTATTAACTAACAGGCTCTTTAAAGCTTTCTTAAATAAGGCAGTATTCATTGCCCTTATATTGCCTCATATATTTATGTATATAATTTTAACCATTAATACATATGTTTTATTTCCGCGTATCATATTTTTATTAAGATACAACCTGACACGGACCTGCGAATTGCAAAAAAACCAAATGAAATTGAATTTCGCGGGCTACCACAGCGCCATCCCCTTAAAAATCTGACATAAACCTTAGTTTATGTCAGATTTTTATTTATTTTTTTTTTTTTGTTGTTTTTTTTTGTTTTTTTTTTTTTGTTTTTTTTTTTTTAGTAAGTACTTATACTTACTTATAATATATTACAAAACAAATTATCAGTCTATTTAATTGATACCTACCTCTCTTATTTTTCAGGGCCAGGTAAGTAATCCTTCATACTAATGACTAAACAGACAAACAGACTAAATGTTACTAAACAGACAAACAGACTAAATGTTACTAAACAGGAAGTAACTATAATTTTAAGTTTTTTACAATTTAAATACTCTCCATGGGTAACTTAGTGCGTTTGTCCACTGCAACCGTCACCGGGACTTCACCAAGAACGAGATGACGTGAGGCGCCGGATTAGCGATACTACATTTACTATGGCCAAGTCCACCTCACGTCCGTCATCACGGCCGCCGAAGTTTCGAGTAGTTCGGCGAGACCCTTAGAACTTGACCCGAGATTGCGACGTGACGGGCCAACCGACGCGACGGCGGTGGCGGCGGCGCCAATGCGGCGCCGTTCGCCCGCCTTTTGTTTTGTCTATCATACTTCATAACATGCTCCCGCCGAGTTAGGTCGCGGCACAGTCTAACATCATACAGTCGTCCGACGAAGCCGTCTAGACAGGGCAATCGTGCGGGGTGTGAGGGGCGAGACGCGGGAGGCGCGAGACCGAGCTGCACACTTCCACCGTGTTAGTAGCTCGGTACATAATTTTCAGGGCTATCGTGTTGATTTTATTATTGTTTTAATTTATTATTATTATTTAATTTATGTACACGGAAAAATACAGACATACGACATAGTAACATTTGAGGGTAAGAGGACACTTGCGCGAAAGACATTTCCGCGAAAGATACTTGAGCGAACCCACTTGTGCGAAAAGATATTTCCGCGAACAGACTTTTGCGCGAACGGACTTTTGCACGAAAAACACTTGCGCGACAAGACATTTCCGCGATTGGACTTTTGCGCGAATGGGCTTTTGCGCGAATGGACTTTTGCGCGCATGGACGTTTGCGCGCAAGACACTTGCGCGAAGGACACTTGCGCGAATCCACATGCGCGTCAGGACAGTTGCGCGAAAAACTTGCGAAAATGAGATTTCTTCATAACATCACGCCTGTATTCTTTCAAAGCGATGGGCAGTGATGTACAGTACATTTTTATTTATTTTATTCTTATTTATGTATACAGAAAAATACATTTGAGTGCCTACTTAATTTATTAAGTTTTTTTTAAATATCTTATAATTTTTTTATTTTAGTTTTTTTTTTCGACGTGGGTGTCATTTTCATGGTATTTGAGGTCGCTGAAAACGATAGTGGGGTCAAAATGAAAATCCAAGACGGTGGCTGCGAAAATTTTCAAATTTTTCGTCATGGGTGTCATTTTCATGGCTCTTGAGGTCGCCGAAAACGATAATGAGGTCAAAATGAAAATCCAAGATGGCGGTTGCAAAAATTTTCAAATTTTTCGTCATGGGTGTCGTTTCTATTGCTTTTGAGGACGCTAAAGCCGATGAGCGATGTCAAAATCAAAATGGATTTTGACAAAAAAAATTGAATGTTGATTCAAATTGTTGAATTGATTGTTGGTTGTTGGTTGGATTTTGATTTTAACCCCGCTATCGTTATCAGCGACCTCAAAAACCATGAGAATGACAACCTCGTCGAAAAAAAATAAACTAAAGAGAATTAGAAAAAAAACAAGAAATAAGCAGGCACTCAAATGTCGTTTATAATAATAATAATGTTGATGACGATGTTGATCTCCAATAAACATATTAATCAATTAATATCGTTTACTTGGGAAAACCCTTGCTGCTGCGACAATGTCTAGACGTTGTCGGCATTTACCACGAGATCAAAGGCGTCGTCCTACTGTATGTTTTTATACTGTGGTCGCGGTGTACAAACGATCGCCTTCCCCGGGAGAAGTCACGCAAATTTATTTAATATTAATCATTTTTATAAGCTGATCTCGCATTGTATAGGATTTCCTTACAATGAGAGGTCAGTGTAAACTGGAAATGTATAGCTTGATTTGTAGCCGTGTGTACAAGATCAGATTGGACGGTGACCCCCAAACGAGGCATATGCTTGTTTCTTGGGGGTCGGAACAAAATTATACTGCCTGTGATGTACGATTATATAGGTAATCATACTGATTGTTCGGCTCGAATAATCTCGTCTCTCGGTCACGTAACGTCGCGGTCGCTACGGTTGCTGCGCAATGACTGCGGACCTGCGGTGGACAAATGCCCTAGGGGCCACATGGCGAAGCGACGACGACGGGAGTATTGTTAGGACGTCTAATAGTATGCTTTTTATCCTGGAAGTTCGTTCCCGTGGGATAATTTCAGAACTCCATGCGTGCGAAGCCACGGGCATAAGCTAGTAAATAATAATTTTCATTTAGCTAGGTATAACTTTTACCTGACAGATTTTTTTCATGGGTCTCATAATCCTATTCTACTAATATTATAAATGTGAAAGTTTGTGAAACTGTTTGGATGTTTGTTACTCAATCACGCAAAAACGGCGAACCGGATTTAAATGAAATAAAAAAAAAAATGGCACACAGATAGTTTATAACCTGAATTATCACATAGGATACTTTTATCCCGGTAGTAGGTTCCCGTGGGATAATTTCCGACATCCACGTGGGCGAAGCCGCGGGCAACGGCTAGTGAAAAATATATCCTTATTAAAAGACAACTTAGTGGATATTCTTTTGCCCGTTGTCTTTTTGCGGGCTAGGTACAGACGCCAGCAAGTCAAGCCACCCGAAACTGTCAAATTTTCCCAATCAACCTTAAACCTAATGCTTTAGCGATAAAGATGATAGAATAGAATAGAATAGAATAGAATACTCTTTATTATGCACACCATTTAAATAAAAAATTAAAAAAAAATATTAAAAAAAATAATAAAAAAAAAAAAATTGAAAAAAAAATAAAATCATCATTCATCATCATTCTCCTGCCCTCATTCCAATCTATTTGGGGTCGGCGCAACATGTCCTTTTTTTCCATACTTCTCTATTATTCGTCATCTCGGTAGTCACCCCCTTTCTAGCCATGTCATCTTTCACACAATCCATCCATCGTTTCTTTGGTCTTCCCCTACAAAAAAAAAAAATAAAAAAATAAATAACAAATAGAAATAGAAATAAAAAAAAAAAATGAACAAAATAGAAAAAAAAAAATAAAAAAAAAAAACAAAAAATAGAAATAAAAATAGAATTTGAAATAGAAATTTGACAGATCGTATATGTAGATGTGCTGGCGTTTGTACCTTCGCGCATCCCCCAGGCGAGTGGAGCGACTAACCGGCAGCGCCACCATTAAAAAAATAATAAGTCTAAAGGAGGATGCCCTAAGGTAGCCCGCGAAAATAAAATTTTCTTACGTTTTTTGCAATTTGCAGGTCAGTCATAGCTAATATGGTTTTACAGAATTATAATCATTAGAATCAGCAATACAACTCCATAAGTTAGAATTGACCTCAAACCTCATGATTTCATGAAATCGCTAGACTTGAGGTCAATTCTAACTTATGGAGTTGTATTGCTGATTGTAAAGCCATATTAGTTACGGCCGCGAATGATATTTTAATCAACATGCAACCTGACACTGATTTGCAAATTGCAAAAAACGTAAGAAAATTTGAATTTCGCGGGCTACCTTAGCGCATCCCCCTTAAGGAACATTTTGAAATTTCCTATGCACACATTTTTAGTCAGACGATGTAGAATGTTTTGTATTAAAAAAATTAACACAACCAATTCTCTGTAACCATGCCTATGTTTTACAAAATAAATGATTGATTGATTGTCAAACCTCCTAGGTCCTCTAACTTCGTTAACCTAACCCTAACCTAATGTTCCATATCTCCTAACTTATTATTTTTTTCCCAATGGGGCGGCGCAAACACACCATGCATTTTAAACCTTAAAACATATAGGTCATTGCTTGTTTTTTCTTACTAGAGCCATTTCTTTGAAATCTGAAGCTAAATTGTCTTTGTTCGTCTTTTTAACAATTTCTAGAAATGTAAACAATAACAAATTCAAACGAAACACACCATAATAGAGATTTAGACAAAAGCTTTCCAAGAAATGAACAGGAGCTACAGAATTCCTAGAAACTGTGCCGCTATCGCAGTTTGTAAACAAACGCGCGCAGCGGGCCGACTGACGTCAGCGGGTGGTACAATCGACTAGTTTTTTTATGCGGGCGCTCCTGCTCTTGTGAGCGGTTAGCAGGTATACTTACCTTAATAAAACCGTCGAGAGGTGTCGTGAGACAACCGGTTGGAACGAAGTTTCTTTCGCTTTTGCACATTTGGCTTGCAGACCGAAAAAAGTGTAACGATTTTGTTACGTAGCAAAAGTGTCGTGCCGGTCAAAACGTTACACTTTTTTGACTAGCTCTCATTCGGCACTTAAGTCTGCAGAGTGCTACGTATTAAAGTGCAAATTAATAATAAAACTCGCGTTAGCGGTTATACGCGAGATAAGGAACTTCGTTCCAAAAATGAAGCAAATCAATGTTTTCTTCAGGCTGGCATCCCATGTACAGAGGAACTTGTTTTGAGTTGAATCCTTTTGCAACGATGGAATACAATGCTACGAAGATATTAACGCGAGTAAAGACTTGGGTTACCTACGTATATGTGCCTCCAACACCAACCAAAGCGACGACGACAAAATAGATGACGAGAAACAACGGACCTCCAAGACCAAGAACACTGAATGTTTTACGCGTAAAGGCTCTACGCGTACGCACGGCCACAGATCAAGCTATACATTTCCAGTATAAACTGATCTTGCATTGAATGAGAGGTCAGTGTAAACTGGAAGTGTATAGCTTGATGTGTAGCCGTGTGTACAATACAATATTGTATGCAGAGTGTTTCTAGTAGAGCTATGTATGCGCTCTGCGTGACCCACAGACTGCATGTTGTAATGGAAAGAGCTTAGATATATTTTCGATTTGTCTCGTCAAATAAAATGTTACTTACTTATGTTATGTTTCAGTTACTTTTCCAAGTTATTTCAGTGTCAGTCATCCATCCAGATTTGATTTTGCGCATGAGCAGGTGAGCCTCATTCTCTGATAGCAGTCATCATCTGCCGAGACTTTTCCCAACAATGTTGGGATCGGCTTCCAGCCTAACCGGATGCAGCCTATCTGACCTCCGCAACCCGTTACTGGGTAGGTGGGTATTACGATACAGGTGATACTCCTTGGTGAGGCTGATTGCCAGACTTTCGGACTTCTGACTACAGAGTAGTCTGGTACATGATTTTTTATCTCCTGAAGTTTATTGAAACTATTTATATTTCCACATTCTAAAAATGTCAGATGAACGAACTTCATATATAGGATTATTGGTTATTTAAAGGATATTGGTCGACTAGCATAGGTATTGAGGGTGTCCCGTAATTAATGGACCTCCTCTTAAGGGGTCACGTACTCATTATTATGAACAACTTATACTATGGGACCAAACCTGAAATCGCAAAAAAATCTGCTGTTCAGTAGTACATTTATCTACATCAAACTCGTCAAAATGTGTGTGTGTGTGTGTGTATGTTTGTGTGTGGAGCAGCCTTTTTTTCACGATTGCAGTTTTGGTCTCATAGTAAAAGTGGTCCATGATACGTACAGTGACCCCTTAAAGAGGATATTGGTCAATAACCAGTAACCGTGTATTCAGTTCGTTCATCTGACATTTTTATACTCACAGGTTGTATCAGAAAGGGGTACAGACCATCAAACTGATGAACAACTTTCTCCATGGAACCAGCATCGTAATTGAAAAATTATCAGCCGTCCCCCCCCCCCCTACCTTTGGGTCGAGTTGGTATTGAAGCTTTGTATGGGACAGCCATTGAGGTAATATGTAGTACATATTACCTCAATTGGGACAGCTGATAGTTTTTTCTCGATTACGACCAACAGGTCCCATGGCGAAAGTTGTTCAGTTTGATGATCTTTACCACACCCTTTAATTTGACCACACCTTTCTGGTACATTCTGTATATGATTCTTTCCTCAAAGACCATCTCAGACATTAATCAGAATGGTCCTCATATATGGCCTTACCAAGATCATGTCAATCTGCTTAACCTTTTCCCAACTATGTTGGGGTCGGCTTCCAGTCTAACCGGATGCAGTCGAATACCAGTATTTTACATGGAGCACAACCCAGTAACTGTGTAATACGATACCCCTTTGTAAGACTGGTTGTCAGACTTTCGGGCTCCTACTCCTGATGACCCGTAAGGACTGTCAAAGATTCACGAATGACCACAGAACAGATCAGTGCGTTCTGTGCGAATGACAGTCGGGACCAACGGAGGCACGGAGGAGTCTCGGTATGTAAAGATGGTCACCCATCCACGGACCAACCGCGGTAAGCGTAGCTTAACCTGATGGATCGAGCCGTGCGGCTGTTATTACTTAGCCACGAGGTCTTCCTTACCAAGATTATGTCTGGGCTTTAAAAGAGTCTGTCACCTCCGAGTTTGTTTCGGTCATTCTTGTCAGAGTAGTAACTCATCTACATAATTAATATTATGTAGAAAGGAAATCCTATACAATGCAAGATCAGCTTATACTGGAAATGTTTAGATTGATTTAAAAGTCCAAGTATGACGGATATTTTTTCTATCGCATTTCTGTCGGAAAATATAAAAAAAAAAATAAGTAAACGAAAACTAAATCTCAAAATTATTGTTGGCAACACTGGTCATTGGTATCCGTCAATTCTGTCATGTCATGTCAAAAAAATGCAAAATCAAAACGGTAAATTGTTCGGAAGATTCGGAACTAATTCGGAATTTGGATGCGGTTTTTGATTTTATAGTCTCGCGAAAAACGACGTTTTTAATGAAAATTTTGATAAATAATTGTTTAAATTAAAATGGCTTTCGAGTACGTTGTTGTGAAAGAAGAATTTGACTTAAAAGAGGACGCAAGAACAGAGGTTTCACTGGAGAAAAATGAGCCCGAATTTAATCATGTAAACAATAAAAAGGAAATCGCTGTAATAACACCAAATAACACAAGGTAATTAATAGTTTATGTTAAATAATGATTTGGTCCTAAATGTTTTCTTTGCTAAACTCTTTTTGCGGGATCAATCGGCACTTTTTTTGTTACAAAATCAATCGATGGCTGTCGAACCGTTAAAAATCGTTTTACCGTATACCGTAATCGTATAATTGCTGGAACTTTTTGCAATAATTATTTCAGCTACGTCTAAAAATATATCGAAGTTCCCAACCATATCTTTCGTGTGTCCATCTTTTGTAACATGAAATGTGACCGGCCTATTTCCATTTGGATCGTAAAGTATGTTGAAGTATTACTAGTAAAGCTAAGTACTATACAACGTAGATGTAGCATCGGCAAAATTCGTAAAACCGATCACGATCTGAACTGAGTACGCCTTTAAAATCACCAATCTATAATACTGCTTTAGGCGAAAATGATATTTACGCAAACGCAATAAATAAAGTCATGTAGCCAAATACATTTGTAATATTGAAATTAATTAATGCAAATTTTCAAATCTATGCTACATCTAAGTTGTGTCGTACTGTACCCCCATAATGATAAACCCGTAGTAGTCATGACAAAATGAAACATTGAAAATGTATGGTTAATAGTTAATAGGTACTTCTAGTGAATGTAACGTTACTCTTAAGTTTATTAATAAGTGGGACTAATGATGATTTCTTAATTAAATACATAATTTAAAATTGATATAATTTCCTACTAGCCATCGGAACAGGTTCTAGGTTACTGGCAGCATCTACCCCTAAAGACGACCTACTGACCGACATCCATAACAAATTGTTTTCCTGAAGGGTTGGGCAGAGATATACCTATAGTGCACCCACTATTGCCATCAACAGGGCACAAATTCAGACCAGGGACCGAAACCGGTACGATCATTACCGGTATTTTTCGGTTACAACCTTTATTTTTTTTACAGGTATTTTCAAAGGTTACCTTAATTCTTAAATGCTGAATACAACCTGTATTAATACCGGTTACCGAAATAAAAATTACCTCTATCTTAGGTACACGTGCCTTCGGCATACCGAGTTAATTTCTATGATGAGGGAAAAAGATAAACAAATGGTATTTTACCAATTTACAATGTAGGTACTTAATATTATCTTACTTACCATTGTTCATTTCCTTTTTTTTTACTTCAAGCTTCAACTCAAATACCTACTCCGCAAAAAGGCGCACTAAAAACACGTAAACAGTACTGGTAGGTACAGCACGCATGACGGTCTCCCTGCTAATGTATTTTCTAATGCCAACAAATTGCCGGCATTGCGATATTCTGTTTCTTTCTCGTAATCAAGGTCATTTTTAGGTAACCGGTATTAAAACGGTAACTTAAATAAAGGTAACATGTTTCTTCTACTTGGGTTACCCAGATAGCGGTTACCTTAACCGTAGAGGTAACCAAAATTCTTCGATACCTGTACCGTAATCCATAAAGGTTTTCGGTCCCTGATTCAGACTCCGGGATGCTACTGAGAAATTCTTGATAGATAAACACAATAACACTACCCAACCTGGGAATCAAACCCAAGATGTCATGCTCAGCGGTAGCTCTTGCAACCACTAGCTAGACCGATGAGGCAGACTAAATAGTTAAGCATTCTAAAGAGAGACACCTCAAATGAAACGCAAACCATACATACTCATTAGTAGGGAAAACTCATCAGGTCTTATTACTAAAGATGGTTTCAAAACTCAAAGCATTTATTCCAATTAAACCAAGTACGGGCACTTTTGTATTACGGAGGAGTCGTCTTGTTAGAAAGATGAAGCTACCTAGTTGCTCATTCCAAAGTGTAGTAGGTACCTTTGGAGCAGAATGGGCAAGAAACACCATGGACACTCTCTTTAATGTTTGGGCTTTAAAAGAGACGGACAGAAAAGTTTGTGAGTAGCCGTGCCACACTGGAAAAGCATATTACAATATGACGTATCTTGGCTTGTAATAGTCATAATGTCCTCAGTTTTATAATATTTGCATAAAATAACATTACAAATGTTTCTCCAAAGGGTTAGGCAGTGGTGTACCTACCGATATTACCTTCACTCAAATTAATGGAAAAACTCAATAATACTTTACCCAACTTGAGAGTTGATCCCAGTACCTCATGCTCAGGACAACTAAACCAACGAGGCAGTCTATAATTAAGAAAGACAAGTCAATCTGCCTAGCCTTTTCCTCAACTACGCTGGGGTCGGCTTCCAGTCTAACCGGATGCAGCTGAATACCAGTATTTTACATGGACTGCCTATCTGACCTGCACAACACAACTGGGTACTGGGTAAAACACAATACCCCTTGAAAAATTAAGAAAGAAATAAAACCTTAAGGAGGATAAGCCCGCGCCGCGAAATTCAAATTTTCTTAAGTTTTTTGCAATTTGCAGGTCAGTGTCAGGTTATGTTGATTAAAACATGAGACGCAGCCGCAGCTAATATGGCTTTACAGAATTATAATCATATGAATCAGCAATACAGCTCCATAAGTTAGAATTGACCTCAAACCTCAAGATTTCATGAAATCGCTAGATTTGAGGTCAATTCTAACTTATGGAGTTGTATTACTGATTCTAATGATTATAATTCTGTAAAGCCATATTAGATACGGCCGCATCTCATATTTTAATCAACATACAACCTGACACTGACTTGCAAATTGTAAATAACGTAAGAAAATTTTAATTTCGCTGGCTACCTTAACGCATCCCCCTTAAACTCTAAGTGTATCTAAGAAGAATTAATACCTTTTATATTACTCATTAAATATATTATTATACACAAATTAAATTTTAATTTTACACCATTATTTTAAGATGACATGTAGGTACAGCACAAATTAAATAAAAAACAACAGACTTCAAAAAAAATGGAACTATAAAGTGAAAAATTATTTCAGTTCCAGAAGTTGCTGGCTTTGGTTTTATTTGTGTTTTGTGTGGCATAATCATAATCAGCCTTTAACGTTCCCACTGTTGGGACGCAGGCTTCCTCTCTGCACCAGACGGGCACGCATGATTACAAAATCCTGTTTATTTCGGCGAGGTACTTGCCCCAATCACTCGGGCTTTTAAAGTAGACACCCTCACTTTAATCCCCAGTGTTTCGGCCAGTCAAGGGGCCGAAATCAACACGCAATTAATGACTGCCACTACAAAATCCTGAGAGGCAGGTGTGTGACGGAGGTGGAGTGGGAAGTTTTATTGAAAGAAAACAAAACAAACATTTCTACAGATTTATAAATTTAATGTAAGACATCAATTCAAGTCTATGTAAATTAAGAATTTAAAGTTAATTTTGCACTTTTTTGAAAAACCTATCAAACATAAGAATGTAATTACTTATTTTAGTTTTAATTTTTTTAGCTTATGCTGTCCTAAATCAATACTTAGGCTTATATGTATTGCCGCCGGGTCGCGGGTTGTTCGAAAGGGATACCGTGGCCCTGGCACAGGCAGCTGAAGGAACACTGGTGGGTTTTAGTCAGTAAAAGTCTGACACGCCCTTCCGTTCCGCCCAGAGCGGGAGAATTAATTTGATAGCTCTTTTCTTCATTAGAAGGGCGTCCAGACTGAATTCGATTTCCCCCATTTATACATCTTTGTACTCGTCTTATAGAGGTCGGTTGGACTCTTTATCTCTTGCGTAACGCTATGGGTTTTAGAGTAAACATACCTGCACCTACAATTCTCTGTTAGAGACAAACACGCTGGCGCGGAGTCACTCGGGCTTTTGTAGTTGAAGTAACCCGACTGATCTACTCTAATAGCCTGTTGGTTTGGCCCAAACGCTCTGGGGATTAAAGTGAGCGTGTCTACTTGGTTGGGCCAGGTACATGGTCGAAATCAACAGGCTTTTGTAATTACGCCACGGGGGCACAGTGCGGGTTGGTGGATGTCACATGTCTTTGAATTTTTGGTTCTAGGACATACCAGTTCATCAGATGTTTTCTTTCTCCGTTTTGATAGCGTGTTTTTTTATTTTTTATATAATTTTGCCAAATTTAAAATTGATTCTAAAATATGTAAACTATAAAAAAGAAAAGAAAAAGTTACTTAAACGTTTTTATTTTTAATTTTTCACAACACAAATTCATGTACGTACAAAAACGTATGTAAAAACTTTTCGAGTGCATAACCTTCTTTTTACCCGACTACGGCGAAGCAAAAAGGCTTCTTCCTTTTTTGTTATGATTTTTTTATTTAAGCTACGGTTTCCTAGAACAGCGAATGACGTCAACGTTCGGGCGACAAAGCTGACAGAGCGTTTTAACATCCCGGGGCCCAGACAAAATCCCTTTTTTATAAGCGCCAACGGAGACAATTTGATCTTTCCGTTGGCGTTAGCGCTTACAGAAAACGGATTTTGAAAAGGACCCTTCAGCTACAAAGTGACATTGACATGATCATGTGACATTCGATAGCTTATGTCAACCCCATACATTTTTTGACTTTTCCACTAGCGTCCTCGCTAATCGAATGTTACTTTGTCAAGGCCCTCAGGAATTTACCGCGGATTATTTTTGACATCATAAAGTCAAACCCCGCGGCCATCATTTTCATGTCAGCCGTCTGCGGCCGGTATGTTGCGGCCACCGGTCGTATAGGAAATCTTAGCTATAGAAGCATGTGATAAAACAATATCAATATTTTTTTTAAAGGTATTTAATTTGTTTTATAATCTATCTATATCTTTTGTTTCGAATTTGACAGGCCAGGAACAAACCAAAGATCAGGCAGACGCACTGAAAAAAAAATTTTTTTTCATTAATAAAAAAAAAGGTTGGTCATAAATTTACCATTAATTGTTTGTAAATAATGATAAATGAGACCTACTTATTTCTGTAAATTTATTCAAAAAAAAAAAAAAAGGTTGGTCATAAATTTATCATTAATTATTTGTAAATGATGATAAATGAGACCTAGTTATTTCTGTAAATTGATTAAAAAAATTAAAATTTACAGTTAAAAAATAACTGTTCTAAAATTAGATGAGTTCGTTGTTTCCTAACTGACTACTCTGAGGAGAAAGACAAAACAAACTCAGAGGGTACATTCAACAGCAAAAGTAGATTATCAAAATCAGAAATTCAATACTAATGAACGGAGTTCGCGTCAGAACTGTGTGGCATCGAAGAAATTCAAAAGTATGTGATTGTAAATTATACCAAACATTTACTACTAGTACAGCTGCCATATATTCGTGGTCAGTTATAATTAGTATTGATTTTCTGATCATCTACTTTTGCTATTGACTGTACAATCTTTTTTTAAAGTCCAGATATACAAATGTATAATCATGCAGACCATGCAGATTTAATGTCAGAGATGGTCTTTTGAGGAAAGAACCATACGATTTGAGTGGACCTGTCCAGTCAGTGCTCGCAATTTGTTAGTAATCGTGCAGCTGAACGACTCGACGAACAATACCATTACGTCTGTATTACACGTAGGGATAGGTAGGCAGATGCGAATAGTACAACACTATGGTCTATTACAAAAGTATCTGATGAAAATGTAAGCAAATTGATCAGAAAAAGTACTTGTGGATGCCAGTTTGTAGCGCCACTAACAAATTGATTCAGTGCTTTGATGAATACTGAAACTCGAAATTCTAAATTTTAATTCACTTCCAGGATATTTTTCATTTGACAGTATACGGATGTTGACTAAAAATTTTTTTACGCGTCATTTAGGTTATTAAAAAATATTGGACACATATTTTTTTCTTTTTTTTTTTAAATTATTAATCAAAAGATTACAGCAATACACTGAGTTAAAATGTGGCATGACGTCACTCCTTGTCAGATTTTATACATAGTTTTTTGTATTTGTGACGCAGCGAGCTCCCACTCCTTTAATGCGTTTTATCTAAGTAATTTTTTATTATTTTTTTTAAAACAAAAAATACGTGTCTAATATTTTTTTATTATCGACTGACGGACTAAATAGAATTTCATTTTTTTTACCCAGGCATCATCCCTGTTGAGGTAAATTTTATAACCTCAATATTGTTGTAGATGAGTTTTCAATTATTCATTAAACAATAATTGTTGGAAAGAGTAGTAAAGTATTAACTAATTCTTTTCAGTGAGTTATTGCGTAAGAATTTAACCTAAACAGGGTTTGTTTATAATTTCATCAGACACTTTTGGAACACAACAAAACGCGCGCATTACGCACGAATTATCGTAGCTATGGCGACCAAAAACTTAAAAAAAAAAATAAGCTACCCACCTCAACGATGATAATCACAATAAGGACCGCTCCAATGGCTTCGCCGAAGGTATCGAAGTAGTTTCCAACCGTCGTGATACATCCGTCGTAGGAGTTATCGAGGCTACACTGGCTTGCCGCCATGTCGGGGTTGTAGCAACAAGATGGCGGAATCTGTTGGCCTATTGTAGAATAGGCAGGAGCTCCCACAGTGCCGCAACATTTGAACTGGAATTATTAAAAAAAAAAACATGATGTGAAATGAAAGACATTTTGGGAGGTATTTTTCTCACCAAAATTACATAAGAATCGCTCAAATTGGCCTAGATTAATAATTATGGTAATATTGAGTGAATGCAAAGTGATAAGACGTCGAATTGAGAAGTTCTTATTTTGGAGTTGGTTAACCGGGGCACAAATCTAGACTCTTAATTTCTCAACATCATGGGTTAATCGCATTGGTATTGCGTTATGGCATTATTTTCTGGGGCAATTCCACACACAAAGAAATTGCATTTAAGGCCCAATAGCGATGTATTCGCGCCATGTACAACTTAAAACCGACGGATAGCTGCAGACCTTTTTTTACAAAATATAAATTACTAACGTTACAATCACTGTATATCTTTGAAACGGTTATGTTTGTTAAATCTAATCCTGACTTATTCCAACGACTTTCTGACACCGTTACTCGTAACAGACGTGACAACAGTAAATTACGCTCGCATGTTGCAAAAACTGCGTTCATGAGGAAGAGTATTTTTTGTATGGCCCCTACCATTTACAATAAAATACCAAAAGAGTACAAAGATTTAAACACAAATATGTAAAAAAAAAAAGATAATGTTATTATCAGACAAATGACTTCTTGAATGATACTTTTTGATTATTAACTCTTAAAATGTCGATTGTACACCATGTGTACAGATAACAATAGAATTTCAATTGTGTCTGCTAATTGGCGCGCGACGGGTTAAATATTTTAATTTTGACACTGTTATTGTTCGATATTTTACTTAGACATTGTATTTTGTAATTCAATTTGTTCGCCATAGTTGGCAAAACATGTTCGTAGGTACATTTTTATAATTTATTACCCTGCATGCCCGATTTTCGGTGTGTAAACGCATTTTTTTTTGACAAATAAAAATGGTCTCTGGAGCACCATGAAACATGAGGCAACAGGGGCTAGTGTGAATCTTTGGGTTCATTCGAGCAACCGAGTCTGGTCAAACCTGCTGGGGTTGGTGCATTTCATTCATTCATAAGACTCAACATAAACGTAATTACAACTGCCAAATTGCTACGTAATGCGATGCGTCGCCGTTCTACCATACACCTAATCTGTCAAAAAGCAATTTTGTGATAGGCCTCTTAAGGGCGCTGTTACAAATGGGTAGTCAAATCATTACTTTTTTACACAAAAGTATGTTTATTAAATAAAATGCTTTGCATTCTTAAAATGTTTTTTGGCCTAATTGTTGATAGATGTGCAAGGTACGATTCTGAACTATAAATATATTTTTTTTAAGAAACAATTTCTCAATAAATGTACCGAAGTGAAAATTTTTACTTCGGTACATTTATTGAGAAAATGTAACTATCTAAAATTATATTTATAGTTCAGAATCGTACCATGCACATCTATCAACAATTCGGCCAAAAAACATTTTAAGAATGCAAATTTTATTTAATAAACCATACTTTTGTGTAAAAAAGTAATGATTTGACTACCCATTTGTTTGTACCCATGGAAATTTCATTTATGTGAGAATGCTGGTATCCATAACACAAGTTAAATCTTTTTTTGGATACCAGAGTTCATACTATTTTTGTATACGCATGGTTTAATAAAATTTTTTTTTTTTTTTTTTTTTTTTATTTGTAACTTTATTTAATAACTGAAGTACTTACCAGAGTTTCCATAGCATTGAAAGCTGGTCGCGTACCGGAACTGGCGAACGCGCGGGTGAGCCAGTCGGACATAGTCTGCAGCGAGTGGCCCAAGAATTGAAATATAACCACTGTGATGTATATCTTCACGGCGGCTAGTATTCCCATGAATACAGCGTACTGGAATGGAATAGTATTTTTAATTATTTATCGTCCCTTTATTATTATTTTTAATTATTATTTTTTTTTTTTGCTAATTATGTGTAAATCATAAAAGTTTGTTTTAGTAATGCAGAAATCCTAATTTAACATCAATACCTTACGAAATTTTAAGAGAATTTTCTCAGAAAGATTCTCGGGAATGTTCTCGCTTAGGATAATTTACTGTGAATTTATGTTTTGGAGTAGATTATCTTGACGTGAACTTTGTAAAACGTTCAAATGCACTCAAAACTACACTCAGCGGCACGGAATGTGGCCCAAGCGCGATATGTGGTTTATTATCTAAATTAAACTAACAAGGTTTTTTTTGTTGTAAAACTTAATTTTTTATTTGAATATTAAATAAGAATGATTACCTAATTAACAAAAAAGTGAGTTAACTTTATTAAAATTTTACAAAATTACAAAAAAGACATTAAGCTCCATGTTTAAAAAAAAAAAATACAATGAATTTTACAAAATAAAGCTATGGTACTTAAAATTAATAGCGGGTATTTCCACCTCTGGCCCTGATGACCGCCTGCATGCGATCAGGCATGCTGTGGATTATGTTTTTAATGTCCACATGGGGTATTTCTTCCCAGGCGGCCACCAGAGCGGTTTTCAGTTGACTGATAGTCTC